>CM060201.1:3214089-3253004 GCA_030562195.1 Nipponacmea schrenckii
ACCTTTATATTTAGCCCATGGGAAACCGGGAAGTTTAGTTAGAGATTTTTGAATGTCTCCTGATCCGAAATAGGTTTTAGGGGAGTTTATATTTATTAAAGACATTTTTGGTGATGTATTTTATTGAAAAGGGAGGGCGGGTGGGCAAATAAGTAGTATATGAGCTTATAGATATCCGGTAGCTCGGAGCGGAGCAGAGCGAAGCGGAGCGAAGCGGAGCGAAGCGGAGGGGTGCCGGATATCTATAAGCTCATATACTACTGGTCACGCTCTAGAGCAGTCCAACGTTGCAAATTTTGCTGCTTTCGAGCAGCTATAAAACCGGAAATAGTCTAATGCCAAATTGTCAACTGATAGCTAAAGTCAGCGACCAATGACCTTGTAAAGGTCAAGGTCACCAAAGGTCAAAGTCACTAGAAATAAGCCCCCAAACTAAAAAAAACTGATTTTTTGCAAATGTTGCAAAATTGCAACAAAAAGGCAGAAACATTTGATGTTTTGGGATAAACTGGCCAAAGTAATGAGATATATGTATGCAAGGTACTTTTTTGAAAAACGTTATTTACTGAAGCCGTATTCGCTGACCGATATAAATGGTAAATTTGAAGTTCACCCGGATGTGCCACGCCCATCTCGTTTTTTGGAGGGAAATCTAATCATATTCAAAATGTATATTCACAGTAAAAATTTGAAGCTTGTCCAGCTAATAGATCACGAGATATACACACATACATTTCAAACAAGCGAAAATACGGCAAAATGTACTTTTCTTTGCAAAAATCAAAAAACTTCAATTTTCATTTTACAAACTTTTGTTATATATCGTTGGATAGAGGAAAAAAAGCACCTTAAGAATCTGAAAAAAATAATACTCTAAATTAATTAGGTCACGTTCTAGAGCTACGCAAAGTTGCGAATTTTGCTGTTTTCGGGAAGCTATAAAACCGGAAGTAGACTTCGGAGGTCAAAGGTCAAAGTATCAAATGATAGCCAAGGTCAATCACCTTTGACCTTCTAAAGTTTAAGGTCGTCAAAGGTCAAGGTCACGAGAAATAAGCCCCCAAACTTCGAAAAAATTCAACCGGATGTTGCAAAATTGCAAAAGTGAAATTCAAAAATCGGTTATCAACATTTTTTTCGCAATCAACTAAGCTTTCCAGAAATATAAACATCAAGCAAATCGCTCTTACCGTAGAGGCCCCATTTTGAGTTTTACAAAAAAGTGAATTTCAAGATGGCGGCCAAAGTATTGCTTCCGGTCTGGATTTTATTTTTAAATCGGCCAGTTTTTTTAAAAAGATATTGTTCAACACAAGTTTCAATGACCGTGACAATTAGACCGGAAGTAGACCGAAAATCAGAGATTTCAACTTTGAACCCTTTTTGAGCGTAAACCGGAAGTGACGCAAAATCTTTGACAATGTCATTTTGTTCAGATTTATAGTCTCTCTTAGCACCTAAAATTGGAACTTAATCGGACAGAAATTTAAAAAATGGTAAAAAAATTCGAAAATACGGCAAAAGATTGTCTGCTACGAATTTTCGAATTCGAATTTTTTTAACTGCTATCCTATTGGATATTGTATGCAGATTCTGAAAATGAAAACCCGATGAAAATCGGGCCAAAATTGCGCCTTCTAGAGCCGAAAAACTGTTTTTTGCAAATGTTGCACTGTTGCACTTCTGGTTTTGCAAAAATGTTCCAATTTATATTCATTAACTTTTTTGCCACTACAGGAGGTCTAGGAAAGTTGAATGGTTGCTGCAAGTACTGTAGTTTAAGTGCAGGAAGGTGTGGAAAAATCGAAAAAAAAAAAAAAAAAAAAAAAAAGAGACATTTCGAAAACAAACTGGGACTTTGCTGAAAGCAAAGTCCCACAAAAAAGAGACATTTCGAAAACAAACTGGGACTTTGCTGAAAGCAAAGTCCCACAACTAGAGCCACTTGTGGCACAGAGTGGGACTTTGCTAACGTTGCCAAATTGCAACAAATAGGCCGAATCATCTAATTTTCTGGAAGAAACTGGCCAAAGCAACAGGGTATCTGTGTGCAAAGTTCCTTTTTGAAAAACGTTATTTCCTACAGTGTAGAGCGCTGACCGATATAAATGAAAAATTGTAAGTTTACCCGGATGTGCAACGCCAATCTCATTTATTTTGGCGTAAATCTAATCAAAATTGAAATGTTTATTTACGGTACAAATTTGAAGCTTGTACAGCTAATAGATCACGGGATATGCACAAATACTTTTCAAAAAAACAAAATGTACTTTAATTTTAAAAGTGCAAAAATTAAATTTTCATTTTAAAAACTTTTGTTATTCGTTGCTGGAAAGTTTACAAAAAGCGCCTTTAGAATCTGAAAAAAATAACCAACCCTCTAAATTAATTAGGTCACGCTCTAGAGCAGTCCAAAGTTGTGAATGTTGCTGTTTTCGGGCAGTTATAAAACCGGAAGTTGACTTTGGAGGTCAAATGTGAAAGTATTAAATGATAGATAAGGCAATGACCTTTGACCTACAAAAGGTCAAGGTCACCAATGGTCAAGGTCATGAGAAATAAGCTTCCAAAATTAGTAAAAATTAACCGGTTTGCTATTGTCGAGAAATTGCAATAAACAGCCGAATCATCTGATTTTCTGGGATGAACTGGCCAAAGCAATGAGGTATCTGTGTGCAAAGTACTTTTTAAAAAAAAACGCTTTTTCCTACAGACGTAATTCCCTGACCCATGAAAAGGGTAAATTCGAAATATACCCGGATGTGCCACGCCCATCTCATTTTTTTTAGCGTGAATCTAATCACATTCAAAATGTATATTCACGGTACAAATTTGAAGTTTGTGCATTTAATAGATCACGAGATATACACACATTCATTTCAAACAAACGTAAATATAGCAAATTGTACTGTTATGTTCAAAAATCAAAAACTTCAATTTTCATTTTACAAACTTTTGTTATATATCTTTGGAAAGAGGACAAAAAGCGCATTAAGAATCTGGAGAAAATAGCGTTCTTAATTAATTAGGTCACGCTCTAGAGCTACCCAAAGTTGCGAATTTCGCTGTTTTCGGTCAGCTATAAAACCGGAAGTAGCCGTCGGAGGTCAAAGGTCAAAGTATCAACTGATAGCCAAGGTCAATGACCTTTGACCTACTAAAGTTCAAGGTCATCAAAGGTCAAGGTCGCGAGAAATAAGCTTTTAAAAATTGAAAAAATTCTACCGGAAGTTGCAAAAAAGCAAAATCGAAATTCAAAAATCGGCTTCCCATAAGTTTTTTGCAATCGCATGAACTTTCCAAAAATGCAAATATCACGCAAATCGCTCTTACCGTAGAGGCCCCATTTTGAGTTTTACAAAAAAGTGACATTTCAAGATGGCGGCCAAAGTTTCACTTCCGGTCCGGATTTTTTCTTCTTCGTTTTTTTGCCTTCTAATTTAATTACGATCGACATCAGTTTTGTTGCGATACATCAATTACAGCACAAGTAGGTCAACCGGAAGTTTAAACCCATTTTACGTTGAAACTGCAAATGAAGCAAAAATTTTGACTCTGCCAATGTTTTCACATACGTGACACTTGAAGGCACCCAAATTTTCAGATCAATCGGTCTTAAAATAGCAAAGTTGCAAAAATGTGCAAAATACGGCAAAAAAATGTGTGCTATGAATTTTCGAATTTCGAAATTTTTTAACTGCTATCTTGTTGGAAATTGTTTCAAGTTTTCAAAAATGCAAACCCAAAGAAAATCGATCAAAAATTGCGACTTCTAGAGCTACTGAATTGACAAACCGAAAACAAACTGAGACTTTGCGGTAGCAAAGTCCCACAACTAGATCCCCAGGCTTCGCGAGGTTCTGACGCAGTGCGTAGCAGTTTTGATATACACTTTAAAACTGCCCCTTAAAGTATCCGTAGAACAGTAACGTTATTTTTACAGAGTATAAGTCGTTTTATTTCAAATCTTAATTGGTTCGCTGAAACTAGTGTCATGTAGATCGCCCAAACGCATAATTCAACAACCAGTTTTTAACGATGAAATTCGCAATTTTCAAATGGTGATAAAACGGAAAGTATGCATCGTACATCAAAATATAATATATCAATGGATAGATCTTTTCGAGAGCTATCACATTTGTGCAGCTCACAAGGTCACCAAAGGTCAAGGTTACAATATACGACCATTCGAAGTTTTTATATATTACTTTCGGTCAAAATATCAAAATCAAAATCAAAATTCAAAAATCGGTTTCCAAATATAATTCAGGAATCGATATAACATTCTATAGACATCAAAATTACGCGAATCGTAGCATCTCCAGAGGCCCAATTTCGATTTAAAGAAAATTACGCACAGTTAGTAGAGAAGAAAATATAAAATTTCCAAATATTAAAAAGCGCATTTTTGGTGGAAATATGTGGTTTAATATATCATTACAAAGAGCAAATGAACTATAATAAGATTTAATATAAATATTTGATATTTATGAATTAATTCACGTGACAGAGCTCGTTAAAAATAAAAATCACAAATTTCAATCGGCTATAAAACCGGAAGTAGACATCGGACAACACAAATGAATATATCAGGGGGTAGATATCATCAAGGGCAATAACTCATGTTCAGGTCACAAGGTCACCAAAGGTCAAGGTCACGAAATACGGGCCTTTGAAATTTTGGTCATTACCAAAAAAATTAAAATGGAAATAAAAGAACATCAAAATCAAAATTAAAAAATCGGCTCCCAAATAAAGTTGCGCAATCGACTCTAGTCATAAGATATGAAAAAATAATGAAAATCGCTTTATCACCTGAGGCCCCATTTTTAATTTTACAAAAGTTTAACATTTCAATATGGCGGCTTATCGTTTGCTTCCGGTCTGGATTTTTTCATCTTCGTTTTTTTGTATGACTATTTGTAGCATGTTGCAAAACGAATTTTTGAAATATCTTAAGAATTCCGGAAGTTAGGTTTTTAAAATTTACAAGAGAATAACGTCAAAACCGGAAGTAATGTCGAAAATTTGAAAAATTATTTAAGATCGCATTAACAATGTCTATCTACCTTTAAGTTTTCAGGTGGATGAGAATAAAACTGTAGAAGTTGAAAAAAAAGCAAAAATTAAAAATAAAAAAGTCAGCTACAAAAGTAATGAAATTAGCAGTTTAAAACTGCAGTTAAGTAGCTAGCAGTTTAAAGTAGCTAACAAAAGAAGTTCTGTCAAAATCAGTTGAAAAATAGAGGAAATAAACAGCAAAAACCCAAAATAGCGCTATTGGCCACAGCTCGTTTCCGGTTGACCTCAATGGCGTCATTTTGCATTTAACAAATACAAGTCACGCAGTTTGAATAGCAGACAGCAACAGGTAGTTTGTGGCATGTTGCCTTCTTAGAGAATAATCGAATGTGAAATTCGAAAAAAAAAAAAACTAGATCCCCAGGCTTCGCGAGGTTCTGACGCAGTGCGTAGCAGCTTTGATATACGCTTTAAAACTAACCCACAAAGTATCTGTAAAACACTAACATTATTTTACAGAGTATAAGTCGTTTTATTTCAAAGCATAATTGGTTCGCTGAAACTCGTGTCATGTAGATCGCCCAAATGCATAATTCAACAAACAGTTTTTAACGCTGAAATTCGCAATTTTCAAATGGTGATAAAACGGAAAGTATGCATCGTACATCAAAAAATAATATATCAATGGATAGATCTTTTCGAGAGCTATCACATTTGTGCAGCTCACAAGGTCACCAAAGGTCAAGGTTACAATATACGACCATTCGAAGTTTTTATATATTACTTTCGGTCAAAATATCAAAATCAAAATCAAAATTCAAAAATCGGTTTCCAAATATAATTCAGGAACCGATATAACATTCTATAGACATCAAAATTACGCGAATCGTAGCATCTCCAGGGGCCCCAATTTCGATTTAAAGAAAATTACGCACAGTTAGTAGAGAAGAAAATATAAAATTTCCAAATATTAAAAAGCGCATTTTTGGTGGAAATATGTGGTTTAATATATCATTACAAAGAGCAGATGAACCCTTATAAGATTCAATATAAATATTTGATATTCATGAATTAGTTCACGTGACAGTGCTCGTTAAAAATAAAAATCACAAATTTCAATCGGCTATAAAACCGGAAGTAGACATCGGACAACACAAAAGAATATATCAGGGGGTAGATATCATCAAGGGCAATAAATCGTGTTCAGGTCACAAGGTCACCAAAGGTCAAGGTCACAAAATATGGGCCTTTAAAGTTTTTGTCATTACCAATAAAATTAAAATGGAAATAAAAGAAAATCAAAATCAAAATTCAAAAATCGGCTCCCAAATAAAGTTGCGCAATCGACTATAGTCATTAGATATGAAAAAATAACGAAAATCGCTTTATCCCCTGAATTTGAATTTGAAATTTTACAAAAGTTTCACATTTCAATATGGCGGCTTACCGTTTGCTTCCGGTCTGGATTTTTTTATCTTCGTTTTTTTGTATGACTATTTCAAGTATATCGCAAAAAGAATTTTTGAAATATCTTGAAAATTCCGGAAGTTGATTTTTAAATTTTGAAAGCGAATAACGTCAAAACCGGAAGTGATGTCGAAAATTTTAAAAATAATTCTTGATCGCATTAATAGTGTCTATCTATCTGTAAGTTTTCGGATGCATCGGAATAAGATTGTAGAAGTTGAAAAAAATGCAAAAATTGAAATGAAAAAAGTCAGCTACAAAAGTAATGAAATTAGCAGTTTGAAACTGCAGTTATGTAGCTAGCAGTTAAAAGAAGCTAGCAAAAGAAGTTCTGTCAAAATCAGTTGAAAAATAGAGGAAATAAACAGCAAAAACCCAAAATAGCGCCATTGCCCACAGCTCGTTTCCGGTCACTCTGAATGACGTCATTTTACATTTAACAAATAGAAGTCTCGCAGTTTGAATGGCAGCCAGCAACAGGTAGTTTGTAGCATGTTGCCTTCTAAGAGATAAATCGAATGTGAAATTCGAAAAAAAAAAAAAAAAAAAAAAAAAAAAACATTTCGAAAACAAAGCAGTGCGTTCGATGAACGCACTGCAAAAAAAAGACATTTCGAAAACAAACTGGGACTTTGCTGAAAGCAAAGTCCCACAACTAGATCTCCAGGCTTCGCGAGGTTCTGACGCAGTGCGTAGTAGTTTTGACATACGCTTTAAAACTACCCCACAAAGTATCGGTAGAACAGTAACGTTATTTTACAGAGTACAAGTCGTTTTATTTCAAAGCATAATTGGTTTCGCTGAAACTCGTGTCATGTAGATCGCCCAAACGCATAATTAAACAAACAGTTTTTAACGATGAAATTCGCAATTTTCAAATGGTGATAAAACGGAAAGTATACATCGTACATCAAAATATAATATATCAATGGATAGATCTTTTCGAGAGCTATCAAATTTGTGCAGCTCACAAGGTCACCAAAGGTCAAGGTTACAATATACGACCATTTGAATTTTTTATATATTACTATCAGGTAAATATCAAAATCAAAATCAAAATTCAAAAATCGGTTTCCAAATATAATTCAACAATCGATATAACATTCTATAGGCATCAAAATTAAACGAATCGGAGCATCTCCAGAGCCCCAATTTCGATTTAAAGAAAATTACGCACAGTTAGTAGAGAAGAAAATACAAATTTTGAAATACTAAAAAGCGCATTTTAAGTGGTAATATGTGGATTTATATATCATTAAAAAGAGAGAATAAACTGTAAACAGATTCAATATGAAATTTTGTTATTCATAAATTAGTTCACGTGACAGGGCTCTTTAAAAATAAAAATCACAAATTTCAATCGGTTATAAAACCGGATGTGGACATCGGACAACACAAATGAATATATCATTGAATAGATATCATCAAGGGCAATAAATCGTGTTCAGGTCACAAGGTCACCAAAGGTCAAGGTCACGAAATATTGGCCTTTAAAGTTTTGGTCATTACCAAAAAAATTAAAATGGGAATAAAAGAAAATCAAAATCAAAATTCAAAAATCGGCTTCCAAATATAATTGCGCAATCGACTCTAGTTATTAGATATGAAAAATAACGAAAATCGCTTGATTCCCTGAATTTGAATTTCAAATTTTATAAAAGTTTGACATTTCAATATGGCGGCTTATTGTTTGCTTCCGGTCGGAATATTTTCATCCTCGTTTTTTTGTTTGACTATTTCTAGCATATTGCAAAAAGAATTTTTGAAATATCTTGAAAATTCCGGAAATTGATTTTTAAATTTTAAAAGCGAATAACGTCAAAACCGGAAGTGATTTCGAAAATTTAAAAAATAATTTTTGATCGCATTAATAGTGTCTATCTACCTATTAATTTTCGGGTGCATTTATATTTATATTCGTGACACTTGAAGGCACCCAAATTTTCAGATCAATCCGTCTTAAAATAGCAAAGTTGCAAAAATGTGCAAAATACGGCAAAAAAATGTGTGCTATGAATTTTCGAATTTCGAAATTTTGTAACTGCTATCTTGTTGGAAATTGTTTCAAGTTTTCAAAAATGCAAACCCGAATAAAATCGACTGAAAATTGCGACTTCTAGAGCCACTGACCGACTTTTTAGGTATGTTGCAATGCAGCACTTCCGGTTTTGCAAAAATGTTCCAATTTATATTCATTAGAAACGTCGACACTGCAGAAGGTCTGGAGATGTTGTGAAATTGCTGCAACTATTGCAGCCTAGGCTGTGTGCCCTGTGTAAATTTCGAAAAAAAAAAAAAAAAAAAAAAAAAAAAAAGAATTGACAAACCGAAAACAAACTGGGACTTTGCTGAAAGCAAAGTCCCACAACTAGAGCCACATGTGGCACAGAGTGGGACTTTGCTAATGTCGAAAATTGCAAGCAACTTTGATGAAACATGTATGTAACTATTTTAAATATTTGAATAAATAGTGTTTAGAGCAAAAAGGTTTTTCTCCCTTTTTTGAAAAAATTTTCCCTTTATATTTTAGCGTGCCTGGAAGGTTTCCTGGAAGGGTTGTGAATTTCGCAACTATTACCTAGCTGTAATACCATGTGAAAATTTGATAATAAAAATAAATTATAAAAAACGAATTTGACAAGCTAAATAAAAACTGGTTTGGGCTGAAGGGAAAAGTCCAAACAAAACCACATGTCATAACCTGGGTTTGCTAATGTCGAAAATGAAAAGGAAATTTGAAAAAAATTTAAAAATGTAAATTTAAATTTTTAAAAAATTTATGTTAAAAAATAAAGTACTCCTTTTTAAAGAGTTCTATTTTACGGTGGCCCAAAATTTCCCCCGACATTGTTAACCTCCAGTAATAACTATTTGATTTAAAAATAGTAATTTTTTTTAAAACTTAAGTTTTTTAATTTAAAAATTTAAGTTTGGCACCATGCGGCAAGTTATTTTAAAACCAGGGTGGAAATTAGGTGATAAATGTAAAAAAATTAAATACTTAAAAATTTGAAAACCAAAATTTAAATTATGCTTCAACACTAAATGGAACCTTACGGGGGAAAATTCGAAAATTGTAATAATTTTTTTAAAAACTTTAATTTTTATTTAAAATTGGGTTTTTAAAAAATTTAAAAACTTCAATTTCCACCAGGGTGAAAATTATTTTCACCAGGGTGGAAATTGGGTGATAATTCGGTAATAAAAAATTTAAAAATACTTCAATTTCCACCAGGGTTTGAAATTATTTTCCCCCAAAGGGTGATAATTCGAGGAATAAATAATTAAAAACTTTTTCCCCACGTTTTTGAAAATAATTTAAGGGGGAAATTGGGTGTGATTTGAGAAAAAGTAATTAAGATTTCTTAATTTCCACGTATGTGTAAAAAACTTATATACAGACAGGGTGGAAATTGTAAAACGCCCAAAAATTTAAAAATTCGTATTTCCGTCCATGGTTTTTAAAATTACTTCAAAGGGTAGAGCCCTACAGTTTTGGTTGGATTTGAAAAAATATTGTGTGATGGATTATATTCACAAGATCTTGGATACCTTTGAATTTGGGTTTGATTCGACAAAAAATCACACACCCAAAATACGTTAAAAATGGCTTGAGACAACAGTTTTGGCTGGATTTTGATAACATTTTCTGTGTAGGATTATATCCATAAGATCTTGGACAAGTTCGAATTTTGGTTTGATTCGACAAATATTCACTGAGTTTTTCACCTAACATACGTTTAAAATGGCTTTTGAATTTGATAGACGCTACAGTTTTAATCAGCTTTAAATAAAATTGTGTGTGTAGAATTATATCCATAAGATCTTGGATCAGTTTGACTTTAGATTTGATTCGACAAATATTCACAGAGTTTTAACCCTATACACCAAAAATGCGTGAAAAGTGGCTTGTGTGTGAAGTTTTAAATCAACAATATCTTGGACAAGTAAGAAATTTGGTTTGATTTGATACATCTTGACGAATGCCCTTGATATACTGAAAAATTATTAGGCAAGTGGATTCGTGACGCTTGTTTTTAACATTTGAGTCACCACGCTGTGTAGAATTGTAAGGCATTGTTGATCTTATCGAATTGGGTGGAGAACAATTTAGGTGGGGGGGGGGGGGGTCATATATTGTTGTCACCCATGTCCGTCTGTCCGTCCGTCCACAATTACTCGTAAACATCTAGAGGGCACACTTCTAGAGGACATAACAAAACTTGGTTTGAGCCCTATTGAAAATAAATAAAAATCTAGTATGAATTATTGCCCTTGTTTTTGAAAACCGCTTTCAGCTTTTAGCTCGTAAAAACAATCAAAAAGACACAATTATTCACGGATTTTGACGAAACTAGGTGTGAGTGTTTATATCACCCAAGTACAAACCCTATTGAAAATCAGGCAATCGAAAAAAATATATATTTAGCATGAATTATTGCCCTTGTTCTTGAAAACGCCTTCAATTTTTACTTTGTAAACACCCTTAAAGGCACAATTCTTGACAGATTTTGACGAAACTTGGTAGGAGTATTTGCAATCACCTGTAATGCCTAATAGTCTAGCGTCATTATATACTAACAGGGATTATATCGGTGGGTTCGTTTTGCCGCATTGCCCAATTTGCCGCATCACGCCCAACTGCAGTAGAGTATGGGTAAGGTAGAGTTAGGGATAGGGATTCCTAAACCTACCTAACCTCCCTAGCCCTACATAACCCTAACCTAACCCTATTTGGACACGATACGGCAGGTTGGGAAATGCGGCAAAACGAATCCACCGGGATTATATTTATTTCTAAAATTGAACCAATTCATTTAGTTACATATAAATTCTTTAACTTTGTTTCAGGTGATAAGAACATCATGAAGTTTGTATTAATATACTTTATCGCTGGATTTTACCATATCTCTGCAACATACTTGCCTCTTCGTATAGAAGGATTAGGTGAAAGAGAAATAATTCAGTCTTATTTTTACTGTGGCTTTTCTTATACAGAAATCTTGGCATTCTTACATTTTTATCACGGAATCAAAATAGGATACAGACAACTTCAGCGCAAACTTAAAACACTAGGACTACGACGATATACTAATGTGCAAAACAATTTAAATCTTGTCATTGCTGCTATTGAATCCGAATTAAAAGGTACTGGGAGGAATTTTGGCTATCGCACAATGCACCTGAGTATAACACAGAAATACCACCTTCGCACCTCACGAGAATACGTACGGAAGATATTAAAACGTCTTGACCCAGAGGCTGTTAAAGCTCGAAAGCAGCGCCGATTACACAGAAGACAATATAGTGTTCTGGGGCCTAATTTTCTGTGGCACATAGACGGCTGGGACAAACTGAAACAATATGGTCTCTCTGTTCATGGTTGCATAGATGGTTACTCCAGACGTGTGATGTGGCTGGAAGCTTCATCGTCAAATAAAGATCCCTATGGTATATGTAATTATTTTGCTACATGTGTTAAAGAAGTCAATGGTTTACCATGTAAAATAAGGGCCGATAGAGGCACTGAAAACGTTAATGTCGAATTAATGCAGACTCTGATGCGCAGCATGAATCATGATACAAATTCATCTATTTCCTTCTTATATGGTAGATCCACAGCAAATCAACGAATTGAATGTTGGTGGAGCAAATTTGGTATTTATGGTATGGCATTATGGATCAGTCATTTCAAGGACATGGAAAATATCGGAATAATAGACACCTCTAATGATTTACATATTCAATGTATCATTTTTTGCTATTTAGATCTTCTTCAGAAAGAACTAGTCAATATATTGAAGTTATGGAATTCTCATTATATAAGGATGTCAAGCAAATCAAACCAACCCCACGGAAGACCGGACACACTTTATTATTTGCCCCAATTGTGTGGTGGAGTAGACAGTATTAAACCCGTAAGTCAACAGGATCTCAACATCCTCTCTGAATATTTGACTTTAGATCCTCCAAAATGCAAAGAACCCTACAGAGAGCTGTTTTCAATAATAATGGAGGAAGATGGAAAATTTCTACCCTCAAATTTAGAAGATGCCAGAAATCTCCTTGTGTATCTATTGGATACAATTGACAGTGAAATCTAATATAGTCGTTAAGACTGTTTATATGTATTATGTATATTGTATTTTACCAATCAAAATTTGAGTGCAGTGGAAACCACATTAATAAATGTATGCAGTATCTTCCCTCCCTTATATTTATTCTACCTGTGATATCACCATAACTGTCCAAATCATTATTGCTGGTTCTCGTACCATTATTAATCATTCGGTTACCTTTCGGCTACTTCCGTAAATTTCCGTTTTCTCCAGTTAGCATTCGGTTACCTTTCGACTACTTCCGTAAATTTCCGTTACTCCAACGATCACGGCCGTGTGATTATTAATTAAATGTCCACAGAACATAGCACAGAAATTTAAGGTGCCCCTTACGCGCCACTTTCTACAATTATATTATTTCGTTTAAACAAAATAATTTATTGGTTTTAAACGAAATAATTAATACGAAAAAAAAAAAATTGCGCTTAAGGGACTTTGTAACTTAATCAATTTCAGGACATTTAAAGGGATTTTAAAGAATTTTTTTTTTTCGGAGTAACGTCTATGATTCTTGCAATTCCACTATATTATACTAAGCGTTTTTTGACGTCAATAATCTTGAAGAGCCCTAGCATATTTAGCGATTAGTGACGTCAGCAAACACTTGATATAGTGGAATTGCAGGAACAATTAACAGACGTTTGATTGAAACTTTGAATGGTCCAAATTGATGTCCCTGAACATCGTTTAAACAAATTTCATTCTATTTTATTGAGTGGCAAATTAGAAATTTGCCACTCTTTGTTTTCATTAGACTTTTTTTTTTTACGGGAAGCTCCCTAGCCCAACTCGAAAATGGTATAGACATTTGGTTTGAAAAATACGATAAGATACGTACTGGAATAGAAAATGAATATATAAAACTAAAATTGTTACGCATCAGTAGTTAGTAATTGCATAATAATAATTTAATAATTGCATAACTTTGTTGCTAATTATCCGATCGCTTTGAAAATTACAGAATATAGAGAAGTCGCCTATAGAAATAAAACCGCATCATAATTTTTTTTACCACTTCCGGTTCTTGCGTGAGAACTTCCGGTTTTTTAGAACCGCGTTGGGTCACCCAGCTTCCGGTGTATGTAAGAAATCAGTGCAAAAGCTATACATATATACTATCAGGCATAATTAGAACCCTTTTAGAATAAAAAATCCAAACAGGAAGTGATACTTTATGTGTCATCACAGAACGGTAACATTCAGCAAAATTTTAATAAGTTCCCTAATTTTTATCCGATTTGTCCGATTTTGGTGTTTTTCGAAACCTTGTTACTTTATCTAAAACTTGTTGGGAACAGAATTTTGATTTTCAAATTTAAATTTTTTTAATGCCCGATTGAATTTTTTTGAAAATTCAAAAGGCCAAATACAATGACCTTGACCTTCAATGACCCTGAATTTTTTCAAGTAGGGTGTTCTTGACCTAAGCTATCCACACATATGCCTATTATGATCGACAACAATTATATCAAATGACCTTGACCTACAATGACCCTGAATTTTTACAAGTAGAATGTTCTTGACCTTTGCTATCCACACATAGGCCTATAATGGTCAACAACAATTTTTTTGTACCCGTTTTTAAAAAAGTTCAAAAGGCTATATCAAGGGACCTTGACCTTCAATTACCTTAATAATTTTCAAGTCAAATAATGTACTTGACCTAAGCTGTTCATACATATGCTTATAATGGTTGTTAAAAAGTTTGTTTTGAGTGTTTAAAAAAGGCTATATCATGTGACCTTGTATCAAGTGGCCCCATAGGGGTTGTTTGTCACTCTCAGTACTGTTCACAGTTCTAGTTATTATTTCTTTTTTTATTTCGTTTAAATCAATTGATTATTTCGATTAAACGAATTATTATTCCGTTTAAACGAATTAATATTTCGTTTCAATAAATCACTAATTTCGTTTAAACCAAATTTCACTTATTATTTTGTTCAAACGAAATACTCTATCATTTGTATAAACGAACTAATCAAATAATTATTTCGTTTAAACGAAATAATCAATTTGTTTAAATGAAATACTGAAATAATCAATTCGTTTCATATAATGTAATCAATTCTTTTCATGAAACAAAATATGTTTTTATTCTATTTTTGGTTTCTTTTAAAAATCTGGCATCAATTTCTAAATGGCATTGTGACACGCGACAATGTGTGTTGTTGCCCATAATATATAGTCCGAAACATACTGACCCAATTCCAACCTCTGATAGTTATTTGGACAGTTAAGTCGGCTGACTACACCAGCCAAAATCTGTCCAAATAGCTATCAAACGCTGGAATAGGGTCAGCAAGTTTCGGACTAAATATATCACATGGTAAACTGTTGTAATAACCCTGCCCAATTCTCCCCTAACTATTCCCATATGGTCTCTTCTCATTTCTTTTCCCCTTGCTTCACTCTCTGTCATTGCCCTCTCTGTCACCACACTCTCTGTCATTACACTCTCTGTCGGTCACCATACTCCCTGTCTCTATACTCTCTTTCACTACATACTCTGACACCACACTCTCTGTCACTACACTCTCTGTCACTACACTCTGTCATTACACTCTCTGTCAACACTCTGTCACCACACACTCTGTCACCATACTCTGTCATTACACTCTTTCGGTATAATAGCGGGTATTATTGCTGCCATAGATGGCCGGAAATGGCGCTTTATTACCCCTATTTTGTCCCCCCCCCCCGCCAGCCCTGGACAGCCTCCATGGAACCCTCGCAAACCTTGGGCACCTTCCTTTACAACACTGCTGTGTCTCTAACCCTCCACTGTGTCACACAAGTACCCCCTCCCCAAAAGCTCGTACGCCAATGACACTGAGCCGCTGATTTCTGGAGCTGTAATGTTTTGGCCTCCTGAATCTTCATGGATTATGGGTTGGTAGGCCGGCATGTTCAAGTTCAAATCTCATTCTAATAACACCCTTACTCACACCCCACATCTAAGCAAAGAAAAATTCATAAAATAATAAAGGAATTTATGGATATACTACTAATATATCAATTAAAATTCACATACAGGAATCTTTATCAAGCATGCAATGATACAAAACAACAATCAGCAATAGTTAGCAACTTTTTGCTCAATAGACGAAAGAAATTTAATAACAAGATGCCATCGTGATACGCCCACCTTTGTATTGACAGCCAAGTGATACAAGTAATTGACAATTAAACAAACACATAAGTTACTAGTTTGAAACATTGATTCAATTCGATAAATAGTTTTTTTCATGAATTATCAGTTTAAGTAGTGATGGACAAATCAGCTTTTTTGGGGAAAAATAGTTATGGCATTGTCTACTGTTTTTAAAAACATATTAAAACAAAACAAAACAAAAACATTGCTATTTGCAATTAGAACAAATGTCCACACGGTTATATGCCCACACCTCAGTAAATCTCCTGGCTCAGATGTGTTAAGTACACAAACAAACCAGTTTACACCATGCCAAAATATGCATTAGAAAATGCATAGTCATATCTTTTGAAAATTTCATTTTCTTCAGGTAAGACATCTTGTATTGGTAAAGTCAGTTTATTGATACAAGTATTTGCTGTCGGAAAAATGTCCGCACTCCTTGTAAAATGGATCGATGGATGGATGGTAAAGCCTAAAACTGGTTCCTCCTCACACCCAGTAACAAACCTTAAGATACTTGATAAGTCAATGTTTCCACGCCTACCACCTGGAAAAAAAATCAACAACATTACAACGGTAATTCTAATCTGTGAAGAAACAACTTTAAAATTAAATAAATTTGGACTTATTATTGTGTGAGACAACTTGCGTCTAGCAGGAGAGCTCTTAAAAACTTGACAAGAAATTTGTTTATGGTGCTGGCACAAGAAAGCATTAATTAAGAACACTAACAAAGCAAAAGTACATGTATGTTATTGAATTGTGCATGGTTTTGCTTATCTACTGATTAAAAATTTAAACTTGAGATTCTTACTGGCTGCTTCTCGAAGATACTGAATGAAGACAGAGTAGATTTTTGACTCCTCTCGCCTCATATTCGAACCATCTGGGCTAAAACAGGGTTTAAGTAGGTTCATTAACATTTTAAGAGTAATGGATGAAGTTCCACCAGGTGTAAATAAAGCCCGAAGGGCAGGAATGTGGCAGGTCAACTGAAAAGATAATGATAAGGCAAATGATTTTTTAAATTGAAAGGAAGTTCTGAGTGAAAATTATGAAATACATAGTAATATGAGATACATGTACTCAAGATATGAAAAAAAAATGTAGTCTTTTTGATTTTAACAAACCAAATCGAACAAATAGTAGTGTAGAAGCCTAGTGTTCACACATTATTATCTACGGAGTATCCAGTTTAAATACAACGGTGTTTTTTTGTGGAAAATTAGATCATTTCACTCCATACATTTCAATATAACTAACCTCTTCACCTATCCAAGATTCCTAGATAAATAATAAATTAGTTTGGACTGCCATTTAGGTCTTGCCCCCACTTTCGAAAATCTGACAGTCATTGCTAATGAATACTACATTAAAGTCTAATACAAGAAAAATAAGTGCAACATACCTTGTATAATCCCAGAGCATTTAAACCTGACCTTAAGTCCTTAATGTATTGTTTGTCTGTTGGACTTTCATTGAACAGTAATTCTATCATCTCAGATGACATCACTCTAGGTAATTTTCCATTTTGAAATATAGTCAAAGCTTAAATTAGAATTAAATCACAAAAATATCAAAATTATAGTTCTGTTGATTAATATGGAGAATTTTCTTTCTTAACATGCATGCCACTACTTGTATTGGCAATAATTCATGACAATTTGTCCAAAGGGGACAGAAAGTGGCCTACAAGGTCGAAAAAAGATTCCCTTGTGCTTTGAAATGACTTGATCTTGAGGAATAATATATGTTCAGGACACACAAATCTCTCCCTCATAAGAATCAGGGACAATTAGGAAAAAACAGGAGTCAACAGACAACAATAAATTAAATTAAAATTACCAAATATATTTCCTATCACTTTATAGTCTTTACTCCACTCTCTTACTGGATCGAAATATTCTTCCTTAATACCATGTAGTACCATGGTAAAAAATTCATTTCTGGGTCCACCAAAATCTTCAGCCATCTGAAAATAAGTCATGTTGTATTCCAAGTGTGTTACTGTATGAAAGTTAGGCCATAAAAATAAAATTAGTTGATTCTCAGGCAATTTTTTTCTCAAATCAGTGAGGTAGGGCGGGTTTTATTTTTATATTTTATTAATATTTAATGATATATACTAGCTTTATTCAACTCAGAATGTGTGTATTTACTACACATACCATGCTCACAAGACTCCCAATTAATAAAGACGCCATCAACCATATCCTGGGTGACGTTTACCAATTTTTTGTCATCCTGAACAGAGATAATTGACCATGGTCGTTTTTTGCGAACAATTTGATTTTATTCTTGAGAAAAAAATCCGTCAATGCGGGCCTTTTTAATCAATGCGCCGGTGCCTGAGAATCAATTCTTATATTTTGTTTGGCCTTATGTACAAATATTTGCTTGAAAAGCGAGACAGAAATCACATTTCTTTGTAACAAATAACAATTAAGAAATGGAATTTGGCCCATAAGCTCATGACGGTTTTGTTTTTAGACTTGGTCAAATTCTTTCACTCAGTACTCAATACAGATTATGCCAAATAAGAAATGATTTCAATACCTCACCATAAAACTGGACCTCAAGAGTTGTACGTAAATTATGGATACTCTTGATTTCTGCAAAGCTTGTCTGGATCAAATTTGTCCTGTCCACTAAAATGAAGTTAGTTTCTCCAGTAAGTGTACAAGACTCATCTTCAATATTCAAATTTCTTCCAGTTACCAGATGCGACTGAATATATCTTATAATTTCTACTGGATCTAATAGGTTTTTCTGTTGAATATCAGTAAGACATGTGTCTACTATCAGGTTTACATCATCAGGGATACCTGTATTTATCTCCATTGTATTTTGATCTTCAAATAAATCTGTATTTAAATCGATTGTATTCGTATTTATAAGCACTTCTCCACTGGGTGATGTCGCTTGAAATTCAAATAACTGGTTATCAGTCATTATTGTATTCTCACTCAAAGAATTGTCACAGTTAATAGATTCTTCTTCTTCCACAAAGACATCAAGCATTTCTTCTTCCAATGAAGATTTTTCTAACTCATTTTCCTTACATAGAGGTGTACAAAGTAGGAAAATTTTTGGTGTACCTGGAATTTTTTTCACAGCTACATATTCCGCAAGAGAGAAAGGAATAGCATCTTTTTGAATGTTGTTATTTCTTGCATTGACTATTTCAAAATCAAATTCTGTCACTGTACCAATAACAGGATTTTCCCTATTTGGAAAAAAAGCATCCTTTATAATTGCCAATACCTCATTATAATCTGTATCCATAGGTAGTTTCAATGCAATTGTGTTCTTCTCTCCAAGGGGCGATCGTACAATAGATGATTCTCTCTCCCCATCAACCGAACTCTCTATCAGGAGTCTTAATCCAACTGTGACCGAGCGAACTGATTTCTTAGGTCTTCCTCGTCTACTAGAAACTATATTGCTGCTGTATTTAGATTCACCATTATTATTTCTCAGTATAGCTAGTAATTCTTGTCTTCTTCTACTTATTCCTTTTTTATCACTTGTTGATCTTTCAGAATCTACACCAGGGGATGGATCTGTTGGTGGGGTTTGAACTTCAGAAATTGCCTTACACTTATCTCGGAGAGTTATTCTGTCTCCAATAGTTGTTAGTCCATAATCGCTTAACTGCTTGTCTGATAATAGGCAAATTACTCTTCCATCGATCTATAGAAAATAAACAAACAAAATTTGTAATTCAAATTTCTTAGCCATGGACAGGCTTTGGACAGGGTGAACGACAATAAAACTGACAACTATTGAAAAAGAACTGGGCACACGGCAAGGGGTGAGGTGTATGCCTATACTACTTCCCAGCTGCACAAACAAACATAACTGAAAAGAGATAATTCTAACACCTATTTTACCTTTTGATTCCTGAAAAAGTCCACCACAGAGTTGCTGACATTTCTCAACTGTAGGAAGTTGCATACCTTAAATAAAAATGTTTTAATCAAGTGTTTAACTCAAACAAGATACCGGTATCTCCCTCCCAGAAATGTCTAATTATTCAGGTTTCACTGTATATGTGCAGGTCTGCCAATACATAACCAAAGTCCAAGAGCAGAGAGACAACTCACAAACTCAGATTTAAGTAAATATACTGATATCAATGTTAATTGCATAGACACAGTCTTAAATTGGTTGTTTTTAGTGTGTGGGACAGGAAACTTTATGAATATGATGGTCATTGACCCGAAAAGACCTGTAGGACTACTCTCTGACTCTGGACCTGGTTTTCTTGTTCACGTCCGCATTTTTTTCGATTCATTAAAAAGTGAAATGAAATTTCAAGTTCAAAATGATGTTGAAAGACATAAATTTAATCAAGCTAATTGGAAATTCAAACCAGATAATGAAATATAGGCCTTACTCAGAATATTGATTTTACAGAGGGAAATTTCCAGACCAAAATAGGCCTAGAAATTTCTAGATCTAGGCCGTTTTGACTTTTTTTTAGGTAAAAGCAAACTCTTAAGTTATATTTTTTTCATTTGGCTTGAATTTCCAAATAGGTTGATTACATTTATGTCTTTCAACATCATTTTAAACTTGAAATTTCATTTCACTTTTTGATAAATCGAAAAAAACTCAGATGTAAACAAGAAAACCAGGAGTAAACTAGGCCTAAATGGGATTATCCAGTGACCTAATTTGCCGCCATCACACGAAGACAAACACTTCAAAAAACCCAAATGCAAATTACCATATTTCTTGACATGTCAACATTAAATGCACATTAAAAATTTCCATGTATACTTACATCTTCCACATTAAACATTGTAAAATCCGAAACGGGCGGTTCAGTTGATCTGATCGACGCCATGTTAACGTGTGATGCCAGTTTTACGGATCAAATAAAAATTCCCGAATTATCACCTAATTTCAACCATGGTGGAAATTGAAGTTTTTTATTATTTATTGCCGAATTATCACCCAATTTCCACCAAGGTGGAAATAATTTTCACCATGGTGAAAATTGAAGTTTTTAATTATTTATTGTCGAATTATCACCTAATTTCCACCAGGGTGAAAATAATTTCCACCATGGTGAAAATTGAAGTTTTTAATTATTTATTGTCGAATTATCACCTAATTTCCACCAGGGTGAAAATAATTTCCACCATGGTTAAAATTGAAGTTTTTAATTATTCATTGTCGAATTATCACCCAATTTCCACCAGGGTGAAAATAATTTCAACCCTAGTGGAAATTGAAGTATTTAATTATTTATTACCGAATTATCACCTAATTTCCACCCTGGTGAAAATAATTTTCACCCTGGTGGAAATTGAAGTTTTTAAATAAAAATTCAAGTATTTAAATAAAAATTAAAGTTTTTAAATCAAAACTAAAAAAAATAACGATGTCGTATATGGGCCACCGTACCTACACTCCAGCAATAACATAGTATAAAGCAATAGTAATCTAAAATAATCATTAATTGCTCTTAATAAGAACACAAATTTACAAAATTCCAGCGAACTACGTGTCAAAAACGGATGCCTTTGGGCTGTGACAAACTAATAGAATTCTTTTGATGTCTAGATCAAAGAATGCACTTGGAAACTTTGTTCATATTCACCAATTGATAATACACAGTCAGTTTATGACCAGTTGATATTACTCAATGAAAACTTCAACTGTTCAAATAAGCCAACATGTAATATAAACTATCAAGCTATCGAATTTCGCATGGCTGTTTAACTGGGTCTATTCATTGGAGTTGAAAAAACGAAAACACTGATGGATATCCCCGGATATTAGCCCACTGCTCTAGAAAGAACAAGGTTATCCAAAGTCATGATCAAAAATAAAAGAAATAAGGAAGTTATAAAACCTGATCCCTTTTTGAACTAAAAGGCTGACATTATTGATTGTTTCAAACAAATCAACCAAATTAATGGTAATTAAATGTGCAAAGTCCTATTATGAACAAAATGTTTTTGCGGAAGTTATGAACCAAACTCCATAAGTATGCAATCAGGATACAACCCAAATGTGTCACTTGTTTTAATTGAAAAAAAATAAAAATGGTAATACTTACATAAATAGAGAGTAGAGGTGTTCTAATGACTTGGAAAAATAGTAGCTTGTCTCACAGGTCCTTAGTTAAGTCGTAATTAAGCTATTTACGACAAGGATTTCCTCTTTAGTACCCTACATTACCATTCAAAAGAGGAAAACCTTGCTGTAATTCGCTTAATTAAGACTTAACTAAGGACCTGTGAGACAAGCTACTAGTCATTAGAACACCTCTACTCTCTATTTATGTAAGTATTAGCCTTTTCATTTTCATCAATGAAAACGAGGGAAGCCATCTTTAAATGTAATCAATTGGTATAAATATGTCAATATATATTCAAAATTTGAAGCATCTACATGAGATATACACACCATAAAGGTGAAAAAAGCGAAAATACAAAAATTGGAAAAATGGAAATTCTAAAACCCGTTCCCTTTTTTGAAGCCTTTGTTCAAAATATCTGACTTTCTGGTATAAAATGGCCAAAGCATCGAGGTACCTGTGTGCAAAGTACTTTTTTGAAAAACGTTATTTCCTACAGACTTAAAGCGCTGACCGATATAAATGGTAAATGGGATGTTTACCCGGATGTGCCACGCCCATCTCATTTTTTTGGCGTAGGTCTAATCACATTCACAATGTATATGCACGGTACAAATTTGAAGCATGTACATCTAATAGATCACGAGATATACACACATACATTTCTAAAAAACGTCAATACGGCAAAATGTACTTTTATTTTAAAAAATCAAAAATTTCAATTTTCATTTTAAAAACCTTTTGTTATACATCGTTGGAAAGAGGACAAAAAGCACTTTAAGAATCTGAAAAAAATAACACTCTAAATTAATTAGGTCACGCTCTAGAGCAGTCCAAAACTGCGAATTTCGCTGTTTTTGGGCAGCTATAAAACCGGAAGTAGACGTCGGAGGTCAAAGGTCAAAGTATCAACTGATAGCCAAGGTCAATGACCTTTGACCTACTAAAGGTCATGGTCACCAAAGGTCAAGGTCACGAGAAATAAGCCCCCAAACTTTGAAAAAATTCAACCGGATGTTGCAAAAATGCAAAAGCGAAATTCAAAAATCGACTTCCAATGTTTTTTTGCAATTTTTATGTTCTTTCATTTGACACCAAAATCATCTCAATCGGATAAGCCATAATGTCTGAATTAAATTCGCGCAATTTCAGAAAAATCAAAATGGCGGCGAAAGTTGCGCATGCGGCCTTGATTTTATTTTCTTCGCTTTTTTGTATGGCTAATGGCTACCCGATGATACAAGTTTGAATCTCATACATTAATAAAACCGGAAGTTATTCAACCGGACGAAAAATTCTATTTTTCGCAAAAACCGGAAGTGACGCAAAAATTTTGACCTACTTTTTGGAAATCTTTCCATGGGCTACATATACTCAATTTTTTTAAGATTAATCGGGCTTTAAATAACAAAGTTGCAAAAATGTGCAAAATACGGCAAAAAAATGTGTGCTACGAATTTTCGAATTTGGAAATTTTGAAATTGCTATCTTGTTGGAAATTATTTCAAGTTTCCAAAAATGCAAACCCGACGAAAATCGATTGAAAATTGCGACTTCTAGAGCCACTGACTGACTTTTTAGGTATGTTGCAATGCAGCATTTCCGGTTTTGCAAAAATGTTCCATTTTATATTTATGCAACACGTCGCCACTACAGAAGGTCTAGGGAAGTTGAGACAATGTTGCAACTATTGCAGTCTAGGCGCAGTGAGGTGTGTAAATTTCGAAAAAAAAAAAAAAAAAAAAAAAAAAAAAGAATTGACAAACCGAAAACAAACTGGGACTTTGCGGTAGCAAAGTCCCACAACTAGAGCCACACGTGGCACAGAGTGGGACTTTGCTAACGTTGCAAAATTGCAACAAACACCCCAAAACATTTGATTTTCTGGAAGAATCTGGCCAAAGCAACGAGGTATCTGTGTGCAAAGTACTTTTTTGAAAAACATTATTTCCTACAGACGTAGAGCGCTGACCGACATAAATGAAAAATTGTAAGTTTACCCGGATGTGCCACGCCCATCTCATTTATTTTGGCGTAAATCTAATCATATTTGAAATGTATATTAACGGTACAAATTTGAAGCTTGAACATCTAATAGATCACGAGATATGCACAAATACATTTCAAAAAAGCAAAATGTACTTTAATTTTAAAAGTGCAAAAATTAAATTTTCATTTTAAAAACTTTTCTTATACATTGCTTGAAAGTGGACAAAAAGCGCCCTAAGAATCTGAAAATAAAAAAACTCTAAATTAATTAGGTCACGCTCTAAAGCAGTCCAAAGTTGTGAATTTTGCTGTTTTCAGGCAGCTATAAAATCGGAAGTGGACGTCGTAGGTCAAATATCAAAATATTAAATGATAGACACGGTCGATGACCTTT
Source organism: Nipponacmea schrenckii (assembly GCA_030562195.1). Classification (NCBI taxonomy): domain Eukaryota; kingdom Metazoa; phylum Mollusca; class Gastropoda; family Lottiidae; genus Nipponacmea; species Nipponacmea schrenckii. Next base: position 3,238,329 of record CM060201.1, read on the forward strand.
GACCTACTTAAGGTCAAGGCCGCCAAGGGTCAAGGTCACGAGAAATAAGCTTCCAAAATTAGAAAAAAATCAACCGGTTTGCTATTGTCGAAAACTTGCAACAAACAGGCCGAATTATTTGATTTTCTATAATGAATTGGCCAAAGCAATGAGGTGTCTGTGTGCAAAGTACTTTTTTTAAAAAACGCTATTTCCTACAGACGTAATTCGCTGACCCATGAAAAGGGTAAATTCGAAATTTACCCGGATGTGCCACGCCCATCTCATTTTTTTTAGCGTGAATCCAATCACATTCAAAATGTTTATTCACGGTACAAATTTGAAGTTTGTACATCCAATAGATCACGCAATATACACATATACATTTCAAAAAAACGTAAACACGACAAAATGTACTTGTTATATTCAAAAATAAAAAACTTCAATTTTCATTTTACAAACTTTTGTTATATATCATTGGAAAGAGGACAAAAAACAACTTAAGAATCTGAAAAAATTAACACTCTAAATTAATTAGGTCACGCTCTAGAGCAGCCCAAATTTGCGAATTTTGCTGTTTTCGGGCAGCTATAAAACCGGAAGTAGACGTCGGAGGTCAAAGGTCAAAGTATCAACTGATAGCCAAGGTCAATGACCTTTGACCTACTAAAGGTCACTGTCACCAAAGGTCAAGGTCACGAGAAATAAGCTTTTAAAAATTGAAAAAATTCAACCGGAAGTTGCAAAAAAGCAAAATCGAAATTCAAAAATCGGCTTCCCAGTTTTGGCTACAATTTTTGTGTTCTTTCATTTGACACCAAAATCATCAAGATCGGACCAGCCATAATGTCTGAATAAAAATCGGCCACTTTCAGGAAAATCAAAATGGCGGCGAAAGTTGCGCATGCGGCCTTAATTTTATTTTCTTCGTTTTTTTGTATGCCTAATGGCTACCCAATGATACAAGTTTGAATGTCATACATTAATAAAACCGGAAGTTATTCAACATGACGTAAAACTCCATTTTTCGCAAAAACCGGAAGTGACGCAAAATTTTTGACCTACTTTTTGAAAATAGTTTCATAAGCTTCTTATGCTCAATTTTTTTTCAGATCGATCACACTAAAAACAAAAAAGTTGCAAAAAATTGCAAAAAACGGCAAGAAAATGTGTGCTACGAATCTTTGAAATTTGAAATTTTTGAACTGCTATCTGATCAGAAGTTACTTGCAGATTACAAAAATGAAAACCCGAAGAAAATCGATCAAAAATTGCGACAGCTAGAGCCAATTTTCTACTTTTTAGGTTTGTTGCAACGCAGCACTTCCGATTTTGCAAAAATGTTCCAATTTATATTCATTAGAAACGTCGCCACTACAGAAGGTCTAGAGAAGTTGCGAAAAAATTGCAACTATTGTAGCCTAGGCTGTGTGAGGTGTGTAAATTTCGAAAAAAAAAAAAAAAAAAAAAGAATTGACAAACCGATAACAAACTGGGACTTTGCCGAAGGCAAAGTCCCACAACTAGAGCCACACGTGGCACAGAGTGGGACTTTGCTAACGTTGCAAAATTGCTACAAATAGGCCGAAACATCTGATTTTCTGGGAGAAACTGACCAAAGCAACAAGGTGTGCAAAGAATTTTTTGGAAAAATGTTATTTCCTACAGATGTAAAGCGCTAACCGATATAACTGGTAAATTGGAAGTTTACCCGTATGTGCCACGCCCATCTAATTTACTTTTGCGTAAATCTAATCTCATACAAAATATATATTCATGGTACAAATTTGAAGCTTGTACATCTAATAGATCACGAGATATACACAAATACGTTTCAAAAAAGCAAAATGTACTTTAATTTTAAAAGTCCAAAAATTAAATTTTCATTTTAAAAACTTTTGTTGTGCATCGCTGGAAAGAGGACAAAAGGCGCCTTCGGAATGTGAAAAAAATAACCCTCTAAATTAATTAGGTCACGCTCTAGAGCAGTCCAACGTTGCAAATTTTGCTGCTTTCGAGCAGCTATAAAACCGGAAATAGATGTCAGAAGTCTAATGCCAAATTGTCAACTGATAGCTAAAGTCAGTGACCAATGACCTTGTAAAGGTCAAGGTCACCAAAAGTCAAAGTCACTAGAAACAAGACCTCAAACTAAAAAAAACTGATTTTTTGCAAATGTCGCAAAATTGCAACAAACAGGTAGAAACATTTGATTTTTTGGGATAAACTGTCCAAAGTAATGAGATATATGTATGCAAGGTACTTTCTTGAAAAACGTTATTTACTGCAGCCGTAATTCGCTGACCGATATAAATGGTAAATTTGAAGTTCACCCGGATGTGCCACGCCCATTTCGTTTTATTGGAGGGGAATCTAATCATATTCAAAATGTAAAAATTTGAAGCTTGTACAGCTAATAGATCACGAGATATACACACATACATTTCAAGGAAGCGAAAATACGGCAAAATGTACTTTTCTTTGCAAAAATCAAAAAATTCAATTTTCATTTTACAAACTTTTGTTATATATTGTTGGAAAGAGGACAAAAAACAATCTAAGAATCTGAAAAAATTAACACTCTAAATTAATTAGGTCACGCTCTAGAGCAGACCAAAGTTGCGAATTTTGCTGTTTTCGGGCAGCTATAAAACCGGAAGTAGACGTCGGAGGTCAAAGTTCAAAGTATCAACTGATAGCCAAGGTCAATGACCTTTGACCTACTAAAGGTCAAGGTCGTCAAAGGTCAAGGTCACGAGAAATAAGCCCCCAAACTTCGAAAAAATTCAACCGGATGTTGCAAAAAAGCAAAAGCAAAATTCAAAAATCGATTTCCAACATTTTGATCGCAATCGACTAAGCTTTCCAGAAATATAAACATCACACAAATCGCTCTTACCGTAGAGGCCCCATTTTGAGTTTTACAAAAAAGTGACATTTCAAGATGGCGGCCAAAGTTTTACTTCCGGTCCGAATTTTTTCTTCTTCGTTCTTTTGTCTTTTAATTCAATTAAGATTGACATAAATTTTATTGCGATACATCAATTACAGCACAAGTAGGTCAACCGGAAGTTTAAACCCGTTTTACGTTAAAACCGGAAATGAAGCAAAAATTTTGACTCTGTCAATGTTTTCATATTCGTGACACTTGAAAGCACCCAAATTTTCAGACCAATCGGTCTTAAAATAGCAAAGTTGCAAAAATGTGCAAAATACGGCAAAAAAATGTGTGCTATGAATTTTCGAATTTCGAAATTTTGTAACTGCTATCTTGTTGGAAATTGTTTCAAGTTTTCAAAAATGCAAACCCGAATAAAATCGATTGAAAATTGCGACTTCTAGAGCCACTGACCGACTTTTTAGGTATGTTGGAATGCAGCACTTCCGGTTTTGCAAAAATGTTCCATTTTATATTTATGCAACACGTCGCCACTACAGAAGGTCTGGAGATGTTGTGAAATTGCTGCAACTATTGCAGCCTAGGCTGTGTGCCCTGTGTAAATTTCGAAAAAAAAAAAAAAAAAAAAAAAGAATTGACAAACCGAAAACAAACTGGGACTTTGCTAACGTTGCAAAATTGCAACAAACAGGCCGAAACATCTGATTTTCTGGAAGAAACTGGCCAAAGCAACGAAGTATCTGTGTGCAAAGAATTTTTTGGAAAAATGTTATTTCCTACATATGTAAAGCGCTGACCGATATAACTGGTAAATTGGAAGTTTACCCGTATGTGCCACGCCCATCTAATTTACTTTTGCGTAAATCTAATCTCATACAAAATATATATTCATGGTTCAAATTTGAAGCTTGTACATCTAATAGATCACGAGATATACACAAATACGTTTCAAAAAAGCAAAATGTACTTTCGTTTTAAAAGTGCAAAAATTAAATTTTCATTTTGAAAACTTTTGTTGTACATCGCTAGAAAGAGGACAAAAGACGCCTTAAGAATCTGAAAAAAATAACCCTCTAAATTAATTAGGTCACGCTCTAGAGCAGTCCAAAGTTGCGAGTTTTTCTGTTTTCGGGCAGCTTTAAACCGGAAGTAGACGCCAGAAGTCTAATGCCAAATTGTCAACTGATAGCTAAAGTCAGTGACCAATGACCTTGTAAAGGTCAAGGTCACCAAAGGTCAAAGTCACTAGAAACAAGCCCCCAAACTAAAAAAAAAACTGATTTTTTGCAAATGTCGCAAAATTGCAACAAACAGGTAGAAACATTTGATTTTTTGGGATAAACTGGCCAAAGTAATGAGATATATGTATGCAAGGTACTTTTTTGAAAAATGTTATTTACTGCAGCCGTAATTCGCTGACCGATATAAATGGTAAATTTGAAGTTCACCCGGATGTGCCACGCCCATTTCGTTTTATTGGAGGGGAATCTAATCATATTCAAAATGTATATTCACAGTAAAAATTTGAAGCTTGTACAGCTAATAGATCACGAGATATACACACATACATTTCAAGGAAGCGAAAATACGGCAAAATGTACTTTTCTTTGCAAAAATCAAAAAATTCAATTTTCATTTTACAAACTTTTGTTATATATCGTTGGAAAGAGGACAAAAAACAATCTAAGAATCTGAAAAAATTAACACTCTAAATTAATTAGGTCACGCTCTGGAGCAGCCCAAAGTTGCGAATTTTGCTGTTTTCGGGCAGCTATAAAACCGGAAGTAGACGTCGGAGGTCAAAGTTCAAAGTATCAACTGATAGCCAAGGTCAATGACCTTTGACCTACTAAAGGTCATGGTCACCAAAGGTCAAGGTCACGAGGAATAAGCCCCCGAACTTCGAAAAAAATTCAACCGGATGTTGCAAAAAAGCAAAAGCAAAATTCAAAAATCGATTTCCAACATTTTGATCGCAATCGACTAAGCTTTCCAGAAATATAAACATCACACAAATCGCTCTTACCGTAGAGGCCCCATTTTGAGTTTTACAAAAAAGTGACATTTCAAGATGGCGGCTAATGTTTCACTTCCGGTCCGGATTTTTTTCTGCTTCGTTTTTTTGTCTTCCAATTTAATTAGGATTGACATAAATTTTGTTGCGATACATCAATTACAGCACAAGTAGGTCAACCGGAAGTTTAAACCCGTTTTACGCTGAAACCGGAAATGAAGCAAAAATTCTGACTCTGCCAATATTTTCATATTCGTGACACTTGAAGGCACCCAAATTTTCAGATCAATCGGTCTTAAAATAGCAAAGTTGCAAAAATGTGCAAAATACGGCAAAAAAATGTGTGCTATGAAATTTCGAATTTCGAATTTTTTTAATTGCTATTTTGTTGGAAATCCGAAAACAAACTGGGACTTTGCGGTAGCAAAGTCCCACAACTAGAGCCGTACGCCTAACGGCACTGAAGCAGTGCGTTGCATCATGGGATTCGTTCTTTAAGCAAAAGACAGAAAGGTTTTATTTAAAAAAAATGTGCATTAGAAAAAGAATTTGGATTTCATAAACAAACGCTCCCATACCCCACCCCTTTACCCTCTTTCCCCCTCTCCCCGTCTTTGCCCCTTTCCCCTCTTTGCCCCTCCTCATCCTTAGCCCTCATCATCAATTAGGATAGATTATAAGTTAAAATCATAATAAAAAATGGATAGAGGGTCGTTTAATCTAAAAAGATATCCGGATCGCCGAAACTCATATTTTGTAAATCGCCCAAACGCAGAGAATAATATCCAATATATTGTTTTATATTAAATTCGCAATTTTCAGATGCCGTTGAAACCAAAGTAAACATTGTACAAAAAATATATATATATATAGCATTGGATAGACATTGTCGATAGCTATATACTTTGTACAAATCAAAAGATCACAAATCGTTTAAGTCGTAAGTCGCCAGGTTATAACATTGAGACACAACATAAATAGCGCGGCTTAACACTTTAAAATTTATATTGCATAGAGTTCTGTCCCTTAGATCACTTTTCCACTCAACTGTATATTATTGTTGCATAAGAGATAAATTTTAAATTCTAAAGGTTGTGATTTCGTTTCATATATTCCATATTTACATCACCCACAACAGGAAATAAACCAAAATTTATTTATTTATTTAACATATATAAAACCTTTGAATCATTTTAACTGGATGTAGAACGATTAAGCTAAAAAATAAATTCGGATCGCTGAAACTCATATCTTGTAGATCGCCCAAATGCAACACACATTAAACAGATTGTTTTATAGGAAAAATTCGCAATTTTCAAATGACGATAAAAGCGGAAGTATAAATCTTACAATAAAGCTTTATATATCATTGGATAGAACTTCTCGAGAGCTATCACATTTGTACAGGTCAAAAATTCGCCAAAGGTCAACGTCAAAATATACCACCATTCTAATATTTTTTAAATTTTAATCGTAAAAAAATCAAAATCAAAATCAAAATTCTAAAATCAGTTTCCATATATATTTCGGCAACCGGTTATAGATTCTATATACATAAAAATAACACAAATCGAATTATCCCCCGAGACCCTATTTCGATTTAAAGAAAAACACGCACAGTTAGTATAGAAGAAATTACAAAATTTGAAATTTTTAAACGCGCAATTTTGATTAAAATACCAAGTGTGATATATTAATGGAGAGAGGAGATTAAGCGTTAGAAGAATATGTGAGAAAATCTGACTTATCGAAATTAGGTCACATGATAGAGCTCTTTAAAGTTAAAACTCGTGATATTCAATTGGCTGCAAAACCGGAAGTAAACATCGGACAACAACACTGAAGATACCATTGGGTAGATATAATCAAGGGCAACAACTTTTGTTCAGGTCAAAAGGACACCAAAGGTCAAGGTTGCGAAATATGAACCTTGAAAGTTTTGACAATTTCTAAAAATTTTCCACCGGAAATAAAAGAAAAGCAAAAGCGAAATTCAAAAAACCCTTCCCATACTTTTTTGCGCAATCGATGGATGTTTTTAGAAAATCTAAAATTATGCAAATTGGATTTGACCCTGAGAACTTATTGAGAGTTTAACAAAACTTAATCATATCAAGATGGCGGCCGATTCGTTACTTCCGGTTCAGATTTTCTTAATTTAGCATCATAAGATAGACAATTGTAGCTAATTGCAAAAAAAGTTTTTCAAATATCTTTAATATTCCGGAAGTTAGCATTTTTCACTTTAACAGCAAATAACGTCAAAACCGGAAGTGATATCGAAATTTTGAAAATAAGTTATACATTGTAATTTAAATGTCGATATATCTGTAAGTTTTCAGATTGATCGAAAGAAAATTGTAGAAGTTAGAAAATGCTTAAAATTTAAAATTCAAATTGTCAGCGACAAAGTTGGGAAAAGTCAATTTCTTAAATTGCTATCTTTTAGAACTAAGTTCAATGTAGTTACCTAAAAGAGAACGATCAAAATCGGGTCAAAAACAAAGCCGCAAATCGAAAAACAAAGAAAAACTTAAGGATGCGCTACGTCATTTCCTGTTAGAAAAAAATGCATCAAAATACATTCATTAAAATTACTTTCACAGGTTCTACAAGGAAGTCAAAGGAGTGAATTCATAACATATGTAGTTTTGGCTGGGCGCTCTGGGAAGAATTCGAAAAAAAAAAAAAAAAAAAACATTTCGAAAACAAAGCAGTGCGTTCGATGAACGCACTGCAAAAAAAAAAAAAAGAATTGACAAACCGAAAACAAACTGGGACTTTGCGGTAGCAAAGTCCCACAAAAAAAAAAAGAGACATTTCGAACACAACTAGAGCCACACGTGGCACAGAGTGGGACTTTGCTAACGTTGCCGAATTGCAACAAACAGGCCGAAACATCTAATTTTCTGGAAGAAACTGGCCAAAGCAACAGGGTATCTGTGTGTAAAGTACCTATTTGAAAAACGTTATTTCCTACAGACGTAGAGCGCTGACCGATATAAATGAAAAATTGTAAGTTTACCCGGATGTGCCACGTCCATCTCATTTATTTTGGCGAAAATCTAATCACATTAGAAATGTATATTAACGGTACAAATTTGAAGCTTGAACATCTAATAGATCACGAGATATGCACAAATACATTTCAAAAAAGCAAAATGTACTTTAATTTTAAAAGTGCAAAAATTAAATTTTCATTTTAAAAACTTTTGTTATTCGTTGCTGGAAAGTGGACAAAAAGCGCCTTTAGAATCTGAAAAAAATAACCCTCTAAATTAATTAGGTCACGCTCTAGAGCAATCCAAAGTTGTGAATGTTGCTTTTTTCGGGCAGCTATAAAACCGGAAGTTGACGTTGGAGGTCAAATGTGAAAGTATTAAATGATAGATAAGGTCAATGACCTTTGACCTACAAAAGGTCAAGGTCACCAAAGGTCAAGGTCATGAGAAATAAGCTTCCAAAATTAGTAAAAATTAACCGGTTTGCTATTGTCGAGAAATTGCAACAAACAGGCCGAATCATCTGATTTTCGGGGATGAACTGGCCAAAATAATGAGGTATCTGTGTGCAAAATATTTTTTAAAAAAAACCGCTTTTTCCTACAGATTTAAATTTCCCTGACCCATGAAAAGGGTAAATTCGAAATTTACCCGGATGTGCCACGCCCATCTCATTTTTTTTAGCGTGAATCTAATCACATACAAAATGTATATTCACGGTACAAATTTGAAGTTTGTGCATTTAATAGATCACGAGATATACACACATTCATTTCAAACAAACGTAAATACAGCAAATTGTACTGTTATGTTCAAAAATCAAAAACTTCAATTTTCATTTTACAAACTTTTGTTATATATCGTTGGAAAGAGGACAAAAAGGGCCTTAAGAATCTGAAAAGATTAACACTCTAAATTAATTAGGTCACGCTCTAGAGCAGTCCAAAATTTCGAATTTTGCTGTTTTCAGGCAGCTATAAAACCGGAAGAAGCGTAGGATGTCAAAGGTCAAAGTATCAACTGATAGCCAAGGTCAATGACCTTTGACCTACTCAAGGTCAAGGTAACCAAAGGTCAAGGTCACGAGAAATAAGTTTTTAAAAATTGAAAAAATTCAACCGGAAGTTGCAAAAAAGCAAAATCGAAATTCAAAAATCGGCTTCCCAGTTTTGGCTACAATTTTTGTATTCTTTCATTTGACACCAAAATCATCAAGATCGGACAAGCCATAATGTCTGAATAAAAATCGGCCACTTTCAGGAAAATCAAAATGGCGGCGAAAGTTGCGCATGCGGTCTTGATTTTATTTTCTTCGTTTTTTTTGTATGGCTAATGGCTACCCGATGATACAAGTTTGAATGTCATACATTAATAAAACCGGAAGTTATTCAACATGACGTAAAACTCCATTTTTCGCAAAAACCGGAAGTGACGCAAAAATTTTGACCTACTTTTTGAAAATCATTTCATGAGCTTCTTATGCTCAATTTTTTTCAAATCGATCACACTAAAAACAAAAAAGTTGCAAAAAATTGCAAAATACGGCAAAAAAATGTTTGCTACGAATTTTTGAAAATTGAAATTTTTGAACTGCTATCTGATCAGAAGTTACTTGCAGATTACAAAAATGAAAATCCGAAGAAAATCGATCAAAAATTGCGACAGCTAGAGCCAATTTGCTACTTTTTAGGTTTGTTGCAACGCAGCACTTCCGGTTTAGCAAAAATGTTCCAATTTATATTCATTAGAAACGTCGCCACTACAGAAGGTCTGTAGAAGTTGCGAAAAAATTGCAACTATTGTAGCCTAGGCTGTGTGAGGTGTGTAAATTTCGAAAAAAAAAAAAAAAAAAAAAAAAAAAAAAAACTAAAGCCACACGTGGCACAGAGTGGGATTTTGCTAACGTTGCAAAATTGCAACAAACAGCCCGAAACAATTGATTTTCTGGGAGAATCTGGCCAAAGCAACGAGGTATCTGTGTGCAAAGTACTTTTTTGAAAAACGTTTTTTCCTACAGATGTAAAGCGCTGACCGATATAAGTGAAGAATTGGAAGTTTACCCGGATGTGCCAAGCCCATCTCATTTATTTTGGCGTAAATCTAATGACATTTGAAATATATATTCGCGGTACAAATTTGAAGCTTGTACAGCTAATAGATCACGAGATATACACAAATACATTTCAAAAAAACAAAATGTACTTTAATTTTAAAAGTGCAAAAAATTTAAAATTTTTTTTTTAAAATTTTTTGTTATACATCGCTGGAAAGTGGACAAAAAGCGCCTTAAGAATCAGAAAAAAATAACCCTCTAAATTAATTAGGTCACGCTCTAGAGCAGTCCAAAGTTGTATATTTTGCTGTTTTTGGGCAGATATAACACCCGGGAAATAGACGTCGAAGGTAAAATATCAATTTGTCAAATGAAAGCCAAAGTCCGTGACCTATGACCTTGTAAAGGTCAAGGTCACCAAAGGTTAAGGTCACGAGAAAGAAGCCCCCCAATCGAAAAATAACTGATTCTTTTTGCTAGTGTTGCAAATTGCAACAAACAGGCCGAAGCATCTGATTTTTCGGGATCCACTGGCCAAAGCAATGAGGTATCTGTGTGCAAGGTACTTTTTTTTAAAACGTTATTTCCTACAGCCGTAATTTACTGACCTATATAAATGGTAAAAAGGAATTTTACCCGGATGTGCCACGCCCCTCTCATTTTTTTATATGAATGTAATCACTTTCAAAATGTATATTCACGTTACAAATTTGAAGCTTGTACATCTAATAGATCACGAGATATACACACATACATTTCCAAAAAACGCAAATACGGCAAAAGTACTTTTATTTTCAAAATCAAAAAATTCAATTTTCATTTTTAAAAAACCCTTTTTTATACATCGTTGGAAAGAAGACAAAAAGCACTTTAAGAATCTGAAAAAAAAAACACTCTAAATTAATTAGGTCACGCTCTAGAGCAGTCCAAAGTTGCGAATTTCGCTGTTTTTGGGCAGCTATAAAACCGGAAGTAGACGTGGGAGGTCAAAGTATCAACTGAAAGCCAAGGTCAATGACCTTTGACCTACTTAAGGTCATGGTCACCAAAGGTCAAGGTCACGAGAAATAAGCCCCAAAACTTTGAAAAAATTCAACCGGATGTTGCAAAAATGCAAAAGCGAAATTCAAAAATCGACTTCCAATGTTTTTTTGCAATTTTTATGTTCTTTCATTTGACACCAAAATCATCTCAATCGGATAAGCCATAATGTCTGAATTAAATTCGCGCAATTTCAGAAAAATCAAAATGGCGGCGAAAGTTGCGCATGCGGCCTTGATTTTATTTTCTTCGCTTTTTTGTATGGCTAATGGCTACCCGATGATACAAGTTTGAATCTCATACATTAATAAAACCGGAAGTTATTCAACCGGACGTAAAAATCTATTTTTCGCAAAAAACCCGGGAAAAGACGCAAAAATTTTGACCTACTTTTTGGAAATCATTCCATGGGCTACATATACTCAATTTTTTTAAGATAAATCGGTCTTTAAATAACAAAGTTGCAAAAATGTGCAAAAAACGGCAAAAAAATGTGTGCTACGAATTTTCGAATTTTGAAATTTTGAAATTGCTATCTTGTTGGAAATTATTTCAAGTTTTCCCAAAAAAGCAAACCCGACGAAAATCGATTGAAAATTGCGACTTCTAGAGCCACTGACCGACTTTTTAGGTTAGTTGCAATGCAGCACTTCCGGTTTTGCAAAAACGTTCCATTTTATATTTATGCAACACGTCGCCACTACAGAAGGTCAGGGATGTTGTGAAATTGCTGCAACTATTGCAGCCTTGGCTGTGTGCCCTGTGTAAATTTCGAAAAAAAAAAAAAACTAGAGCCACATGTGGCACAGAGTGGGACTTTGCTAACGTTGCAAAATTGCAACAAAAAGACCGAAACATCTGATTTTCTGGGAGAAACGGGCCCAAAGCAACGAGGTATCTGTGTGCAAAGTACTTTTTTGAAAAACATTATTTCCTACAGACGTAGATCGCTGACCGATATAAATGAAAATTTGGAAGTTTACCCGGATGTGCCACGCCCATCTCATTTATTTTGCCGTAAATCTAATCACATTTGAAATATATAGTCACGGTACAAATTTGAAGCTTGTGAAGCTAATAGATCACGAGATATACGCAAATACATTTCAAAAAAACAAAATGTACTTTTTTTTAAAAGGGCAAAAAATTAATTTTTATTTTTAAAATTTTTGTTATACATCGCTGGAAAGTGGACAAAAAGCGCCTTAAGAATTTGAAAAAAAAACCCCTCTAAATTAATTAGATCACGCTCAAAGGGCAGTCCAAAGTTGTGAATTTTGCTTTTTTCGGGCAGATATAAAACCGGAAGTAGACGTCGGAGGTCAAATGTCAATGTGTCAAATGATAGTCAAAGTCAGTGATCTATGACCTTGTAAAGTTCAAGGTCACCAAAGTTCAAGGTCACGAGAAATAAGCCCCCAAACTCGAAAAATAACTGATACTTTTTGCTAATGTTGCAAATTGCAACTAACATGCCGCAACATCCGATTTTTAGGGATCAACGGGCCAAAGCAATGAGGTGTCTGTGTGCAAAGTATTTTTTTAAAAAAGGCTATTTACTGCAGCCGTAATTCGCTGCCCCATATAAATGGTAAATCAGGATTTTACCCGGATGTGCCACGCCCATCAAATTTTTTTTTATATAAATCAAATCACATTCAAAATGAATATTCAGGGTACAAATTTGAAGTTTGTACATCTAATAGATCACGAGATATACATACATACATTTCAAGCAAACGTAAATACGGCAAAATATACTTAAATTTTCAAAAATCAAAAACTTCAATTTATTTTAAAAACCTTTGTCATACATCGTTGGAAAGAGGACAAAAAGCACTTTAAGAATCTGAAAAAAATAACACTCTAAATTAATTAGGTCACGCTCTAGAGCAGTCCGAAGTTGCGAATTTCGCTGTTTTTGGGCAGCTATAAAACCAGAAGTAGACGTCGGAGGTCAAATGTCAAAGTATCAACTGATAGCCAAGGTCAATGACCTTTGACCTACTAAAGGTCATGGTCACCAAAGGTCAAGGTCCGAGAAATAAGCCCCCAAACTTTGAAAAAATTAAACCCGGATGTTGCAAAAATGCAAAAGCGAAATTCAAAAATCGACTTCCAATGTTTTTTTGCAATTTTTATGTTCTTTCATTTGACACCAAAATCATCTCAATCGGATAAGCCATAATGTCTGAATTAAATTCGCGAAATTTTCAAAAAAATCAAAATGGCGGCGAAAGTTGCGCATGCGGCCTTGATTTTATTTTCTTCGTTTTTTTGTATGGCTAAGGGCTACCCGATGATACAAGTTTGAATCTCATACATTAATAAAACCGGAAGTTATTCAACCGGACGTAAAACTCTATTTTTCGCAAAAACCGGAAGTGACGCAAAAATTTTGACCTACTTTTTGGAAATCATTCCATGGGCTACATATACTCAATTTTTTTAAGATTAATCGGGCTTTAAATAACAAAGTTGCAAAAATGTGCAAAATACGGAAAAAAAATGTGTGCTATGAATTTTCGAATTTCGAAATTTTGTAACTGCTATCTTGTTGGAAATTGTTTCAATTTTTCAAAAATGCAAACCCGAATGAAATCGATTGAAAATTGCGACTTCTAGAGCCACTGACCGATTTTTTAGGTATGTTGCAATGCAGCACTTCCGGTTTTGAAAAAATGTTCCATTTTATATTTATGCAACACGTCGCCACTACAGAAGGTCAGGAGATGTTGTGAAATTGCTGCAACTATTGCAGCCTAGGCTGTGTGCCCTGTGTAAATTTCAAAAAAAAAAAAAAAAACTAGAGCCACACGTGGCACAGAGTGGGACTTTGCTAACGTTGAAAAATTGCAACAAACAGGCCGAAACATCTGATTTTCTGGGAGTAAATCAGGATTTTCCCCGGATGTGCCACGCCCAACTTGATTTTTTTTATGTAAATCTAATCACATTCAAAACGTATATTCACGTTAAAAATTTGAAGGTTGTACATCTAATAGATCACGAGATATATCACATACTTTTCCAAGAAACGTAAACACGGCAAAATGTACCTAAATTTTCAAAAATCAAAAAAATTCAATTTCCATTTTATAAACTTTTGTTATACATCATTGGAAAGAAGACAAAAAGCATTTTAAGAATCTGAAAAAAATAACACTCTAAATTAATTAGGTCACGCTCTAGAGCAGCCCAAAGTTGTAAATTTTGCTGTTTTTGGGCAGCTATAAAACCGGAAGTAGACGTCGGAGGTCAAAGGTCAAAGTATCAACTGATAGCCAAGGTCAATGCCCTTTTGACCTACTAAAGGTCATGGTCACCAAAGGTCAAGGTCACGAGAAAAAAGCCCCCAAACTTTAAAAAAATTCAACCGGATGTTGCAAAAATGCAAAAGCAAAATTCAAAAATCGACTTCCAATGTTTTGTTGCAATTTTTATTTTCTTTCATTTGACACCAAAATCATCTCAATCGGATAAGCCATAATGTCTGAATTAAATTCGCGCAATTTCAGAAAAATCAAAATGGCGGCGAAAGTTGCGCATGCGGCCTTGATTTTATTTTCTTCGCTTTTTTGTATGGCTAATGGCTACCCGATGATACAAGTTTGAATCTGATACATTAATAAAACCGGAAGTTATTCAACCGGACGTAAAACTCTATTTTCGCAAAAACCGGAAATGA
>CM060201.1:3253504-3273981 GCA_030562195.1 Nipponacmea schrenckii
TTTGTCAGTTGATATAAACATGCATGTAATATATAATATTGTCCGCCTTAGGTTAAATCTTAGTATTAGAGTATTTAGATATCCGGCATCCCTCCATTTCGCTATGCTCCACTCCGGTCTACCGGATATCTAAATACTCTATGACTTTTTAGAATAAATAGACCAAAAAATGTCTTTAATAAACATTCATTCCCCTAAAATCTATTTTGGATCAGGGGACATTCAAAAATCTTTAACTAAACTTCCCGGTTTTCCATGGGCTAAATATAAAGGTGAGAAACATCTTCCAGGTCATAATTACACTGGTCCAGGAACTAGATTAGATTTACGACTGGATGAAAATGATAATCCAAAACCAGGTGTTAATAGAGTGGATGCTGCTGCACTTAAACACGACAAACTATACAGAAATGATGACTTACAATTTCGACACGAAGCAGACAAACAAATGATTAAAGAATTAGAATTCATTCCAAATCCTACTTTTAGAGAAAAAGTTGAAAGAGCGTTAATCATAAAATTATTAAAATCAAAAATGAAATTAGGTATGGGATTAGCAGATGAAATTCATAAAGAATTCAGAAAAACTAAAAGTGAAAGTATTCGCCAAAGATGATATATGGTCTGCAGATTTAATTAATATGCCCCCAGAAAGAGGTTATAAATATTGTTTAACAGTTATAGATTTATATACAAGATACGCTTGGGTTATTCCTCTAAAAAACAAAACAGGTCTAACTGTTAAAAGCATTTGAAACAATAATGAAACATAGAAAACCCAAAAAGTTATGGGTAGATAAAGGAACAGAATTTTATAATAAAAATATGAAATGGGTTTGAAATTTACAGTATATAACGAAGTAAAGCTGTAGTAATTGAGAGATTTAACAGAACTCTAAAAAACAAATTATTCAAAAAGTTCACAGAATTAAAGTCTCAAAAATGGCTTAAAATATTACCCATTGTTGTCGATGAATATAATAATAAAATTCATTCATCTATAAATGTTACTCCTACAGAAGCTTCAAAAAATCCAGATATTATAAAATCGATTAACACACAAAACAATTTTGAAAATGAGAATTTGAATATTAAACGCAAATTTAAAGTTGGGGATCGAGTTCGTATTTATAAATATAAAAGTAAATTCGAACTAGAACTGTGAACAGCTCCGAGCGTGGCAACTGTGCGTTATCCCATGGATTTTGAACATTTTGAAACTTTTAACCTGCTAACTTTCAATTCCGGTACTTTTCAGCCTACAATTGTAAGCGTAAACTTTCCGCTATATAGGCAATTTTTTCTACTATAAGTTTCTACTATCAGTTCCTTATTAGATTTTTGTACATGTCTAAGATTTCGGTAGGATATTTACATAAATTCCAAACTAAAATTTAAGAAGGTAGTAAGATGTCAATTTGTCATGAAATTTAAACTCTCTATATTCAAATTTAAACATTATTTTGTAACTTTGGTTGTAATTAACATAGAGAGAAAATTCAAGCTATGTGATAATTTGCTAATTCACAGCTTTATAAAGAGATATTTTTTTAATTTGTATGCAAAAATTTTACAAAAAAATAAATAAATTTTATTAGCAATTGGAATTTTTTTTTTTCTCGAGGGATGCAAATTATTTTGTATAGCTAATGTACTGTTTTTGCTTACATTCTTGAATTACACGGGATGTACGGTCGCCTGATATGAGATAAAAAAAAAAACGGAAGTCCCCACGCCCAAACCGGAAGTGATCAAAAAATTTTGATGATATATTTTTAATTGTGTTGCGTATCTATCTATATCCTGTAAATTTCAGATCGATCCGAACATTAGAGCCCGAAAGTGTAACATAACCATCCAAAATTGCAAAATAGTCAGATTTCGGTGGGCTATAAAACCGGAAGTTAATATTTGTCATGCAATATCAGCACATCTATAGACAGCTGAGGTCAATGACATTCTACATCTCAAATGTCAAGGTCATTTAAGGTCAAGGTCACGAGATATAGAGTTTTAAATTTTCGAAAAATTCGAACGGGCATAAAAAAAATTCAAATTCGAAAATCAAAATTCTGTTCCCAACATTTGTTAGATAAAGTATCAAGGTTTCGATAAACACTAAAATCATAAAAATCGGTTAATAATTGGCGGACTTATTAAATTTTTGAGAAAATTTGCCATTTTTGAAAACTGCGCATGCGCAACATTCAATTTAATTTTTCTTCATCTCAGGGGATTAAAATCATTTAGTATAGCTAAAATATACTGATTTTGTTTAGAATCTTGAATTACATCGGAAGCAGGGTCGCCCGACATGAGACGAAAAAACCGGAAGTCCCCACGCCCAAACCGGAAGTGATCAAAAAATTTTGATGATGTAGTTTTAATTGCGCTGCCTATCTATCTATATCCTGTAAATTTCAGACCGATGCGACTATTAGGGCCCGAGCTAGCTTGAAATCTTATTTGCATATTATGCAATGAGCCACTTTCGGTTTAGCGAAAATTTCATGTTAGATATATTTATTTTTGATTCCAGCCCATATAAAAACCATTGGTGAAAACAGAAATAGTCTATCTTTTTCCGTTTGGGCTAGCGAGCTTCCCAAAAAAAAAAAAAAAAAAAACAAAAAAAAACTAGAGCCGTACGCCTAACGGCACTGAAGCAGTGCGTTGCATCATGGGATTCGTTCTTTAAGCAAAAGACAGAAAGGTTTTATTAAAAAAAAATGTGCATTAGAAAAAGAATTTGGATTTCATAAACAAACGCTCCCATACCCCACCCCTTTACCCTCTTTCCCCCTCTCCCCCTCTTTGCCCCTTTCCCCTCTTTGCCCCTCCTCATCCTTAGCCCTCATCATCAATTAAGATAGATTATAACTTAAAATCATAATAAAAAATGGATAGAGGGTCGTTTAATCTAAAAAGATATCCGGATCGCCGAAACTCATATTTTGTAAATCGCCCAAACGCAGAGAATAATATCCAATAGATTGTTTTATATTAAATTCGCAATTTTCAGATGCCGTTGAAACCAAAGTAAACATTGTACAAAGTATATATATATATATATAGAGCTGGATAGACATTGTCGATAGGTATATACTTTGTACAAATCAAAAGATCACAAATCGTTTAAGTTGTCGTAAGTCGCCAGGTTATAACATTGAGACACAACATAAATAGCGCGGCTTAACACTTTAAAATTTATATTGCATAGAGTTCTGTCCCTTAGATCACTTTTCCACTCAACTGTATATTATTGTTGCATAAGAGATAAATTTTAAATTCTAAAGGTTGTGATTTCGTTTCATATATTCCATATTTACATCACCCACAACAGGAAATAAACCAACATTTATTTATTTATTTAACATATATAAAACCTTTGAATCATTTTAACTGGATGTAGAACGATTAAACTAAAAAATAAATTCGGATCGCTGAAACTCATATCTTGTAGATCGCCCAAATGCAACACACATTAAACAGATTGTTTTATAGGAAAAATTCGCAATTTTCAAATGACGATAAAAGCGGAAGTATAAATCTTACAATAAAGCTTTATATATCATTGGATAGAACTTCTCGGCGCTATCACATTTGTACAGGTCAAAAATTCGACAAAGGTCAACGTTAAAATATACCACCATTCTAATATTTTTTAAATTTTAATCGTAAAAAAATCAAAATCAAAATCAAAATTCAAAAATCGGTTTCCATATATATTTCGGCAACCGGTTATAGATTCTATATACATAAAAATAACACAAATCGAATTATCCCCCGAGACCCTATTTCGATTTAAAGAAAAACACGCACAGTTAGTATAGAAAGAAATTTCAAAATTTGAAATTTTTAAACGCGCAATTTTGATTAAAATACCAAGTGTGATATATTAATGGAGAGAGGAGATTAAGCGTTAGAAGAATATGTGAGAAAATCTGACTTATCGAAATTAGGTCACATGATAGAGCTCTTTAAAGTTAAAACTCGTGATATTCAATTGGCTGCAAAACCGGAAGTAAACATCGGACAACAACACTGAAGATACCATTGGGTAGATTATAATCAAGGGCAACAACTTTTGTTCAGGTCAAAAGGTCACCAAAGGTCAAGGTTGCGAAATATGAACCTTGAAAGTTTTGACAATTTCTAAAAATTTTCCACCGGAAATAAAAGAAAAGCAAAAGCGAAATTCAAAAAACCCTTCCCATACTTTTTTTGCGCAATCGATAGATGTTTTTAGAAAATCTAAAATTATGCAAATTGGATTTGACCCTGAGAACTTATTGAGAGTTTAACAAAACTTAATCATATCAAGATGGCGGCCGTTTCGTTACTTCCGGTTCAGATTTTCTTAATTTAGCATCATAAGATAGACAATTGTAGCTAATTGCAAAAAAAGTTTTTCAAATATCTTTAATATTCCGGAAGTTAGCATTTTTCACTTTAACAGCAAATAACGTCAAAAACCGGAAGTGATATCGAAATTTTGAAAATAAGTTATACATTGTAATTTAAATGTCGATATATCTGTAAGTTTTCAGATTGATCGAAAGAAAATTGTAGAAGTTAGAAAATGCTTAAAATTTAAAATTCAAATTGTCAGCGACAAAGTTGGGAAAAGTCAATTTCTTAAATTGCTATCTTTAAGAACTAAGTTCAATGTAGTTACCTAAAAGAGAACGATCAAAATCGGGTCAAAAATAAAGCCGCAAATCGAAAAACAAAGAAAAACTTAAGTATGCGCTACGTCATTTCCTGTTAGAAAAAATGCATCAAAATACATTCATTAAAATTACTTTCACAGGTTCTACAAGGAAGTCAAAAGAGTGAATTCATAACATATGTAGTTTTGGCTGGGCGCTCTGGGAAGAATTCGAAAAAAAAAAAAAAAAACATTTCGAAAACAAAGCAGTGCGTTCGACGAACGCACTGCAAAAAAAACTAGAACTGTGAACAGCTCCGAGCGTGGCAACTATGCGTTATCCCATGGATTTCGAACATTTTGAAACTTCTAACCTGCTAGCTTTCAATTCCGGTACTTTTCAGCCTCCAATTGTGGAACAAGCGTAACAATATTGTTAGATCTATAGACAGCTGATGTCAAGGCCATTCTATATGGAAAATTTCAAGGTCATTGAAGGTGAAGGTCACAAGATTTAGAATTTCAAATTTTTAAAAAATTCAAACGGGCATAAATAATAAATGACGGACTAATTAAATTTTAAAGAAAATTTGCCATTCTCGGAAAAATGGCGCATGCGCAACTAGCAATTGGAATTTTTTTTCTTCTCGGGGGATACAAATTATTTTGTATAGCTAATATATATACTGTTTTTGCTTACATTCTTGAATTACACGGGATGTAGGGTCGCCTGAAATGAGATAAAAAACCGGAAGTCCCCACGCCCAAACCGGAAGTGATCAAAAATTTTTGATGATATATTTTTAATTGTGTTGCGTATTTATCTATATCCTGTAAATTTCAGAGCGATCCGAACATTAGAGCCCGAAAGTGTGATATAACCGTCCAAAATTGCAAAATAGTCAGATTTCGGTGGGCTATAAAACCGGAAGTTAATATTTGTCATGCAATATCAGCACATCTATAGACAGCTGAGGTCAAGGACATTCTACATCTCAAATGTCAAGGTCATTGAAGGTCAAGGTCACGAGATATAGAGTTTTTAAATTTTTGAAAAATTCGAACGGGCATAAAAAAAATTCAAATTCGAAAATCAAAATTCTGTTCCCAACATTTTTTAGATAAAGTATCAAGGTTTTGATAGACACCAAAATCATAAAAATCGGTCAATAATTGGCGGACTTATTAAATTTTTAAGAAAATTTGCCATTTTTGAAAACTGCGCATGCGCAACATTTAATTTAATTTTTCTTCATCTCAGGGGATTAAAATCATTTAGTATAGCATAAATATACTGTTTTTGTTTAGATTCTTGAATTACATGGGAAGCTTGGTCGCCCGACATGAGACGAAAAAAAACGGAAGTCCCCACGCCCAAACCGGAAGTGATCAAAAAATTTTGATGATGTAGTTTTAATTGCGCTGCCTATCTATCTATATCCTGTAAATTTCAGACCGATCCGACTATTAGGGCCCGAGCTAGCTTGAAATCTTATTTGCATATTATGCAATTAGCCACTTTCGGGTTAGCGAAAATATTATGTTAGATATTCATTTTTGATTCCAGCCCATATAAAAACCATTGGTGAAAACAAAAATAGTCTATCTTTTTCCGTTTGGGCTAGCGAGCTTCCCAAAAAAAAAAAAAAAAAAAAAAAAAAAAAAAAAAACTAGAGCCGTACGCCTAACGGCACTGAAGCAGTGCGTTCCATCCAGGGATTCGTTCGTTAAGTAAAAGACAAAAAGGGTTAATTAAAATAAAAAAATGTGCATCAGAAATGGATTTTGATCTCATAACAAACGCTCTCATACCCCCCTTTTCCCCCTTTCCCCTCTTTGCCCTTCCCCGGCCTTAGCCCTCGTCATCAATTAAGATAGATAATAAGTTAAAATCATAATAAAAAATGGATAGAGGGTCGTTTAATCTAAAAAAGATATCCGGATCGCCGAAACTCATACTTGTAAATCGCCCAAACGTAGAAAATAATACCCAATACAATGTAGATTGTTTTATATATTAAATTCGCAATTTTCAGATGGCGATGACACCAAAAGCAGATATCGTACAAAAAATATATATATAGCATTGGATAGACAATGTCGAAGCTATGTACAAATCGAAAGGTCACTAATGGTTCAAGTCGCCAGGGTATAACATTGAGACACCACATAAATAGCGCGGCCTAACATTTTAATTGAATAGAGTTTCGTCCCTTAGACCATTATTCCATTCAACTGTATATTATTGTTGCATAATTATAAGAGATAAAATTTAAAATTCTAAAGGTTGTAATTTCGTTCCAAATATTCAATATTTACATCACCCACAACAGGAAAAACATATATAACAACTTTGAATCATTTTAACTGGATGTAGACCGATTAAACTAAAAAATAATTTCAGATCGCTGAAACTTATATCTCGTAGGTCGCCAAAATGCATCACATTAAACAGATTGTTTTATAGGGAAAATTCGCAATTTTCAAATGGCGATAAAAGCGGAAGTATACATCTTACAATAAAGCTTTATATATCATTGGATAGAACTTCTCGAGAGCTATCATATTTGTACAGGTCAAAAATTCGTCAAAGGTCAACGTCACAATATACGACCCTTCAAATTTTTTAAAAATTTTAATCGGTTAAAAAAATCAAAATCAAAATCAAAATTCAAAAATCGGTTTCCATATATATTTCGGCAATCGGTTATAGATTCTATATACATCAAAATAACACAAATCGAATTATCCCCCGAGACCCTATTTCGATTTAAAGAAAAACACGCACAGTTAGTATAGAAGAAATTACAAAAGTTTGAAATTTTTAAACGCGCAATTTTGACTAAAATACCAAGTTTGATATATTAATGGGAAGATGACATTAAGCGTAAAAGGAATATGCAAGAAATTCTGTCCTATGTAAACTAGGTCACGTGATAGAGCTCTTAAAAGTTAAAATTTGTGATTTTCAATTGGCTGCAGAACCGGAAGTGAACATCGGACAACAAAAGTGAAGATACCATTGGGCAGATTTAATCAAGGGCAATAACTTTTGTTCAGGTCACAAGGTTACCAGAGGTCAATATGGCGAAATATGACCTTTAAAAGTTTTGACTATTACTGAAAAATTTCAACAGGAAATAAAGGAAAAGCAAAGTCGAAATTCAAAAATCCCTTCGCATACTTTTTTGCGCAATCGATTGATGTTTGCAGAAACCCGAAAATTATGCAAATTTAATTTAAACCTGAGCCTGAATTTTTAGTTTTACAAAAGTTAGACATATCAAAATGGCTGCTGATCCGTTACTTCCGGTTCGGATTTTTCAAATTTAACATCATTAAATGAACAATTCTAGCTTTTTGCAAAAGACATTTTTCAAATATTTTCAATATTCCGGAAGTGCAAATTTCAACTTTAAGAGCAAATAACATTAAAACCGGAAGTTGTATCAAAATTTTGAAAATTTATTATAGTTCGCAATCAAAATGTATATATATCTGAAAACTTTCAGATCGATCGAAATAAAAATGTAGAAGTTGAAAAAACGCAAAAATTAAAATTAAAAAAGTCAGCGACAAAGTTCAAAAATTTAAAAGTTTGAAAGTGCTAACTTTTTAACAAAGAATAAAAGTAATAAACAAAAAAAACACAATCCACATTGATTAAAAACTAGCTTCGCTAATGAGAAAAAAACCTAAAGTTTAACATAGCGTCGTACGTCATTTCCGGTTGGACAAAATGACGTGAAAATATATTCATATGATTTAGTTTCGCGACATTTGCGGGAGAAATGTTAACAGTTTGTACGTGGCACATGTAGTTTTGGCTGGGCACTCTGAGCAGAATTCGAAAAAAAAAAAACTAGATCCCCAGGCTTCGCGAGGTTCTGACGCAGTGCGTAGCAGTTTTGATATACGATTTAAAACTGTCCCTGAAAGTATCTGTAGAACAGTAACGTTATTTTACAGAGTATGAGTCGTTTTATTTCAAAGCATAATCGGTTCGCTGAAACTTGTGTCATCTAGATCGCCCAAACGCATAATTCAATAAACAGGTTTTAACGATGAAATTCGCAATATTCAAATGCTGATAAAAGGGAAAGCATACATCGTACAACAAAGTATAATATATCAATGGATAGATCTTATCGAGAGCTATCACATTTGTGCAGCTCACAAGGGCACCAAAGGTCAAGATAACAATGTACGACCATTCGAAGTTTTTATATATTACTATCAGATAAAATATCAAAATCAAAATCAAAATTCAAAAATCTGTTTCCAAATATAATTCAGCAATCGAAATTACATTCTATAGATATCAAAATTACACGAATCGGAGCATCTCCAGAGGCCCCATTTCGTTTTAAAGAAAATTACGCACAGTTAGTAGAGAAGAAAATATAAAATTTTCAAATACTAAAAAGCGCTTTTTTTGGTGGAAATATGTAGTTTTATATATCATTACAAAGAGCATACAAACCGTAATAAGATTCAATAGGAATTTTTGTTATTTATAAATTAGTTCACGTGTCAGAGCTCTTTAAAAATAAAAATCACAAATTTCGATCGGCTATAAAACCGGAAGTAACCATCGCACAATACAAATGATTATATAAGTGGATAGATATCAACAAGGGCAATAAATCGTGTTCAGGTCACATGGTCACCAAAGGTCAAGGTCACGAAATATGGAGCTTTAAAATTTTGGTCATTACCCAAAAAATTAAAATGGAAATAAAATAAAATCAAAATAAAAAATCAAAATTCGGCTTCTAAACAAAATTGCGCAATCGACTCTAGTTATTAGATATGAAAAAATAATGAAAATCGCTTTATCCCCTGAGGCCCCATTTTGAATTTTACAAAAGTTTGACATTTCAATATGGCTGTTTATTTTTTTTCTTCCGGTCCGGATTTTTTTATCTTCGTTTTTTTTGCATGACTATTTCTAGCATATTGCAAAAAGAATTTTTGAAATATCTTCAAAATCCCGGAAGTTGGATTGTTAAAGTTCAAAAGCGAATAACGTCAAAACCGGAAGTCATTTCGAAAATTTGAATAATGATTTTTGATCGTATTAGAAGTGTCTATCTACCTATAAGTTTTCAAGTGGATGGGAATAAAATTGTAGAAGTTGATAAAAACGCAAAAAATAAAATTAAATAAGTCAGCTACAAAAGTAATGAAATTAGCAGTTTAAAAATGCAGTTATGTAGCTAGCAGTTAAAAAAAACTAGCAAAAGTAGTTCTGTCAAAATCAGTTGAAAAATAGAGGTAATAAATGGCAAAAACAAAAACGAAGCCATTGCCCACAGCTCGTTTCCGGTCACCCTGAATGATGTCATTTTACATTTAACAAATAGTAGTCTCGCAGTTTGAATGGCAGACAGCAACAGGTAGTTTGCAGCAAGTTGCCTTCTTAGAAAATAATCGAGGGTAAAATTCGAAAAAAAAAAAAAAAAAAAGACATTTCGAAAACAAAGCAGTGCGTTCGATGAACGCACTGCAACTAGAGCCGTACGCCTAACGGCACTGAAGCAGTGCGTTGCATCCAGGGATTTGTTCGTTAAGCAAAAGATAGAAAGGGTTTATTAAAAAGAAAATGTGCATTACAAATGGACTTCATAACAAACGCTCCCATACCCCCCCCCCTTTTTTTCCCCTTCCCCCCTTTTTGCCCCTCCCCATCCTTAGCCCTCATCATCAATTAAGATAGGTAATAAGTTAAAATCATAATAAAAATGTAAAGAGTGTTGTTTAATCTAAAAAGATATCCGGATCGCTGAAACTCATATTTTGTAAATCGCCCAAACGCAGAGAATAATATCCAATAGATTGTTTTATATTAAATTCGCAATTTTCAGATGCCGTTGAAACCAAAGTAAACATTGTACAAAAATATATATATATATATAGCATTGGATAGACATTGTCGATAGCTATATACTATATACAAATCGAAAGGTCACTAATCGTTTAAGTTGTCGTAAGTCGCCAGGTTATAACATTGAGACACAACATAAATAGCGCGGCTTAACATTTTAAAATTTATATTGAATAGAGTTCTGTCCCTTAGACCACTATTCCACTCAACTGTATATTGTTGCATAAGAGATAAATTTTAAATTCGTAAGGTTGTGCTTTCGTTTCATATATTCCATATTTACATCACCCACAACAGGAAATAAACCAAAATTTATTTATTTATTTAACATATATAATACCTTTGAATCATTTTAACTGGATGTAGAACGATTAAACTAAAAAATAAATTCGGATCGCTGAAACTCATATCTTGTAGATCGCCCAAATGCAACACATATTAAACAGATTGTTTCATAGGAAAAATTCGCAATTTTCAAATGACGATAAAAGCGGAAGTATAAATCTTACAATAAAGCTTTATATATCATTGGATAGAACTTCTCGAGAGCTATCACATTTGTACAGGTCAAAAATTCGCCAAAGATCAACGTCACAATATACCACCATTCTAATTTTTTTAAAATTTTAATCGTAAAAAAATCAAAATCAAAATCAAAATTCAAAAATCGGTTTCAATATATATTTCGGCAACCGGTTATAGATTCTATATACATCAAAATAACACAAATCGAATTATCCCCCGAGACCCTATTTCGATTTAAAGAAAAACACGCACAGTTAGTATAGAAGAAATTACAAAATTTGAAATTTTTAAACGCGCAATTTTGATCAAAATACCGAGTGTGATATATTAATGGAGAGAGGAGATTAAGCGTTAGAAGAATATGTGAGAAAATCTGACTTATCGAAATTAGGTCACATGATAGAGCTCTTTAAAGTTAAAATTCGTGATTTTTAATTGGCTGCAAAACCGGAAGTAAACATCGGACAACAACACTGAAGATACCATTGGGTAGATATAATCAAGGGCAACAACTTTTGTTCAGGTCAAAAGGTCACCAAAGGTCAAGGTTGCGAAATATGAACCTTGAAAGTTTTGACAATTTCTAAAAAATTTCCACCGGAAATAAAAGAAAAGCAAAAGCGAAATTCAAAAATCCCTTCCCATACTTTTTTGCGCTATCGATGGATGTTTTTAGAAAATCTAAAATTATGCAAATTGGATTTGACCCTGAGAACTTATTGAGAGTTTAACAAAACTTAATCATATCAAGATGGCGGCTGATTCGTTACTTCCGGTTCAGATTTTCTTAATTTAGCATCATAAGATAGACAATTGTAGCTAATTGCAAAAAAAGTTTTTCAAATATCTTCAATATTCCGGAAGTTAGCATTTTTCACTTTAACAGCAAATAACGTCAAAACCGGAAGTGATATCGAAATTTTGAAAATAAGTTATACATTGTAATTTAAATGTCGATATATCTGTAAGTTTTCAGATTGATCGAAAGAAAATTGTAGAAGTTAGAAAATGCTTAAAATTTAAAATTCAAATTGTCAGCGACAAAGTTCGGAAAAGTCAATTTCTTAAATTGCTATCTTTTAGAACTAAGTTCAATGTAGTTACCTAAAAGAGAACGATCAAAATCGGGTCAAAAATAAAGCCGCAAATCGAAAAACAAAGAAAAACTTAAGGATGCGCTACGTCATTTCCTGTTAGAAAAAAATGCATCAAAATACATTCATTAAAAATTACTTTCACGGGTTCTACAAGGAAGTCGAAAGAGTGAATTCATAGCATATGTAGTTTTGGCTGGGCGCTCTGGGAAGAATTCGAAAAAAAAAAAAACTAGAGCCACACGTGGCACAGAGTGGGACTTTGCTAACGTTGCAAAATTGCAACAAACAGACCGAAACATCTGATTATCTGTGAGAAACTGGCCAAAGCAACGAGGTATCTGTGTGCAAAGAATTTTTTGGAAAAATGTTATTTCCTACAGATGTAAAGCGCTGACCGATATAACTGGTAAATTGGAAGTTTACCCGTATGTGCCACGCCCATCTAATTTACTTTTGAGTAAATCTAATCTCATACAAAACATATATTCATGGTACAAATTTGAAGCTTGTACATCTAATAGATCACGAGATATACACAAATACGTTTCAAAAAAGCAAAATGTACATTAATTTTAAAAGTCCAAAAATTAAATTTTCATTTTAAAAACTTTTGTTGTGCATCGCTGGAAAGAGGACAAAAGGCGCCTTCGGAATGTGAAAAAAATAACCCTCTAAATTAATTAGGTCACGCTCTAGAGCAGTCCAACGTTGCAAATTTTGCTGCTTTCGAGCAGCTATAAAACCGGAAATAGACGTCAGAAATCTAATGCCAAATTGTTAACTGATAGCTAAAGTCAGTGACCAATGACCTTGTAAAGGTCAAGGTCACCAAAGGTCAAAGTCACTAGAAATAAGCCCCCAAATTAAAAAAAAACTGATTTTTTGCAAATATCGCAAAATTGCAACAAACAGGCAGAAACATTTGATTTTTCGGGATAAACTGGCCAAAGTAATGAGATATATGTATGCAAGGTACTTTTTTGAAAAACGTTATTTACTGCAGCCGTAATTCGCGGACCGATATAAATAGTAAATTTGAAGTTCACCCGGATGTGCCACGCCCATCTCGTTTTTTTGGAGGGGAATCTAATCATATTCAAAATGTATATTCACAGTAAAAATTTGAAGCTTGTACAGCTAATAGATCACGAGATATACACACATACATTTCAAGCTAGCGAAAATACGGCAAAATGTACTTTTCTTTGCAATAATCAAAAAATTCAATTTTCATTTTACAAACTTTTGTTATATATCGATGGAAAGAGGACAAAAAACAATCTAAGAATCTGAAAAAATTAACACTCTAAATTAATTAGGTCACGCTCTGGAGCAGCCCAAAGTTGCGAATTTTGCTGTTTTCGGGCAGCTATAAAACCGGAAGTAGACGTCGGAGGTCAAAGTTCAAAGTATCAACAGATAGCCAAGGTCAATAACCTTTGACCTACTAAAGGTCATGGTCACCAAAGGTCAAGGTCACGAGAAATAAGCCCCCAAACTTCGAAAAAATTCAACCAGATGTTGCAAAAAAGCAAAAGCAAAATTCAAAAATCGATTTCCAACATTTTGATCGCAATCGACTAAGCTTTCCAGAAATATAAACATCACACAAATCGATCTTACCGTAGAGGCCCCATTTTGAGTTTTACAAAAAAGTGACATTTCAAGATGGCGGCCAATGTTTCACTTCCGGTCCGGATTTTTTCTGCTTCGTTTTTTTGTCTTCTAATTTAATTAGGATTGACAAAAATTTTTTTTCGATACATCAATTACAGCACAAGTAGGTCAACCGGAAGTTTAAACCCGTTTTACGTTGACATCGGAAATGAAGCAAAAATTTTGACTCTGCCAATGTTTTCATATTCATGAAACTTGAAGGCACCCAAATTTTCAGATCAATCGGTCTAAAAATAGCAAAGTTGCAAAAATGTGCAAAATACGGCAAAAAAATGTGTGCTATGAATTTTCGAAATTCGAAATTTTGTAACTGCTATCTTGTTGGAAATTGATTCAAGTTTTCAAACGTGCAAACCCGAAGAAAATCGATCAAAAATTGCGACTTCTAGATCCACTGACCGACTTTTTATGCATGTTGCAATGCAGCACTTCCGGTTTTGCAAAAATGTTCCAATTTATATTCATTAACAACGTTGCCACTACAGAAGGTCTAGGAAAGTTGAATGGTTGCTGCAACTACTGTAGTTTAAGCGCAGGAAGGTGTGGAAAAATCGAAAAAAAAAAAAAACTAGATCCCCAGGCTTCGCGAGGTTCTGACGCAGTGCGTAGCAATTTTGATATACGCTTTAAAACTACCCCACAAAGTATCTGTAGAACACTAACATTATTTTACAGAGTATAAGTCGTTTTATTTCAAAGCATAATTGGTTCGCTGAAACTCGTGTCATGTAGATCGCCCAAACGCATAATTCAACAAACAGTTTTTAACAATGAAATTCGCAATTTTCAAATGGTGATAAAACGGAAAGTATACATCGTACATCAAAATATAATATATCAATGGATAGATATTTTCGAGAGCTATCACATTTGTGCAGCTCGAAAGGTCACCAAAGGTCAAGGTTACAATATATGAACATTTGAAGTTTTTATATATTACTATCAGATAAATATCAAAATCAAAATCAAAATTCAAAAATCGGTTTCCAAATATAATTCAGCAATCGATATTACATTCTATAGGCATCAAAATTACACGAATCAGAACATCTCCAGAGCCCCCATTTCGATTTAAAGAAAATTACGCACAGTTAGTAGAGAAGAAAATACAAAATTTTCAAATACTAAAAAGCGCACTTTTGATGGAAACATGTGGATTTATATATCATTACAAAGAGAGGATAAACTGTAAACAGATTCAATATGAATTTTTGTTTTTTATAAATAAGTTCGCGTGACAGAGCTCTTTAAAAATAAAAATCACAAATTTCAATCGTCTATAAAACCGGAAGTAATTATCGGACAACACAAATGAATATATCAGTGGATAGATATCATCAAGGGCAATAAATCGTGTTCAGGTCAAAGGGTCACCAAAGGTCATGGTCACGAAATACAGGCCTTTGAAGTTTTGGTCATTACCAAAAAAATTAAAATGGAAATAAAAGAAAATTAAAATCAAAATTCAAAAATCGGCTCCCAAATATGATTGCGCAATCGACTTTAGTTATTAGATATGAAAAAATAACAAAAATCGCTTTATCCCCTGAGGCCCCATTTTGAATTTTACAAAAGTTTGACATTTCAATATGGCGGCTTATCTTTTGCTTCCGGTCCAGATTTTCTCATCTTATTTTTTTTGAATAACTATTTCTAACATATTGCAAAAAGAATTTTTGAAATATCTAAAGAATTCCGGAAGTGGATTTTTTAAAAATTTTCAGGCGAATAACGTCGAATCCGGAAGTGATGTCGAAAATTTGAAAAATAATTTTTGATCGCATTAAAAATGTCTATCTACCTGTAAGTTTTCGGGTGAATTGAAATAAAATTGTAGAAGTTAAAAAAAAAGCAAAAATTGAAATGAAAAAAGTCAGCTACAAAAGTAATGAAATTAGCAGTTTAAAACTGCAGTTATTTAGCTAGCAATTTAAAGAAGCTAGCAAAAGAAGTTCTGTCAAAATCAATCGAAAACTAGAGGTAATAAATAGCAAAAACCAAAATAGCGCTATTGCCCACAGCTCGTTTCCGGTTGATCAAAATGACGTCATTTTGCATTTAACAAATACAAGTCACGCAGTTTGAATAGCAGACAGCAACAGGTAGTTTGTGGCATGTTGCCTTCTTAGAGAATAATCGAATGTGAAATTCGAAAAAAAAAAAAAAAAAAAAAAAAAAAAACATTTCGAAAACAAAGCAGTGCGTTCGATGAACGCACTGCAACTAGAACCGTTAGACGGTACCAAGGCAGTGCGCGTCCCTTCTATTGCATGGGTGAAACTTTGCATTTATAATATCCAATTCCATAATAATAACTAGAGCTGTTTGTAACAATTGTGCAGCTTCCGAGATATTTAGAATTTGTTATATCTCCTGGCTGTCATTTAAAATAGAACGTAACCACGCCTACTCAGTATAATGACTTGTTTTGATTGGGTGCGATTCTTAAACTGGAAATGTCAAAATTTGTCTTGACCAAACGATAAGAAATTAACACAATTTGACTTTTTGCCCTGTTACATTATCTTCTTAACTCTTCTTGTAACATTTAAATCTATTTAATTGGTGTGTAAAACAAAACGTCGAAAAAACAAATTTGTGGTCTAAGGGACATAACACCTTATTTGAGATTACAAATTGATCTCGGATTAAATTAACTTTCCAGATCGTTGATACTTTTAATTTGTTTATTTATTTATTTATCAATCTTAATTTAGGTGTAGTAGGAACATTAGATCCTGCAATTTGTGGCAAGTTGCCATGGTATAACATAGAGCCATCAAATTAACAGCGCGGCTTTACATCTTTAAGAGAGAATTTTATAGAGTTCCGTCCCTTATACCACTAGTCCTCTCAACTGTACATTATTTTTGCTTAAGAGAATATCATTTAAAATTCTAAAGGTTGTCATTTCCTTCCAAATATTCCATATCATACATCGCCCACAACGAGAAATGAACAATCATTCCTTTTATTTAAGATATATAATATCTTTGAATCATTTTAACTGGATTAATTTTTAATCGTAAAAAATCAAAATCAAAATAACAATTCAAAAATCGGTTTCCATATATATTTCGGCAATAGATTCTATATACATGTACATCAAAATAACACAAATTGAATTATCTTCCGAGACCCTATTTCGATTTAAAGAAAAATACACACAGTTAGTATAGAAGAAATTACAAAATTTGCAAATTTAAAACGTGCAATTTTGATCAAATAGCAAGTGTTATACACCATTGGAAAGAATAACTAGACCTGTTTGTAACAGTTCTGCAGCTTTAGAGCTATTTAAAATTTGTTGGTCTCCTGGCTGTCATTTAAGGATAGAATGTAGATTGATTTTGCGATTATTGGGAGAGATGATTTATTCATGATTTAACACGTGACATTTGAGTTTGTTTGTAGACTGGCAATCATTAAGGTTTGTGATGTAAAAATATCTGGGCTTAACCACGCCCACAAAGTCCATTGACTTGTTTTGGAAACTTCAACTGGAAATGTCAAAATCTGTGAATTAACCGTTTTATAGGAAAAATTCGCAATTTTTAAATGCCGATAAATCGAAAGTTTACATTTTGCTATAAAGCTTAATATGTCATTGGATAGAACTATCATGTACAGGTATAAAGATCGCCAAAGGTCAACGTCACAATATACACCTTCGAAGTTTTTATAATTTTTAATCGTAATTAAATCAAAATCAAATTAAAAATTCAAAAATCAGTTTCCATATAAATTTCGGCAATCGGTTATAGATTCTATATACATGTCCATCAAAATAACACATATTGACTGATCCTCCGAGACCCTATTTCGATTGAAAGAAAAATACACACAGTGATGTAAAATATCTGGGCTTAACCACGCCCACAAAGTCTAATGACTTGTTTTGATTGGTTGTGATACTTTAACTGGAAATGTCAAAATTTGTGTCTTGACCAAAAGATAAGAAATTAACACAGTCAGACTTTATGACCTGTTTATTTATATCTGTTTAATTAGAGTGTAATTTTATTCTTAAAACTTTTCGGAATTTTTATTTATACATATTGATTTATATATTGCTTGAAAGCTGGGAATTTGTACATTATAAATCTGTTCAAATTTTTGTTTTTAAGTTAAATAGAACTAAATATAAAAAAATATGAATGTTAAAATCGTTTATTTTCTACTAGGCGTATTTTCATCAGTTTTCGGTCTATAGCTAAAATAGAGATATTGTTAGAAAGCTGATGAAAATCACAATTAGAATGTTGCCAAGAGTCTTGTTCATGAGATATAACCATCTGAAGATACGAGAAATATGCAAATTACCAATTTTTGGATCCCTATTAATCCAAATGTTCTTTACTAAAATTAGAAATCAAGGTATCATATGAACCTTTAGCCAATGAAGATGATTTTGCAGAAAAATAAAGGATGCATATTAGTAAGTTAGTCCTCTTCGTTCCTTGCGGAGAATAGGGCTGCTACAGACATTCTTCATCTCACTCTGTTATGAGCTGTTCTTTTTGCTTCATTCCAGGTCTTTCCAATCCTTCCTAGCTCTTTCAGTCTTATTCTTTTCAAGCTATGTAAAGGTCGTCCTTGTCTTCTATGCCCTTGGGGATTCCAGTCCAGTGCCTCTCTGGTGATGTTGTTTTGAGATCAAAAGGATGCATATGGTAGAGTTCAAAAGTTATGAACTTTCAAACGGAAGTCAGTTTTGAAAAACTTTGGCAGGACCTGGTCCAAAGACAAATTTGAAATTGAAAAATATGCAACTAGAGGACCTAGATAATTATCCAAATTATATTTTAAAACAAGTCTGAAAAAAATAGGATTAAAAATGGCGGACGAGTAGTATTTTTCCAATAATTTGCATATTTCAAGATGGCGATCAAATGGTTAGGAATTTGCATATACGGCATACATACAAAATGAAGATATTGATGGTACTAATTCTGTGGAATAATAAAATTGCAAGTTTGTGCAAAAATTTAATCCGAAAATTCCGATTTCTATGATTTTCTACATTTTTTGGTCATTTTCGGACGTTTCCGGCTAATTTCGGAAAATGTTTTATCGGAATCTTTAATGATAATTTTTTGTCTACTCATCTACCAATTTTTGTGAAAAAATAAGACGTAACTTCAAAAAAACACGTGCTTTTTCATAAATCACGCACAATTAATATAGAACTAAGAACAAAATTTTCAAATATTAAAAAGCGCAATTTTGATCAAAATATAAAGTGTTATACACCATTGGAAAGAATAAATTACGCGTAATAAGGACATAAAAGAAATTTTGACGTATGTAAATTAGGTCACGTGACAGAGCTCTTCGAAGTTAAAAAGTGCAATTTTCAAATGGCTGTAAAACCGGAAGTTGACATTGCACAACACAAATGAAGACATCAATGGATAGATCTCGACAAGGGCAACAACTTTTGTGCAGGTCACATGGTCACCAAAGGTCAAGGTCACGATATATGAACGTTGGAAAATTAGGCACTGAGTGAAAAAAAAGAACCGGAAATGAAAAGTAAGCTAAATCGAAATTCAAAATTCGGCTTCCTAAGAATTGTTAGCAATCGATTGAAGATTTCATAGACATCAAAATTACAATTGTCCGATTAACCCCTAAGGCCCAATTTTTCACTTTACAAAAGTAAGTGGTTTAATGATGGCGACTGATCTGTTACTTCCGGTTCAATTTTTGTTAATTATAAAATCATTATGGGTTAATAGTAACTAATTGCAAAAAAAAAAATTCAAATATCTTTAGAATTCCGGAAGTGAAAATTCGAAGTTTAGCGACGTATGACGCCGAAACCGGAAGTGATGTCGACATTTTGAAAACAGATTTTTCTTCACAAGAAACATGTTTATCTAACTGCAAATTTTGATTTCGATCTAATCAAAATTGCGAAAGTTAGAAAAAGTGTTAAATTTTAAAATTCAAAAGTCAGCAACAAAAGTAAAAATTTCAAAATTTTTAAACTGCTATTATGTAAATCTAAGTTATAAGTAGTAAATAAAAAAAATCCGAACCAGATTGGATAAAAAAACGAGCCGTGAGTTAGTAAACAAAAATAAAATTTGTGACGTTCTACGTCATTTCCGGTAGAACAAAAATGCGTCATTTTACATTTAAACAACAACGAGCACTAAATTACGTCACAATATCACGCCAGATTGTGTAAGACATTTGCAGTTATGGCTGGGGAGCGTGACCAGAAAGAGACAAAAAAAAAAAAAAATAGTCATTTCGAAAACAAAGCAGTGCGTTCGAAGAACGCACTGCAAAAAAAAAAAAAAAAAACTAGAGCCACACGTGGCACAGAGTGGGACTTTGCTAACGTTGCAAAATTGCAACAAACAGGCCGAAACATCTGATTTTCTGGAAGAAACTGGCCAAAGCAACGAAGTATCTGTGTGCAAAGAATTTTTTGGAAAAATGTTATTTCCTACATATGTAAAGCGCTGACCGATATAACTGGTAAATTGGAAGTTTACCCGTATGTGCCACGCCCATCTAATTTACTTTTGCGTAAATCTAATCTCATACAAAATATATATTCATGGTTCAAATTTGAAGCTTGTACATCTAATAGATCACGAGATATACACAAATACGTTTCAAAAAA
>CM060201.1:3274481-3294781 GCA_030562195.1 Nipponacmea schrenckii
GAGTTCCTGGCAGAATACAATCCATATTGTTTGGATCTCATTGAAAGGTTTAACTAACAACAGCATTTCTAACGCTTCATTTTGATTGTACAATATAATAATGTCTTTTTTTTTATTTCAGAATGGATCGGAGTCTGATATTGATAAATTAGTGGTACATATTTGGGTTACATTAATTGAC
The DNA here is from genome assembly GCA_030562195.1 of Nipponacmea schrenckii. Lineage (NCBI taxonomy): Eukaryota > Metazoa > Mollusca > Gastropoda > Lottiidae > Nipponacmea > Nipponacmea schrenckii. The sequence continues at coordinate 3,274,663 of CM060201.1, forward strand.
TGCTTTATCAAATAAATTTTTTGAACTAATAATGGCAGTAGTTTTTCTTTACTATATAAAATACATTTTTGTCACATAATTTTTTGGTAACTGGAAAATGTGATCACTTTAAGCCATCTATATTTTATATGAGGAAAGAAAGTGGTTTGGGGAAGACAGACGTAATCAACATGCAAAATTCCCAGATTGCAACGCACTGCTTCAGTGCCGTTTGGCGTACGGCTCTAGTTGTGGGACTTTGCTACCGCAAAGTTTGTTTTCGGTTTGTCAATTCTTTTTTTTTTTTTTTTTTTTCGAAATTTACACAGGGCACACAGCCTAGGCTGCTATAGTTGCAGCACTTTCGCAACTTCTCTACACCTTCTGTCGTGGCGACGTTTCTATTAAATATAAATTGGAACATTTTTGCAAAACCGGAAGTGCTGCATTGCAACATACCTAAAAAGTCGGTCAGTGGCTCTAGCTGTCGCAATTTTTGATCGATTTTCTTTTGGTTTTCATTTTTGTAATCTGCAAGTAACTTCTGATCAGATAGCAGTTCAAAAATTTCAATTTTCAAAAATTCGTAGCACACATTTTTTTGCCGTATTTTGCAATTTTTTGCAACTTTTTTGTTTTTAGTGTGATCGATCTGAAAAAAATTGAGCATAAGAAGCCCATGAAATGATTTTCAAAAAAAAGGTCAAAATTTTTGCGTCACTTCCGGTTTTTGCGAAAAATGGAGTTTTACGTCATGTTGAATAACTTCCGGTTTTATTAATGTATGACATTCAAACTTGTATCATCGGGTAGCCATTAGCCATACAAAAAAACGAAGAAAATAAAATCAAGGCCGCATGCGCAACTTTCGCCGCCATTTTGATTTTCCTGAAAGTGGCCGATTTTTATTCAGACATTATGGCTTGTCCGATCTTGATGATTTTGGTGTCAAATGAAAGAACACAAAAATTGTAGCCAAAACTGGGAAGCCGATTTTTGAATTTCGATTTTGCTTTTTTGCAACTTCCGGTTGAATTTTTTCAATTTTTAAGAACTTATTTCTCGTGACCTTGACCTTTGGTTACCTTGACCTTGAGTAGGTCAAAGGTCATTGACCTTGGCTATCAGTTGATACTTTGACCTTTGACCTCCGACGCCTACTTCCGGTTTTATAGCTGCCCGAAAACAGCAAAATTCGCAACTTTGGACTGCTCTAGAGCGTGACCTAATTAATTTAGAGTGTTAATCTTTTCAGATTCTTAAGGCCCTTTTTGTCCTCTTTTCAACGATATAAAACAAAAGTTTGTAAAATGAAAATTGAAATTTTTGATTTTTTAAAATAAAAGTACATTTTGCCGTATTGACGTTTTTTAGAAATGTATGTGTGTATATCTCGTGATCTATTAGATGTACATGCTTCAAATTTGTACCGTGCATATACATTGTGAATGTGATTAGACCTACGCCAAAAAAATGAGATGGGCGTGGCACATACGGGTAAACCTCCCATTTACCATTTATATCGGTCAGCGCTTTACGTCTGTAGGAAATAACGTTTTTCAAAAAGTACTTTGCACACAGGTACCTCGATGCTTTGGCCATTTTATACCAGAAAGTCAGATATTTTGAACAAAGGCTTCAAAAAAGGGAACGAGTTTTAGAATTTCCATTTGTTCCAATTTTTGTATTTCGCTTTTTTCACCTTTATGGTGTGTATATCTCATGTAGATGCTTCAAATTTTGAATATATATTGACATATTTATGCCAATTGATTACATTTAAAGATGGTTTCCCTTGTTTTCATTGATGAAAATGAAAAGGCTAATACTTACATAAATAGAGAGTAGAGGTGTTCTAGTGACTAGTAGCTTGTCTCACAGGTCCTTAGTTAAGTCTTAATTAAGCGAATTACAGCAAGGTTTTCCTCTTTTGAATGGTAATGTAGGGTACTAAAGAGGAAATCCTTGTCGTAAATAGCTTAATTACGACTTAACTAAGGACCTGTGAGACAAGCTACTATTTTTCCAAGTCATTAGAACACCTCTACTCTCTATTTATGTAAGTATTACCATTTTTATTTTTTTTCAATTAAAACAAGGGAATGCATTTTCGAATGGGCGTGACACATTTGGGTTGTATCCTGATTGTATACTTATGGAGTTTGGTTCATAACTTCCGCAAAAACACTTTGTTCATAATAGGACTTTGCACAGATGTTCATCATTAATTTGGTTGGTTTGTTTGAAACAATCAATAATGTCAGCCTTTTAGTTCAAAAAGGGAACAGGTTTTATAACTTCCTTATTTCTTTTATTTTTGATCATGACTTTGGATAACCTTGTTCTTTCTAGAGCAGTGGGCTAATATCCGGGGATATCCATCAGTGTTTTCGTTTTTCAACTCCAATGAATAGACCCAGTTAAACAGCCATGCGAAATTCGATAGCTTGATAGTTTATATGTTGGCTTATTTGAACAGTTGAAGTTTTCATTGAGTAATATCAACTGGTCATTAACTGACTGTGTATTATCAATTGGTGAATATGAACAAAGTTTCCAAGTGCATTCTTTGATCTAGACATCAAAAGAATTCTATTAGTTTGTCACAGCCCAAAGGCATCCGTTTTTGATGACACGTAGTTCGCTGGAATTTTGTAAATTTGTGTTCTAATTAAGAGAAATTAATGATTATTTTAGATTACTATTGCTTTATACTATGTTATTGCTGGAATGTAGGTTGTCATTTAGTGTTTATATTGCATAATTTAGTTAATTTAGGTTTACATTTCAATTTGCTACAAATGCCTTTGTTTTTTTATATTTGTGAACTAAGGTTATGACGGTGGATTTGTTTAACTTGCCGCATCATGCCAAACTACTTTTATCAAGACCTGTAAAACGAAACTTAACGTTTCCGTTTATAATTACTATTGCTTTATACTATCATACATATGTTATTACTGGAGGTTTACGTTGTCGAGTGAGAACCCTTCTCGGAACGCTAAAAGTAGAACTCTTCAATAAAGGAGATACTTTTTTAAACACTTTTTATTCAAATATTCAAAATAGTTACATACATGTTTCATCAAAGTTGCTTGCAATTTGCAACATTAGCAAAGTCCCACTCTGTGCCACATGTGGCTCTAGTTTTTTTTTTTTTTCGAATTTCACATTCGATTATTCTCTAAGAAGGCAACATGCTACAAACTACCTGTTGCTGTCTGCTGTTCAAACTGCGTGACTTGTATTTGTTAAATGCAAAATGACGTCATTGAGGTCAACCGGAAACGAGCTGTGGGCAATAGCGCTATTTTGGTTTTTGCTATTTATTACCTCTAGTTTTCGACTGATTTTGACAGAACTTCTTTTGCTAGCTTCTTTAAATTGCTAGCTACATAACTGCAGTTTTAAACTGCTAATTTCATTACTTTTGTAGCTGACTTTTTCCATTTCAATTTTTGCGTTTTTTTTAACTTCTACAATTTTATTTCAATTCACCTGAAAACTTACAGGTAGATAGAAATTTTTAATGCGATCAAAAATTATCTTTCAAATTTTCGACATCACTTCCGGATTCGACCTTATTCGCTTGTAAATTTTAAAAATCCACTTCCGGAATTCTTAAGATATTTCAAAAATTCTTTTTGCAATATGCTAGAAATAGTTATTCAAAAAAACGAAGATGAAAAAATCCGGACCGGAAGCAAAAGATAAGCCGCCATATTGAAATGTCAAACTTTTGTAAAATTCAAAATGGGGCCTCAGGGGATAAAGCGATTTCTATTATTTTTTCATATCTTCTGACTAGAGTCGATTGCGCAAGTTTATTTGGGAGCCGATTTTTGAATTTTGATTTTAATTTTCTTTTATTTCCATTTTAATTTTTTTGGTAATGACCAAAACTTCAAAGGCCTGTATTTCGTGACCTTGACCTTTGGTGACCTTTTGACCTGAACACGATTTATTGCCCTTGGTGATATCTATCCACTGATATATTCATTTGTGTTGTCCGATAATTAATTCCGGTTTTATAGGCGATTGAAATTTGTAATTTTTATTTTTAAAGAGCTCTTTCACGCGAACTAATTTATAAAAAACAAAAATTCATATTGAATCTGTTTACAGTTTATCCTCTCTTTTTAATGATATATAAATCCACATATTTCCATCAAAAGTGCGCTTTTTAGTATTTGAAAATTTTGTATTTTCTTCTCTAATAACTGTGCGTAATTTTCTTTAAATCGAAATGGGGGCTCTGGAGATGTTCTGATTTGTGTAATTTTTATGCCTATAGAATGTAATATCGATTGCTGAATTATATTTGGAAACAGATTTTTGAATTTTGATTTTGATATTTACCTGATAGTAATATATAAAAACTTCAAAAGGTCGTATATTGTAACCTTGACCTTTGGTGACCTTGCGAGCTGCACAAATGTGATAGCTCACAAAAAGATCTATCCATTAATATATTATATTTTGATGTACGATGTATACTTTCCGTTTTATCACCATTTCAAAATTGCGAATTTCATCGTTAAAAACTGTTTGTTGAATTATGCGTTTGGGCGATCTACATGACACGAGTTTCAGCGAACCAATTATGCTTTGAAATAAAACGACTTATACTCTGTAAAATAATGTTAGTGTTCTACTGATACTTTGTGGGGTAGTTTTAAAGCGTATATCAAAACTGCTACGCACTGCGTCAGAACCTCGCGAAGCCTGGGGATCTATTTTTTTTTTTTTTTCGAATTTCACATTCGATTATTCTCATAGAAGGCAACTTGCCACAAACTACTAGTTGCTATTGCCTATTCAAACTGCGAGACTTGTATTTGTTAAATGTGAAATGACTTCATTTAGAGCAACCGGAAACGAGCTGTGGGCAATGGCGTTTTTTTGGTTTTTGCTCTTTATTATCTTTATTTTTCAACTGATTTTGACATAAATTCTTTTGTTAGCTTCTTCCAACTGCTAGCTACATAACTGCAGTTTAAAACTGCTAATTTTATTACTTTTGTAGCTGACTTTTTTAATTTCAATATTTGCATTTTTTTCAACTTCTACAATTTTATTCTCATCCATCTGAAAAATTATAAGTAGATAGACATTTTAAATGCGATCTCAAATTATTTTTCAAATTTTTGACGTCACTTCAGGTTTTGAAGTTATTCTCTTGTAAATTTTAGAAACCTAACTTCCGGAATTCTTAAGATGTTTCAAAACTTCGTTTTGCAACATGCTACAAATAGTCATACAAAAAAACGAAGATGAAAAAATCCGGACCGGAAGCAAAAGATCAACCGCCATATTGAAATGTCAAACTTTTGTAAAATTCAAAATGGGGCCTCAGGGGATAAAGCGATTTCTATTATTTTTTCATATCTTCTGACTAGAGTCGATTGCGCAAGTTTATTTGGGAGCCGATTTTTGAATTTTGATTTTAATTTTCTTTTATTTCCATTTTAATTTTTTTGGTAATGACCAAAACTTCAAAGGCCTGTATTTCGTGACCTTGACCTTTGGTGACCTTTTGACCTGAACACGATTTATTGCCCTTGGTGATATCTATCCACTGATATATTCATTTGTGTTGTCCGATAATTAATTCCGGTTTTATAGGCGATTGAAATTTGTAATTTTTATTTTTAAAGAGCTCTTTCACGCGAACTAATTTATAAAAAACAAAAATTCATATTGAATCTGTTTACAGTTTATCCTCTCTTTTTAATGATATATAAATCCACATATTTCCATCAAAAGTGCGCTTTTTAGTATTTGAAAATTTTGTATTTTCTTCTCTAATAACTGTGCGTAATTTTCTTTAAATCGAAATGGGGGCTCTGGAGATGTTCTGATTTGTGTAATTTTTATGCCTATAGAATGTAATATCGATTGCTGAATTATATTTGGAAACAGATTTTTGAATTTTGATTTTGATATTTACCTGATAGTAATATATAAAAACTTCAAAAGGTCGTATATTGTAACCTTGACCTTTGGTGACCTTGCGAGCTGCACAAATGTGATAGCTCACAAAAAGATCTATCCATTAATATATTATATTTTGATGTACGATGTATACTTTCCGTTTTATCACCATTTCAAAATTGCGAATTTCATCGTTAAAAACTGTTTGTTGAATTATGCGTTTGGGCGATCTACATGACACGAGTTTCAGCGAACCAATTATGCTTTGAAATAAAACGACTTATACTCTGTAAAATAATGTTAGTGTTCTACTGATACTTTGTGGGGTAGTTTTAAAGCGTATATCAAAACTGCTACGCACTGCGTCAGAACCTCGCGAAGCCTGGGGATCTAGTTTTTTTTTTTTTTCGAATTTCACATTCGATTATTCTCATAGAAGGCAACTTGCCACAAACTACTAGTTGCTATTGCCTATTCAAACTGCGAGACTTGTATTTGTTAAATGTGAAATGACTTCATTTAGAGCAACCGGAAACGAGCTGTGGGCAATGGCGTTTTTTTGGTTTTTGCTCTTTATTATCTTTATTTTTCAACTGATTTTGACATAAATTCTTTTGTTAGCTTCTTCCAACTGCTAGCTACATAACTGCAGTTTAAAACTGCTAATTTTATTACTTTTGTAGCTGACTTTTTTAATTTCAATATTTGCATTTTTTTCAACTTCTACAATTTTATTCTCATCCATCTGAAAAATTATAAGTAGATAGACATTTTAAATGCGATCTCAAATTATTTTTCAAATTTTTGACGTCACTTCAGGTTTTGAAGTTATTCTCTTGTAAATTTTAGAAACCTAACTTCCGGAATTCTTAAGATGTTTCAAAACTTCGTTTTGCAACATGCTACAAATAGTCATACAAAAAAACGAAGATGAAAAAATCCGGACCGGAAGCAAAAGATCAACCGCCATATTGAAATGTCAAACTTTTGTAAAATTCAAAATGGGGCCTCAGGGGATAAAGCGATTTTCGTTATTTTTTCATATCTAATAACTAGAGTCGATTGCGCAATTTTGTTTAGAAGCCGAATTTTGATTTTTTATTTTGATTTTCTTTTATTTCCATTTTAATTTTCTTGGTAATGACCAATATTTTAAAGGCCCGTATTTCGTGACCTTGACCTTTGGTGACCTTGTGACCAGAACACGATTTATTGCCCTTGATGATATCTATTCAATGATATATTCATTTGTGTTGTCCGATGTCTACTTCCGGTTTTATAACCGATTGAAATTTGTGATTTTTATTTTTAAAGAGCTCTGTCACGTGAACTAATTTATAAATAACAAAAATTCATATTGAATCTTATTACAGTTTATCTGCTCTTTGTAATGATATATAAAACCACATATTTCCACCAAAAATGCGCTTTTTAGTATTTGAGAATTTTGTATTTCTTCTCTACTAACTGTGCGTAATTTTCTTTAAATCGAAATGGGGCCTCTGGAGATACTCCGATTCGTGTAATTTTGATGTCTATAGAATGTAATATTGATTTCTGAATCATATTTGGAAACCGATTTTTGAATTTTGATTTTGATTTTGATATTTACCTGAAAGTAATATATAAAAACTTCGAATGGTCGTATATTGTAACCTTGAAATTTGGTGACCTTGTGAGCTGCACAAATGTGATAGCTCTCGAAAAGATCTATCCATTGATATATTATATTTTGATGTACGATGTATACTTTCCGTTTTATCACCATTTGAAAATTGCGAATTTCATTGTTAAAAACTGTTTGTTGAATTATGCGTTTGGGCGATCTACATGACACGAGTTTCAGCGAACCAATTATGCTTTGAAATAAAACAACTTATACTCTGTAAAATAATGTTAGTGTTCCACTGATACTTTGTGGGGTAGTTTTAAAGCGTATATCAAAACTGCTACGCACTGCGTCAGAACCTCGCGAAGCCTGGGGATCTAGTTGTGGGACTTTGCTACCGCAAAGTCCCAGTTTGTTTTCGGTTTGTCTTTTTTTTTTTTTTTTTTTTTTTTGCAGTGCGTTCTTCGAACGCACTGCTTTGTTTTCGAAATGTTTTTTTTGCAGTGCGTTCTTCGAACGCACTGCTTTGTTTTCGAAATGTTTTTTTTTTTTTTTTTTTTCGAATTTCACATTCGATTATTCTCTAAGAAGGCGACATGCCACAAACTACCTGTTGCTGTCTGCTATTCAAACTGCGTGACTTGTATTTGTTAAATGCAAAATGACGCCATTGAGGTCAACCGGAAACGAGCTGTGGGCAATAGCGCTATTTTGGGTTTTTGCTGTTTATTTCCTCTATTTTTCAACTGATTTTGACAGAACTTCTTTTGTTAGCTACTTTAAACTGCTAGCTACTTAACTGCAGTTTTAAACTGCTAATTTCATTACTTTTGTAGCTGACTTTTTTATTTTTAATTTTTGCTTTTTTTTCAACTTCTACAGTTTTATTCTCATCCACCTGAAAACTTACAGGTAGATAAACATTGTTAATGCGATCTTAAATAATTTTTCAAATTTTCGACATCACTTCCGGTTTTGAAGTTATTCTCTTGTAAATTTTAAAAACCTAACTTCCGGAATTCTTAAGATATTTCAAAAATTCGTTTTGCAACATGCTACAAATAGTCATACAAAAAAACGAAGATGAAAAAATCTAGACCGGAAGCAAACGATAAGCCGCCATATTGAAATGTTAAACTTTTGTAAAATTAAAAATGGGGCCTCAGGTGATAAAGCGATTTTCATTATTTTTTCATATCTTGTGACTAGAGTCGATTGCGCAACTTTATTTGGGAGCCGATTTTTTAATTTTGATTTTGATGTTCTTTTATTTCCATTTTAATTTTTTGGTAATGACCAAAATTTCAAAGGCCCGTATTTCGTGACCTTGACCTTTGGTGACCTTGTGACCTGAACATGAGTTATTGCCCTTGATGATATCTATTCAATGATATATTCATATGTGTTGTCCGATGTCTACTTCCGGTTTTATAACCGATTGAAATTTGTGATTTTTATTTTTAAAGAGCTCTGTCACGTGAACTAATTTATAAATAACAAAAATTCATATTGAATCTTATTACAGTTTATCTGCTCTTTGTAATGATATATAAAACCACATATTTCCATCAAAAATGCGCTTTTTATTATTTGAGAATTTTGTATTTCTTCTCTACTAACTGTGCGTAATTTTCTTTAAATCGAAATGGGGCCTCTGGAGATACTACGATTCGCGTAATTTTGATGTCTATAGAATGTAATATCGATTTCTGAATCATATTTGGAAACCGATTTTTGAATTTTGATTTTGATTTTGATATTTACCTGATAGTAATATATAAAAACTTCGAATGGTCGTATATTGTTACCTTGAAATTTGGTGACCTTGTAAGCAGCACAAATGTGATAGCTCTCGAAAAGATCTATCCATTGATATATTATATTTTGATGTACGATGTATACTTTCCGTTTTATCACCTTTTGAAAATTGCGAATTTCATTGTTAAAAACTGTTTGTTGAATTATGCGTTTGGGCGATCTACATGACACGAGTTTCAGCGAACCAATTATGCTTTAAAAAAAACGACTTATACTCTGTAAAATAACGTTAGTGTTCTATAGATACTTTGTGGGGTAGTTTTAAAGCGTATAACAAAACTGCTACGCACTGCGTCAGAACCTCGCGAAGCCTGGGGATCTAGTTTTTTTTTTTTTTTCGAATTTCACATTCGATTATTCTCTAAGAAGGCAACATGCCACAAACTACCTGTTGCTGTCTGCTTTTCAAACTGCGTGACTTGTATTTGTTAAATGCAAAATGACGCCATTGAGGTCAACCGGAAACGAGCTCTGGGCAATAGCGCTATTTTGGGTTTTTGCTGTTTATTTCCTCTATTTTTCAACTGATTTTGACAGAACTTCTTTTGTTAGCTACCTTAAACTGCTAGCTACTTAACTGCAGTTTTAAACTGCTAATTTCATTACTTTTGTAGCTGACTTTTTTATTTTTAATTTTGCGTTTTTTTCAACTTCTATAGTTTTATTCTCGTCCACCTGAAAACTTACAGGTAGATAGACATTGTTAATGCGATCTTAAATAATTTTTCAAATTTTCGACATCACTTCCGGTTTTGAAGTTATTCTCTTGTAAATTTTAAAAACCTAACTTCCGGAATTCTTAAGATATTTCAAAAATTCGTTTTGCAACATGCTACAAATAGTCATACAAAAAAACGAAGATGAAAAAATCCAGACCGGAAGCAAACGATAAGCCGCCATATTGAAATGTTAAACTTTTTTAAAATTAAAAATGGGGCCTCAAGTGATAAAGCGATTTTCATTATTTTTTCATATCTTATGACTAGAGTCGATTGCGCAACTTTATTTGGGAGCCGATTTTTTAATTTTGATTTTGATGTTCTTTTATTTCCATTTTAATTTTTTTGGTAATGACCAAAATTTCAAAGGCCCGTATTTCGTGACCTTGACCTTTGGTGACCTTGTGACCTGAACATGAGTTATTGCCCTTGATGATATCTATTCAATGATATATTCATATGTGTTGTCCGATGTCTACTTCCGGTTTTATAACCGATTGAAATTTGCGATTTTTATTTTTAAAGAGCTCTGTCACGTGAACTAATTTATAAATAACAAAAATTCATATTGAATCTTATTACAGTTTATCTGCTCTTTGTAATGATATATAAAACCACATATTTCCATCAAAAATGCGCTTTTTAGTATTTGAGAATTTTGTATTTCTTCTCTACCAACTGTGCGTAATTTTCTTTAATTCGAAATGGGGTCTCTGGAGATACTACGATTCGCGTAATTTTGATGTCTATAGAATGTAATAATCGATTTCTGAATCATATTTGGAAACCGATTTTTGAATTTTGATTTTGATTTTGATATTTACCTGATAGTAATATATAAAAAACTTCGAATAGTTGTATATTGTTACCTTGAAATTTGGTGACCTTGTAAGCAGCACAAATGTGATAGCTCTCGAAAAGATCTATCCATTGATATATTATTTTTTGATGTACGATGTATACTTTCCGTTTTATCACCATTTGAAAATTGCGAATTTCATTGTTAAAAACTGTTTGTTGAATTATGCGTTTGGGCGATCTACATGACACGAGTTTCAGCGAACCAATTATGCTTTGAAAAAAAAACGACTTATACTCTGTAAAATAACGTTAGTGTTCTATAGATACTTTGTGGGGTAGTTTTAAAGCGTATAACAAAACTGCTACGCACTGCGTCAGAACCTCGCGAAGCCTGGGGATCTAGTTGTGGGACTTTGCTACCGCAAAGTCCCAGTTTGTTTTCGGTTTGTCTTTTTTTTTTTTTTTTTTTGCAGTGCGTTCATCGAACGCACTGCTTTGTTTTCGAAATGTTTTTTTTTTTTTTTTTTTTTTTTTTTTTCGAATTTCACATTCGATTTTTCTCTTAGAAGGCAACATGCTACAAACTACCTGTTGCTGTCTGCCATTCAAACTGCGAGACTTCTATTTGTTAAATGTAAAATGACGTCATTCAGAGTGACCGGAAACGAGCTGTGGGCAATGGCGTTTTTTTTTGTTTTTGTTGTTTATTACCTCTATTTTTCAACTGATTTTGACAGAACTTCTTTTGCTAGCTTCTTTTAACTGCTAGCTACATAACTGCAGTTTCAAACTGCTTATTTCATTACTTTTGTAGCTGACTTTTATCATTTCAATTTTTGCATTTTTTTCAACTTCTACAATTTTATTCCGATGCATCCGAAAACTTACAGATAGATAGACACTATTAATACGATCAAGAATTATTTTTTAAATTTTTGACATCACTTCCGGTTTTGACGTTATTCGCTTTTAAAATTTAAAAATCAACTTCCGGAATTTTCAAGATATTTCAAAAATTCTTTTTGCGATATGCTTGAAATAGTCATACAAAAAAAACGAAGATAAAAAAATCAAGACCGGAAGCAAACGTTAAGCCGCCATATTGAAATTTGAAACTTTTGTAAAATTTCAAATTCAAATTCAGGGGATAAAGCGATTTTCGTTATTTTTTCATATCTAATGACTAGAGTCGATTGCGCAACTTTATTTGGGAGCCGATTTTTGAATTTTGATTTTGATTTTCTTTTATTTCCATTTTAATTTTATTGGTAATGGCAAAAACTTTAAAGGCCCATATTTTGTGACCTTGACCTTTGGTGACCTTGTGACCTGAACACGACTTATTGCCCTTGATGATATCTACCCCCTGATATATTCATTCATGTTGTCCGATGTCTACTTCCGGTTTTATAGCCGATTGAAATTTGCGATTTTTATTTTTAACGAGCTCTGTCACGTGAATTAATTCATAAATATCAAATATTTATATTGAATCTTATTAGGGTTCATCTGCTCTTTGTAATGATATATTAAACCACATATTTCCACCAAAAATGCGCTTTTTCATATTTGGAAATTTTATATTTTCTTCTCTACTAACTGTGCGTAATTTTCTTTAAATCGAAATTGGGCCTCTGGAGAAGCTACGATTCGCGTAATTTTGATGTCTATAGAATGTTATATCGATTCCTGAATTATATTTGGAAACCGATTTTTGAATTTTGATTTTGATTTTGATATTTTGACCGAAAGTAATATATAAAAACTTCGAATGGTCGTATATTGTAACCTTGACCTTTGGTGACCTTGTGAGCTGCACAAATGTGATAGCTCTCGAAAAGATCTATCCATTGATATATTATATTTTGATGTACGATGCATACTTTCCGTTTTATCACCATTTGAAAATTGCGAATTTCATCGTTAAAAACTGGTTGTTGAATTATGCGTTTGGGCGATCTACATGACACGAGTTTCAGCGAACTGATTATACTCAGAAATTAAACGACTTATATACTCTGTAAAATAACGTTACTGTTACTATCGATACTTTGTGTTTATGTTACGGAGAAACATAGATCTATCCATTTCATACAAAATCATGTAGCCTACTCGTGTATTTTTATCATCCATTGTGTTGCCCCCGTGGAGTGAATGTTAGAGAGGACCACGTCTTTGTGTTTCGGACCTAATTCTGACAAATCTGAAGTAAAGTTTCTGACTAATGTAAAAAAAAATATTATTGTATCAGACGGCTGAGTATTAATCTGAGTGTTACTCTAACCTTCAATCAAGTACACCACTTACTCAGCTATATTCAAACTTCTATATATATGAATTTCTGGATCAATTTTGCATAATATTCACAAAGGTTAAAAAACGGCAATTATTCACAAAAATATAAATTTCATTATTGCATACAGTCTAAACGTTGACAAAGCAAAAATAATATTTTAAATTATAAAAAAAAAAAAAATAAATACACGAGAGGGATTTCAATTGGCACGTTCTGGGTAATCAAAAATAGAGACTTAATGGTGTTTCTTGATAGGGTCAACCGTGGGAATTCAGTTCGTAATTAGCCTTATTAAGAATAGTTACCAACAAAACAAGGTTATATATATCTCTGTACGATTAATCTAGATTATTAAATCTTTACCTATTCTTCATTTTGATGTCCTGAAAAGGGTCAAATTGTCTATATTACTTTGCATCACGGATAAAGATACACTGGTTCGTTACTAACACTAATGTAACCGTAAATATTATATTATCAAACTCTGGAAATCACATTCATAAAGTATTGAAAAATATGTTTAAATGCAGAAAATGACGAAGTGTTGCGCCGATTTGACCTTTAAATAAGTGTCGGAATGGTAAGTTACCGAAATGACTTGCTGGATTCGTGCATTTCCGCTCAATATTGAACGATTTCACTCGTGGCGTTATCATTCTAGAGGTAAGTCATCATATTATTCAAGGCACATTCTATTTCTTTCTACCTTATGTTAGTACGAGGTACAGTCAATTTCTTTCTACCCATATGTTATTATAATAGATTTCATTTTATCATCGACCTTTGATTTCATTTGTGAGAAATAGGAAAGAGTTTTCAAACGAGATTGTGTAATGGAGGCATTGGCTATTTACCACGTAAATCTTCAGTGGTATTTAGAATAGTTTGAGCACAGGAATTGGAGGAGCCATCAATAGAGTCGTATCACTCACTCACATAGTATAGTCTTTATATATACTATGTGAGTGAGTGATACGACTCTATTGATGGCTCCTCCAATTCCTGTGGTTTGAGGAATAAAATTAACAACTTAATTATATTAAACTAAATTTGAAATTAACAGTTCAGATGTCTTAATAAAAACTCTCAGATACGTTCTGGGAAAGATTTTTTTAGATTTTAACTTAATGATTTTGACCAACAATTTTCAGCTAAAAAGCAAAGCAAAAAAAAAATAAAATAAAATTCAAAATGTGAGTAGGCTATGTCCCATAAAGTTAATCTAGAATAATATTATCTACTTCCATCAAAAAATTTTTGTATTAAATGTGTGTAAATTTAAATTTAAAATTGGGCGAAATTTAGTAATGTCTTATGGGGTTCAATCTAAATTTTTGTTTCTGCATAGTTTTGTTCATTTTACTATTTTGATTATATTTTAGTAGAGTTGAAAAATTATATACGATTACTGATCAGTAACATGAATTGTCTTTATTTTTTATTAACTATTTTAAAATAAATTTAGTTTGATCAAGTAGGTCTACCTGAATGTAAATATCGCATTTTAGAAACATTTTCATTTATAATTTACATTTATTTTTCTTAAATATTTGTCCATAAAGATGAATCACACACCACAAATATACTTAAACTTTATTACTCGGTATCGCCCAATACCTCTCTATTTTATTTCTTAATATAATTTTCAAACGCGGATAATCATGGACACGCATGAATCTAATGACCAAATTTCGACGATAGGGCCATGAACAAGATTAGCATGAAAGAATTCTCGGTTCTGCAAAATAGGTCAAACGATTGGCAAATCTTTCTCTTTAAAAACTCATGTCAGTGGAAACTCCATCTATGTGGTTACACGGTATCGCCACTATAAATAGCTCTCTAATATATTGCTCTTATGACTTCAGATAGAAAGAAGCAGATTTTCTTCCAAGGTGAGAATCATTTCATAGAGTATAAATAACTTAAATGATTTTATTTATATATTTGCACATTTAGAGACTATAGTAGTTTTCATCTGATTTGAATGTAATTTTGTGTGAACATATATTTTCATATGATCTGGGTCAATTTTAAATTTGATATTTCGATGAATAATATTTGGTTTATTTTGACAAATAATGGGAGTTTCAACAGGATAAAAAAAGAAAATATGCTTTTAAGCGGGATTTTCTTGCTAGGCAACCACTTGTTTTCTGTCATTTGGGCTATTATGAAAATAATGTTTATTACGAGTACATTGAATAGGCTTTCTTATGTCAGCTTAAGTTTATTGTGTCAAATTTATTTCAGTGTGGTTTTAAGAATACGTGGTTATTGTTTTGTCGTTTTGTTTATTAGAAATTCATCTGAAGATTCTTGGTAAGTCAAAAAAATAAAATAAAAACTTCTCAAAGATGGTGATTGCATCATAATATGGCAGTTTAAGATTATCTGTTAAGTGGACGATGCAATGTCTGATTTGATTTGATAATTTCAGTTCGGTATCTCTTTATATCTGATACATATGGTGGTAGTTTTAAAAAAGACAAGTTATTTTTTAATTAATTTTCAAACGCGGATAATCATGGACACCATGAATCTAATGACAAATTTCGACGATAGGGCCATGAACAAGATTACGAAGATTCGGTTCTGCAAAATAGGTCAAACGATTGGCAAATCTTTCTCTTTAAAAACTCATGTCAGTGGAAACTCCATCTATGTGGTTACACGGTATCGCCACTATAAATAGCTCTCTAATATATTGCTCTTATGACTTCAGATAGAAAGAAGCAGATTTTCTTCCAAGGTGAGAATCATTTCATAGAGTATAAATAACTTAAATGATTTTATTTATATATTTGCACATTTAGAGACTATAGTAGTTTTATCTGATTTGAATGTAATTTTGTGTGAACATATATTTTCATATGATCTGGGTCAATTTTAAATTTGATATTTCGATGAATAATATTTGGTTTATTTTGACAAATAATGGGAGTTTCAACAGGATAAAAAAAGAAAATATGCTTTTAAGCGGGATTTTCTTGCTAGGCAACCACTTGTTTTCTGTCATTTGGGCTATTATGAAAATAATGTTTATTACGAGTACATTGAATAGGCTTTCTTATGTCAGCTTAAGTTTATTGTGTCAAATTTATTCTTATTTATTTCAGTGTGGTTTTAAGAATACGTGGTTATTGTTTTGTCGTTTTGTTTATTAGAAATTCATCTGAAGATTCTTGGTAAGTCAAAAAAATAAAATAAAAACTTCTCAAAGATGGTGATTGCATCATAATATGGCAGTTTAAGATTATCTGTTAAGTGGACGATGCAATGTCTGATTTGATTTGATAATTTCAGTTCGGTATCTCTTTATATCTGATACATATGGTGGTAGTTTTAAAAAAGACAAGTTATTATAATTTTCAAACGCGGATAATCATGGACACACATGAATCTAATGAACAAATTTCGACGATAGGGCCATGAACAAGATTAGCATCAAAATAGGTCAAACGATTGGCAAATCTTTCTCTTTAAAAACTCATGTCAGTGGAAACTCCATCTATGTGGTTACACGGTATCGCCACTATAAATAGCTCTCTAATATATTGCTCTTATGACTTCAGATAGAAAGAAGCAGATTTTCTTCCAAGGTGAGAATCATTTCATAGAGTATAAATAACTTAAATGATTTTATTTATATATTTGCACATTTAGAGACTATAGTAGTTTTCATCTGATTTGAATGTAATTTTGTGTGAACATATATTTTCATATGATCTGGGTCAATTTTAAATTTGATATTTCGATGAATAATATTTGGTTTATTTTGACAAATAATGGGAGTTTCAACAGGATAAAAAAAGAAAATATGCTTTTAAGCGGGATTTTCTTGCTAGACAACCACTTGTTTTCTGTCATTTGGGCTATTATGAAAATAATGTTTATTACGAGTACATTGAATAGGCTTTCTTATGTCAGCTTAAGTTTATTGTGTCAAATTTATTCTTATTTATTTCAGTGTGGTTTTAAGAATACGTGGTTATTGTTTTGTCGTTTTGTTTATTAGAAATTCATCTGAAGATTCTTGGTAAGTCAAAAAAATAAAATAAAAACTTCTCAAAGATGGTGATTGCATCATAATATGGCAGTTTAAGATTATCTGTTATGTGGACGATGCAATGTCTGTGTTGATTTGATAATTTCAGTTCGGTATCTCTTTATATCTGATACATATGGTGGTAGTTTTAAAAAAGAAAAGTAATTTTAATTTCCAAACGCGGATAATCATGGTCACACATGAATCTAATGACCCAAATTTCGACTATCAATAGGGCCATAAACAAGATTAGCAGGAAAGAATTCTCGGTTCTGAAACAACTGAAAAATAGGTCAAACTGTTTGTTGACAAATTAATGTCAATGAAAACTACAAGGATTAGAGGATCTTGATGGCAGCAAATAAAAATGTTGCTTACTTATTGCTTTTGGAAATAAGTTATTCAAAACCTTGTAATGATTTATATTTTTTTAATCAAAATTTATATAGGGGTGACATGTTAGTATCTTAATTTTCACACTTGAAAATCCAGAATTGAGTGAACTTTTTTTTTTCTTTTAAGTGTGAAGTTTTGACTCTATTCAACAAATACAATCTAAAGCTGACAGGTTGATTCATTTCCTATTATTGCTGAAAGTTTCCACTCTTTCGTGGTAAGTATAAGGCTTATATTAGATTCAATTTGTTGTCAAACAATTGGGTCCCTTTTAATTTTCTCAAAGTGGCTAAATTAATGGAATAATAGGGGTAAGAACTTGTAATTTTAAAGCAGAAGAGTAGGACGTAAAACTCCAATCATTTCATTTTATTTTTGATTTTAAAGTATCCATTATTAAATCTTTTCTTGTGTCTTTTTCAATACTACTTTTAGTGACTTTTATCATTATAATTCGCTCATTATTTGGTTTATTGATAATTGATGGATGACCTACTCCTACCTGTTGTATATCAATAACAATTAGACTTATATCGTGTAAAATAAATAAAACGGAACTGTAGGTCGTTCATTTATTAATGTATATACAGAATGTTACAATATTATGGTTATTTGTAGCAATTAAAGAAACCTATAAAAATCACTTGTTTGATGCAAATGATATTATGTAACTTCAATTTTACATTTCAGGGTCTACATTACTTGAGAAAGTATTATGATTAGGATGTTATTTCTTGGTGATGTTTATTTTAATGGCAGATCTTGAGTTATCATTTCCAGTTGATGAATATAAATATATGCTTAATTTTGAAAATATCAAGTCCGAGAAAATATACCATTAACTATCCTGTTTACAATATCGTCTCAGGAATATGAATGATATTTTATTTATTCCTAATTCACGAAAACTTCGTTTTTATTTTGTTTTTTTTTCTTAAGTGGATAGAGGTAATTCAAGATTTTGTTTGTAAATTATTAAAACAATGTATTATTGTGATGTTATTATTGTGGTGGAATGACGAATGTGGTCCACCAAATCTAATAGAATTGACCACGTAGATTACTTACACATATTCTTGCAATAAAGACACCTTTTTGGTTGCATCGGCATGACATCGTACACCCCAACAACCCGCAGGCCCACACCCTCCTAATTCTCAACATGAAGCTATGAAATTATTTAAATTTTACTTTAATAAAAGTATTTAAAAGAACTGTTTGCGATTCAGAGATGTCTTGATATTGCCCTTATTACTGGTTCATTTAATTGAGACCTTTTCAAAATACTGTTTCTTTAAGGGAATGTTAAGAGGTTTTCTATGTTTGTATTGATACCGCTTTTAGAAATCTCTTTGAAATCTCTTGTTAAAGGTACATGTAATACTAAGAATGATTTTTAATTACTGCTGCCCATTTAAATTGTTGAAATCTGATTTAAAGCTGTCGAAAGCATTAGTCTTAGATTTATGTTCACTAGTATAAAGTTTTTTTTATTGTATTTGAGGCCTGACAAAAAAAAAGAAAGGAGTTTTATGAAATAAAAGTCCGTTTTAAAATTTCACTTGTATGATCCCATTATCTTCCATTAGTCCATTGTTTTGTTACAATTTGGATAAATTAACATTTTTAATATATATTTCAGGCTTATACTGTGTTTATATATGTATATATATTTTTCAGGTTTATAAACAAAAATGTCCTGTTTTGCTACATTTCAGATTCATTGACTATTGTTTTTATTTGTATTTCAGACATTACTGGCTCTTGTTATATTTCAAGTATATTCAACAATAGTTTCTTTTTTTCTAATATTGTAGGTAAATTACATATTATTTCTTTTGTTTCAGGTTTATTAAACTATAACTCTTCAGATATCAAGAACAACGCTGAATTCATATTTGAATAATGCTCTCTTTCATTTCAGGCTTTGTGGACCAGAAGAAAATCTCGTGTAATTTAGGAGTGAGCTCCCTATTTTACTCTATAGTATAAGCTCAAATTCGGTAGATAGGCGCTCTACTGTCTGAACGACTAGCTATTCATTGGATATCAGGTGGTCCATTGTCTTAATTTTCAATAGTCGCCTGCGGTAGATTGGTGCTCTACTGTCACATTAACCATTCAGTGGATACGGGCGATCCATTGTCTATATTACTTCGCCTTAATTCAGTGGGTGTAGGGCGGCCCATTGTCTGATCTACTAAGCTGTCCATAGTTCTGATTACTTACATAATATTTACAAAACATTCAGTGGATACAGGCGGTCTACTGTCTTAATAAACTTCGCCTTTATAACTATACTATTCACTTTAAAGAACTTTATTAAGCTACATATTAGATCGCAATGGGTCGACATAAGAAGTCAAAATTAGCTTATTTAGCAAATTTAAAGAAACAAAATTCGCAACAAGAAAAATTAATTTCCGTGAACGAGCCAAAAGCTAGTCTTGAAACTGAACCGACTGGTTCTAAAATAGACAAGAAAAACCCGGAACACTTTTTACATTTAGACAAAACTA
>CM060201.1:3295281-3352592 GCA_030562195.1 Nipponacmea schrenckii
CGACATTTGCAAAAAATCAGTTTTTTTTTTATTTCTAGTGACTTTGACCTTTTGGTGACCTTGACCTTTACAAGGTCATTGGTCACTGACTTTAGCTATCAGTTGACAATTCGGCATTAGACTTCTGACGTCTATTTCCGGTTTTATAGCTGCTCGAAAGCAGCAAAATTTGCAACGTTGGACTGCTCTAGAGCGTGACCTATATAATTTAGAGGGTTATTTTTTTCACACTCCGAAGGCGCCTTTTGTCCTCTTTCCAGCGATGCACAACAAAAGTTTTTAAAATGAAAATTTAATTTTTGGACTTTTAAAATTAAAGTACATTTTGCTTTTTTGAAACGTATTTGTGTATATCTCGTGATCTATTAGCTGTACAAGCTTCAAATTTGTACCGCGAATATACATTTCAAATGTGATTAGATTTACGCCAAAATAAATGAGATGGGCGTGGCATATCCGGGTAAACTTCCAATTTACCAGTTATATCGGTCAGCGCTTTACATCTGTAGGAAAAAACGTTTTTCAAAAAAGTACTTTGCACACAGATACCTCGTTGCTTTGGCCAGATTCTTCCAAAAATCAAACGTTTCGGGCTGTTTTGCAACGTTAGCAAAGTCCCACTCTGTGCCACGTGTGGCTCTAGTTTGTTTTTTTTTCGAAATTTACACAGGGCACACAGCCTAGGCTGCAATAGTTGCAGCAATTTCACAACTTCTCTACACCTTCTGTTGTGGCGAAGTTTCTATTAAATATAAATTGGAACATTTTTGCAAAACCGGAAGTGCTGCATTGCAACATGCCTAAAAAGTCGGTCAGTAGCTCTAGAAGTCGCATTTTTTGATCGATTTTTTTCGGGTTTGCATTTTTGAAAACTTGAAACAATTTCCAACAAGATAGCAGTTACAAAATTTCGAAATTCGAAAATTCATAGCACACATTTTTTTGCCGTATTTTGCACATTTTTGCAACTTTGCTATTTTTAGACCGATTGATCTGAAAATTTGGGTGCCTTCAAGTGTCACGAATATGAAAACATTGGCAGAGTCAAAATTTTTGCTTCATTTTCGATGTCAACGTAAAACGGGTTTAAACTTCCGGTTGACCTACTTGTGCTGTAATTGATGTATCGCAACAAAATTTATGTCAATCTTAATTGAATTAGAAGACAAAAAAACGAAGCAGAAAAAATCCGGACCGGAAGTGAAACATTGGCCGCCATCTTGAAATGTCACTTTTTTGTAAAACTCAAAATGGGGCCTCTACGGTAAGAGCGATTTGTGTGATGTTTATATTTCTGGAAAGCTTAGTCGATTGCGATCAAAATATTGGAAATCGATTTTTGAATTTTGCTTTTGCTTTTTTGCAACATCCGGTTGAATTTTTTCGATGTTTGGGGGCTTATTTCTCGTGACCTTGACCTTTGGCGACCATGACCTTAATAGGTCAAAGGTCATTGACCTTGGCTATCAGTTGATACTTTGAACTTTGACCTCCGACGTCTACTTCCGGTTTTATAGCTGCCCGAAAACAGCAAAATTCGCAACTTTGGGCTGCTCCAGAGCGTGACCTAATTAATTTACAGTGTTAATTTTTTCAGATTCTTAGATTGTTTTTTGTCCTCTTTCCAACGATATATAACAAAAGTTTGTAAAATGAAAATTGAATTTTTTGATTTTTGCAAAGAAAAGTACATTTTGCCGTATTTTCGCTTCCTTGAAATGTATTTGTGTATATCTCGTGATCTATTAGCTGTACAAGCTTCAAATTTGTACCGCGAATATACATTTCAAATGTGATTAGATTTACGCCAAAATAAATGAGATGGGCGTGGCACATCCGGGTAAACTTCCAATTCTTCACTTATATCGGTCAGCGCTTTACATCTGTAGGAAAAAACGTTTTTCAAAAAAGTACTTTGCACACAGATACCTCGTTGCTTTGGCCAGATTCTTCCAGAAAATCAAATGTTTCGGGCTGTTTGTTGCAATTTTGCAACGTTAGCAAAGTCCCACTCTGTGCCACGTGTGGCTCTAGTTTTTTTTTTTTTTCGATTTTTCCACACCTTCCTGCGCTTAAACTACAGTAGTTGCAGCAACCATTCAACTTTCCTAGACCTTCTGTAGTGGCAACGTTGTTAATGAATATAAATTGGAACTTTTTGGCAAAACCGGAAGTGCTGCATTGCAACATGTCTAAAAAGTCGGTCAGTGGCTCTAGAAGTCACAATTTTGGATCGATTTTTTTCGGGTTTGCATTTTTGAAAACTTGAAACAATTTCCAACAAGATAGCAGTTACAAAATTTCGAAATTCGAAAATTCATAGCACACATTTTTTTGCCGTATTTTGCACATTTTTGCAACTTTGCTATTTTTAGACCGATTGATCTGAAAATTTGGGTGCCTTCAAGTGTCACGAATATGAAAACATTGGCAGAGTCAAAATTTTTGCTTCATTTCCGATGTCAACGTAAAACGGGTTTAAACTTCCGGTTGACCTACTTGTGCTGTAATTGATGTATCGCAACAAAATTTATGTTAATCCTAATTAAATTAGAAGACAAAAAAAACGAAGCAGAAAAAATCCGGACCGGAAGTGAAACATTGGCCGCCATCTTGAAATGTCACTTTTTTGTAAAACTCAAAATGGGGCCTCTACGGTAAGAGCGATTTGTGTGATGTTTATATTTCTGGAAAGCTTAGTCGATTGCGATCAAAATGTTGGAAATCGATTTTTGAATTTTGCTTTTGCTTTTTTGCAACATCCGGTTGAATTTTTTCGAAGTTTGGGGGTTTATTTCTCGTGACCTTGACCTTTGGTGACCATGACCTTTAGTAGGTCAAAGGTCATTGACCTTGACTATCAGTTGATACTTTGAACTTTGACCTCCGACGTCTACTTCCGGTTTTATAGCTGCTCGAAAACAGCAAAATTCGCAACTTTGGGCTGCTCTAGAGCGTGACCTAATTAATTTAGAGCGTTAATTTTTTCAGATTCTTAGATTGTTTTTTGTCCTCTTTCCAAAGATATATAACAAAAGTTTGTAAAATGAAAATTGAATTTTTTGATTTTTGCAAAGTAAAGTACATTTTGCCGTATTTTTCGCTTCCTTGAAATGAATGTGTGTATATCTCGTGATCTATTAGCTGTACAAGCTTCAAATTTTTACTGTGAATATACATTTTGAATATGATTAGATTCCCCCTCCAAAAAAACGAGATGGGCGTGGCACATCCGGGTGAACTTCAAATTTACAATTATATCGGTCAGCGAATTACGGCTGCAGTAAATAACGTTTTTCAAAAAAGTACCTTGCATACACATATCTCATTACTTTGGCCAGTTTATCCCAAAAAATCAAATGTTTCTGCCTGTTTGTTGAAATTTGCGACATTTGCAAAAAATCAGGTTTTTTTTTTAGTTTGGGGGCTTATTTCTAGTGACTTTGACCTTTGGTGACCTTGACCTTTACAAGGTCATTGGTCACTGACTTTAGCTATCAGTTGACAATTTGGCATTAGACTTCTGACGTCTATTTCCGGTTTTATAGCTGCTCGAAAGCAGCAAAATTTGCAACGTTGGACTGCTCTAGAGCGTGACCTAATTAATTTAGAGGGTTATTTTTACTTTGGGCTGCTCTAGAGCGTGACCTAATTAATTTAGAGTGTTAATTTTTTCAGATTCTTAGATTGTTTTTTGTCCTCTTTCCAATGATATATAACAAAAGTTTGTAAAATGAAAATTGAATTTTTTGATTTTTGCAAAGTAAAGTACATTTTGCCGTATTTTCGCTTCCTTGAAATGAATGTGTGTATATCTCGTGATCTATTAGCTGTACAAGCTTCAAATTTTTACTGTGAATATACATTTTGAATATGATTAGATTCCCCTCCAAAAAAACGAGATAGGCGTGGCACATCCGGGTGAACTTCAAATTTACAATTATATCGGTCAGCGAATTACGGCTGCAGTAAATAACGTTTTTCAAAAAAGTACCTTGCATACACATCTCTCATTACTTTGGCCAGTTTATCCCAAAAAATCAAATGTTTCTGCCTGTTTGTTGAAATTTGCGACATTTGCAAAAAATCAGGTTTTTTTTTTAGTTTGGGGGCTTATTTCTAGTGACTTTGACCTTTGGTGACCTTGACCTTTACAAGGTCATTGGTCACTGACTTTAGCTATCAGTTGACAATTTGGCATTAGACTTCTGACGTCTATTTCCGGTTTTATAGCTGCTCGAAAGCAGCAAAATTTGCAACGTTGGACTGCTCTAGAGTGTGACCTAATTAATTTAGAGGGTTATTTTTTTCACATTCCGAAGACGCCTTTTGTCCTCTTTCCAGCGATGCACAACAAAAGTTTTTAAAATGAAAATTTAATTTTTGGACTTTTAAAATTAAAGTACATTTTGCTTTTTTGAAACGTATTTGTGTATATCTCGTGATCTATTAGATGTACATGCTTCAAATTTGTACCATGAATATATATTTTGTATGAGATTAGATTTACGCAAAAGTAACTTAGATAGGCGTGGCGCATACGGGTAAACTTCCAATTTACCAGTTATATCGGTCAGCGCTTTACATCTGTAGGAAATAACGTTTTTCCAAAAAATTCTTTGCACACAGATACCTCGTTGCTTTGGTCAGTTTCTCCCAGAAAATCAGATGTTTCGGCCTGTTTGTTGCAATTTTGCAACGTTAGCAAAGTCCCACTCTGTGCCACGTGTGGCTCTAGTTGCAGTGCGTTCTATCGAACGCACTGCTTTGTTTTCGAAATGTTTTTTTTTTTTTTTTTTTTTTCGAATTCTGGTCAGAGTCCACAGCCCAAACTACAAGTGCCACATACAAACTGTCAACATTTCCCCCGTAAATGCCGCGAGACTAAATCAGGTGAATGTATTTTCACGCCATTTTGTCCAACCGGAAATGGCGTACGACGTTATGCCTAATTTTAGGTTTTTTCTCATTTGAGACGCAAGTTTTTAATCAAAGTGGATCGGGTTTTCTTTGTTTATTACATTCAATCTTTGTTTACAAGATAGCAATTTAAGAATTATACATTTCCCAACTTTGTCGCTGACTTTTTTATTTTTAATTTTGCGTTTTTTTTCAACTTCTACATTTTTATTTCGATCGATCTGAAAATTTACAGATATATAGACATTTGGATTGCGAACTATAATTAATTTTCAAAGCTTTGATATTACTTCCGGTTTTGATGTTATTTGCTTTTAAAGTTGAATTTTGCACTTCCGGAATAATGAAGATATTTGAAAAATTTCTTTTGCAATTAGCTACAATTGTCTATTAAATGATGCTAAATTAAAAAAAATCGAACCGGAAGTAACGGATCAGCCGCCATCTTGAGATGGTTTACTTTTGTAAAACTCAAAATGGGGCCTCAGGGTTAAATCTAATTTGCATAATTTTAAATTTTCTAACAACATCTATCGATTGCGCAAAAAAGTATGGGAAGGGATTTTTGAATTTCGACTTTGCTTTTCCTTTATTTCCGGTTGAAATTTTTCAGTAATAGTCAAAACTTTTAAAGGTCATATTTCACCATATTGACCTCTGGTGACCTTGTGACCTGAATAAAAGTTATTGCCCTTGATTAAATCTGCCCAATGGTATCTTCACTTTTGTTGTCCGATATTCACTTCCGGTTTTGCAGCCAATTGAAAATCACGAATTTTAACTTTAAAGAGCTCTATCACGTGACCTAATTTACATAGGACAGAATTTCTTACATATTCCTTTTACGCTTAATGTCATCTTCCCATTAATATATCAAACTTGGTATTTTAGTCAAAATTGCGCGTTTAAAAATTTCAAAATTTTGTAATTTCTTCTATACTAACTGTGCGTGTTTTTCTTTAAATCGAAATAGGGTCTCGGGGGATAATTCGATTTGTGTTATTTTGATGTATATAGAATCTATATCCGATTGCCGAAATATATATGGAAACCGATTTTTGAATTTTGATTTTGATTTTGATTTTTTAACGATTAAAATTTTTAAAAACTTTGAAGGGTCGTATATTGTGACGTTGACCTTTGACGAATTTTTGACCTGTACAAATATGATAGCTCTCGAGAAGTTCTATCCAATGATATATAAAACTTTATTGTAAGATGTATGCTTCCGCTTTTATCGCCATTTGAAAATTGCGAATTTTCCCTATAAAACAATCTGTTTAATGTGTTGCATTTGGGCGACCTACAAGATATAAGTTTCAGCGATCTGAAATTATTTTTTAGTTTAATCGTTCTACATCCAGTTAAAATGATTCAAAGTTGTTATATATGACTGTTTTTCCTGTTGTGGGTGATGTAAATATTGAATATTTGGAACGAAATACAACCTTTAGAATTTTAAATTTTATCTCTTATAATTATGCAACAATAATATACAGTTGACTTGAATAATGGTCTAATGGACGAAACTCTATCCAATATAAATTTTGAAATGTTAGGCCGCGCTATTTATGTGGTGTCTCAATGTTATACCCTGGCGACTTAAGACAACTTGAACCATTAGTGACCTTTCGATTTGTATATAGCTTCGACATTGTCTATCCAATTCTATATATATATTTTTTGTACGATATCTACTTTTGGTTTCATCGCCATCTGAAAATTGCGAATTTAATATATAAAACAATCCACATTGTATTGGGTATTTTTCTCTACGTTTGGGCGATTTACAAATATGAGTTTCGGCGATCCGGATATCTTTTTTAGATTAAACGACCCTCTATCCATTTTTTATTATGATTTTAACTTATTATCTATCTTAATTGATGATGAGGGCTAAGGATGGGGAGGGGCAAAGAGGGGAAAGGGGTAAAAGGGGCGTATGAGAGCGTTTGTTAGGAAATCAAAATCCATTTCTGATGCACATTTTTTTATTTTAATAAACCCTTTTTGTCTTTTGCTTAACGAACGAATCCCTGGATGGAACGCACTGCTTCAGTGCCGTTAGGCGTACGGCGAACGCACTGCTTTGTTTTCGAAATGTTTTTTTTTTTTTTTTTTTTTTTTCGAATTTCACATTCGATTTTTCTCTTAGAAGGCAACATGCTACAAACTGCCTGTTGCTGTCTGCCATTCAAACTGCGGGACTACTATTTGTTAAATGTAAAATGACGTCATTCAGAGTGACCGGAAACGAGCTGTGGGCAATGGCTTCGTTTTGGTTTTTGCTATTTATTACCTCTATTTTTTAACTGATTTTGACAGAACTACTTTTGCTAGCTTCTTTTAACTGCTAGCTACATAACTGCATTTTTAAACTGCTAATTTCATTACTTTTGTAGCTGACTTTTTTTATTTCAATTTTTGCGTTTTTTTCAACTTCTACAATTTTATTTACATCCACCCGAAAACTTACAGGTAGATAGACATTGTTAATGCGCTCAAAAATAATTTTATATATTTTCGACATCAGTTCCGGTTTTGAAGTTATTCGCTTGTAAATTTTAAAAACCTAACTTCCGGAATTCTTAAGATATTTCAAAAATTCGTTTTGCAACATGCTACAAATAGTCATACAAAAAAACGAAGATGAAAAAATCCGGACCGGAAGCAAAAGATTGGCCGCCATATTGAAATGTTAAAATTTTGTAAAATTCAAAATGGGGCCTCAGGGGATAAAGAAATTTCCGTTAGTTTTTCATATCTTATGACTAGAGTCGATTGCGCAATAATATTTGGGAGCCGATTTTTGAATTTTGATTTTGATTTTCTTTTATTTCCATTTTAATTTTTTTGGTAATGACCAAAACTTCAAAGGCCCGTATTTCGTGACCTTGACTTTTGGTGACCTTGTGACCTGAACACGATTTATTGCCCTTGATGATATCTATCCCCTGATATATTCATTTGTGTTGTCCGATGTCTACTTCCGGTTTTATAGCCGATCGAAATTTGTGATTTTTATTTTTAACGAGCTCTGTCACGTGAATTAATTTATAAATAACAAATATTTATATTGAATCTTATTAGGGTTCATCTGCTCTTTGTAATGATATATTAAACCACATATTTCCACCAAAAATGCGCTTTTTAATATTTGGAAATTTTATATTTTCTTCTCTACTAACTGTGCGTAATTTTCTTTAAATCGAAATTGGGCCTCTGGAGATGCTACGATTCGAGTAATTTTGATGTCTATAGAATGTTATATCGATTCCTGAATTATATTTGGAAACCGATTTTTGAATTTTGATTTTGATTTTGATATTTTGACCGAAAGTAACATATAAAAACTTCGAATGGTCGTATATTGTAACCTTGACCTTTGGTGACCTTGTGAGCTGCACAAATGTGATAGCTCTCGAAAAGATCTATCCATTGATATATTATATTTTGATGTACGATGCATACTTTCCGTTTTATCACCATATGAAAATTGCGAATTTCATCGTTAAAAACTGGCTGTTGAATTATGCGTTTGGGCGATCTACATGGCACTAGTTTCAGCGAACCAATTATGCTTTGAAATAAAAACGACTTATACTCTGTAAAAATAACGTTACTGTTTTACGGATACTTTAAGGGGCATTTTTAAAGCGTATATCGAAACTGCTACGCACTGCGTCAGAACCTCGCGAAGCCTGGGGACCTAGTTTTTTTTTTTTGTCGAATTCTGGTCAGAGTCCTCAGCCCAAACTACAAGTGCCACATACAAACTGTTAACATTTCTCCTGTAAATGCCGCGAGACTAAATCAGGTGAATGTGTTTTCACGCCATTTTGTCCAACCGGAAATGACGTACGACGTTATGACTAATTTTAGGTTTTTCTCATTTGCGACGCTAGTTTTCAATCAAAGTTGATCGGGTTTTCTTTGTTTATTACATTCAATCTTTGTTTACAAGATAGCAATTTAAGAATTATACATTTCCCAACTTTGTCGCTGACTTTTTTATTTTTAATTTTTGCGTTTTTTTCAACTTCTACATTTTTATTTCGATCGATCTGAAAATTTACAGATATATAGACATTTGGATTGCAAACTATAATTAATTTTCAAAACTTTGATATTACTTCCGGTTTTGATGTTATTTGCTTTTAAAGTTGAATTTTGCACTTCCGGAATAATGAAGATATTTGAAAATTTTCTTTTGCAATTAGCTACAATTGTCTATTAAATGATGCTAAATTAAAAAAATTCGAACCGGAAGTAACGGATCAGCCGCCATCTTGAGATGATTTACTTTTGTAAAACTCAAAATGGGGCCTCAGGGTTAAATCTAATTTGCATAATTTTAAATTTTCTAAAAACAACAATCGATTGCGCAAAAAAGTATGGGAAGGGATTTTTGAATTTCGAATTTGCTTTTCCTTTATTTCCGGTTGAAATTTTTCAGTAATAGTCAAAACTTTTAAAGGTCATATTTCGCCATATTGACCTCTGGTGACCTTGTGACCTGAAAGTTATTGCCCTTGATTAAATCTGCCCAATGGTATCTTCACTTTTGTTGTCCGGTGTTCACTTCCGGTTTTGCAGCCAATTGAAAATCACGAATTTTAACTTTAAAGAGCTCTATCACGTGACCTAATTTACATAGGACAGAATTTCTTACATATTCCTTTTACGCTTAATGTCATCTTCCCATTAATATATCAAACTTGGTATTTTAGTCAAAATTGCGCGTTTAAAAATTTAAAAATTTTGTAATTTCTTCTATACTAACTGTGCGTGTTTTTCTTTAAATCGAAATAGGGTCTCGGGGGATAATTCGATTTGTGTTATTTTGATGTATATAGAATCTATAACCGATTGCCGAAATATATATGGAAACCGATTTTTGAATTTTGATTTTGATTTTTTAACGATTAAAATTTTTAAAAACTTTGAAGGGTCGTATATTGTGACGTTGACCTTCGACGAATTTTTGACTTGTACAAATATGATAGCTCTCGAGAAGTTCTATCCAATGATATATAAAGCTTTATTGTAAGATGTATACTTCCGCTTTTATCGCCATTTGAAAATTGCGAATTTTCCCTATAAAACAATCTTTTTAATGTGTTGCATTTGGGCGACCTACAAGATATAAGTTTCAGCGATCTGAAATTATTTTTTAGTTTAATCGTTCTACATCCAGTTAAAATGATACAAAGTTGTTATATATGTTTTTCCTGTTGTGGGTGATGTAAATATTGAATATTTGGAACGAAATTACAACCTTTAGAATTTTAAATTTTATCTCTTATAATTATGCAACAATAATATACAGGTGACTGGAATAATGGTCTAAGAGACGAAACTCTATTCAATATAAATTTTTAAATGTTAGGCCGCGCCTTTTATGTGGTGTCTCAATGTTATACCCTGGCGACTTAAGACAACTTGAACCATTAGTGACCTTTCGATTTGTATATAGCTTCGACATTGTCTATCCAATGCTATATATATATTTTTTGTACGATATCTACTTTTGGTTTCATCGCCATCTGAAAATTGCGACTTTAATATATAAAACAATCTACATTGTCTTGGGTATTATTCTCTACGTTTGGGCGATTTACAAATATGAGTTTCGGCGATCCGGATATCTTTTTTAGATTAAACGACCCTCTGTCCATTTTTTATTATGATTTTAACTTATTATCTATCTTAATTGAGGATGAGGGCTAAGGATGGGGAGGGGCAAAGAGTGGAAATGGGGTATGGGAGCGTTTGTTATGAAATCAAAATCCGTTTCTGATGCACATTTTTTTTATTTTAATAAACCCTTTTTGTCTTTTGCTTAACGAACGAGTCCCTGGATGGAACGCACTGCTTCAGTGCCGTTAGGCGTACGGCTCTAGTTGTGGGACTTTGCTACCGCAAAGTCCCAGTTTGTTTTCGGTTTGTCTTTTTTTTTTTTTTTTTTTTTTTTTTTTCGAAATTTACACAGGGCACACAGCCTAGGCTGCAATAGTTGCAGCAATTTCACAACTTCTCTACACCTTCTGTTGTGGCGACGTTTCTATTAAATATAAATTGGAACATTTTTGCAAAACCGGAAGTGCTGCATTGCAACATGTCTAAAAAGTCGGTCAGTGGCTCTAGAACTCGCATTTTTGGACCGATTTTCGTCGGGTTTGCATTTTTGAAAACTTGAAACAATTTCCAACAAGATAGCAATTACAAAAATTTCGAAATTCGAAATTTCATAGCACACATTTTTTTGCCGTATTTTGCACATTTTTGCAACTTTGCTATTTTAAGACCGATTGATCTGAAAATTTGGGTGCCTTCAAGTGTCACGAATATGAAAACATTGGCAGAGTCAAAATTTTTGCTTCATTTCCGGTTTCAGCGTAAAAAGGGTTTAAACTTCCGGTTGACCTACTTGTGCTGTAATTGATGTATCGCAACAAAATTTATGTCAATCCTAATTAAATTAGAAGACAAAAAAACGAAGCAGAAAAAATCCCGACCGGAAGTGAAACATTGGCCGCCATCTTGAAATGTCACTTTTTTGTAAAACTCAAAATGGGGCCTCTACGGTAAGAGCGATTTGTGTGATGTTTATATTTCTGGAAAGCTTAGTCGATTGCAATCAAAATGTTGGAAATCGATTTTTGAATTTTGCTTTTGCTTTTTTGCAACATCCGGTTGAATTTTTTCGAAGTTTGGGAGCTTATTTCTCGTGACCTTGACCTTTGGTTACCATGACCTTTAGTAGGTCAAAGGTCATTGACCTTGGCTATCAGTTGATACTTTGAACTTTGACCTCCGACGTCTACTTCCGGTTTTATAGCTGCCCGAAAACAGCAAAATTCGCAACTTCGGGCTGCTCTAGATCGTGACCTAAATTAATTTAGAGTGTTTATTTTTTCAGATTCTTGGATTGTTTTTTGTTCTCTTTCCAACGATATATAACAAAAGTTTGTAAAATGAAAATTGAATTTTATGATTTTTGCAAAGAAAAGTACATTTTGCCGTATTTTCGCTTCCTTGAAATGTATGTGTGTATATCTCGTGATCTATTAGCTGTACAAGCTTCAAATTTTTACTGTGAATATACATTTTGAATATGATTAGATTCCCCTCCAAAAAAACGAGATGGGCGTGGCACATCCGGGTGAACTTCAAATTTACCATTTATATCGGTCAGCGAATTACGGCTGCAGTAAATAACGTTTTTCAAAAAAGTACCTTGCATACATATATCTCATTACTTTGGCCAGTTTATCCCAAAAAACCAAATGTTTCTGCCTGTTTGTTGCAATTTTGGGACATTTGCAAAAAATCAGTTTTTTTTTAGTTTGGGGGCTTATTTCTATTGACTTTGACCTTTGGTGACCTTGACCTTTACAAGGTCATTGGTCACTGAATTTAGCTATCAGTTGACAATTTGGCATTAGACTTCTGACGTCTATTTCCGGTTTTATAGCTGCTCGAAAGAAGCAAAATTTGCAACGTTGGACTGCTCTAGAGCGTGACCTAATTAATTTAGACGGTTATTTTTTTCACATTCCGAAGGCGCCTTTTGTCCTCTTTCCAGCGATGCACAACAAAAGTTTTTAAAATGAAAATTTAATTTTTGGACTTTTAAAATTAAAGTACATTTTGCTTTTTTGAAACGTATTTGTGTATATCTCGTGATCTATTAGATGTACAAGCTTCAAATTTGTACCATGAATATATATTTTGTATGAGATTAGATTTACGCAAAAGTAAATTAGATGGGCGTGGCACATACGGGTAAACTTCCAATTTACCAGTTATATCGGTCAGCGCTTTACATCTGTAGGAAATAACATTTTTCCAAAAAATTCTTTGCACACCGATACCTCGTTACTTTGGCCATGAATGTATTTTGACGTCATTTTGTCCAACCGGAAATGACGTACAGGGCTATGGCTAATTTTAGGTTTTTTCTTATTTGCGACGCTAGTTTTTGATCAATTTCGATAGCGTTTTTTTTGTTTATTACCTTTAATCATTTTTACAAGTTAGCACTTTCAAACTTTTAAAATTTTGAACTTTGTCGCTGACTTTTTTAATTTTGATTTTGCAGTTTTGTCAACTTCTACAATTTCATTTCGATCTTTCTGAAAATTTACAGAAATATAGACATTTTGATTGCGAACAATAATTAATTTTCAAAATTTCGATATCACTTCCGGTTTTGATGCTATTTGCTTTTAAAGTTGAATTTTGAAATTCCGGAATAATGAAGATATTTGAAATTTTTTTTTTGCAATTAGCTACAATTGTCTATCTTATGATGGTAAATTAAGAAAATCCGAACCGGAATTAACGGATCAACCGCCATCTTGATATGAGTAACTTTTGTAAAACTCAAAATGGGGCCTCAGGGTTAAATCTAATTTGCATAAATTTAGGTTTTTTTAAAACATCTATCGATTGTGCAAAAAAGTATGGGAAGGGATTTTTGAATTCCGCTTTTGCTTTTCTTTTATTTCCGGTTGAAATTTTCCAGTAATTGTCAAAAATTTCAAGGTTCATATTTCGCGACCTTGACCTTTGGTGACCTTTTGACCTGAACAAAAGTTGTTGCCCTTGATTATATCTATCCAATGGTATCTTCACTTTTGTTGTCCGGTGTTTACTTCCGGTTTTGCAGCCAATTGAAAATCACGAATTTTAACTTTAAAGAGCTCTATCACGTGACCTAATTTACATAGGACAGAATTTCTTACATATTCCTTTTACGCTTAATGTCATCTTTCCATTTATATATTTCACTTGGTATTTTAATCAAAATTGCGCGTTTAAATATTTCAAAATTTTGTAATTTCTTCTATACTAACTGTGCGTGTTTTTCTTTAAATCGAAATAGGGTCTCGGGGGATAATTTGATTTGTGTTTTTTTGATGTATATAGAATATATAACCGATTGACGAAATATGTATGGAAACCGATTTTTGAATTTTGATTTTGATTTTGATTTTTTAACGATTAAAATTTTTAAAAACTTTGAAGGGTCGTATATTGTGACGTTTACCTTTGACGAATTTTTGACCTGTACAAATATGATAGCTCTCGAGAAGTTCTATCCAATGATATATAAAGCTTTATTGTAAGATGTATACTTCCGCTTTTATAGCCATTTGAAAATTGCGAATTTTCCATATAAAACAATCTGTTTAATGTGTTGCATTTGGGCGATCTACAAGATATAAGTTTCAGCGATCTGAAATTATTTTTTAGTTTAATCGTTCTACATCCAGTTAAAATGATTCAAAGTTGTTATATATGTTTTTCCTGTTGTGGGTGATGTAAATATTGAATATTTGGAACGAAATTACAACCTTTAGAATTTTAAATTTTATCTCTTATAATTATGCAACAATAATATACTGTTGACTGGAATAATGGTCTAAGGGACGAAACTCTATTCAATATAAATTTTAAAATGTTAGGCCGTGCTTTTTATGTGGTGTCTCAATGTTATACCCTGGCGACTTAAGACAACTTGAACCATTAGTGACCTTTCGATTTGTATATAGCTTCGACATTGTCTATCCAATGCTATATATATATTTTTTGTAAGATATCTACTTTTGGTTTCATCGCCATCTGAAATTTGCGAATTTAATATATGAAACAATCTACATTGTATTGGGTATTATTCTCTACGTTTGGGCGATTTACAAATATGAGTTTCGGCGATCCGGATATCTTTTTTAGATTAAACGACCCTCTATCCATTTTTTATTATGATTTTAACTTATTATCTATCTTAATTGATGATGAGGGCTAAGGATGGGGAGGGGCAAAGAGGGGAAAGGGGGAAAGGGGGGTATGGGAGCGTTTGTTATGAAATCAAAATCCATTCTGATGCACATTTTTTTTATTTTAATAAACCCTTTTTGTCTTTTGCTTAACGAACGAATCCCTGGATGGAACGCACTGCTTCAGTGCCGTTAGGCGTACGGCTCTAGTTTTTTTGTTTTTTTTTGCAGTGCGTTCTATCGAACGCACTGCTTTGTTTTCGAAATGTCTTTTTTAAATTTAATTTTTGCTTTTTTTTCAACTTCTACAATTTTATTTCTATGCACCCGAAAATTAATAGGTAGATAGACACTATTAATGCGATCAAAAATTATTTTTTAAATTTTCGAAATCACTTCCGGTTTTGACGTTATTCGCTTTTAAAATTTAAAAATCAATTTCCGGAATTTTCAAGATATTTCAAAAATTCTTTTTGCAATATACTAGAAATTGTCATACAAAAAAACGAGGATGAAAATATTCCGACCGGAAGAAACAAAAAGCCGACATATTGAAATGTCAAACTTTTATAAAATTTGAAATTCAAATTCAGGAAATCAAGGGATTTTTGTTATTTTTCATATCTAATAACTAGAGTCGATTGCGCAATTGTACCACAAATAGCAAAAATTCTGAGTTCTGATTGGTCGAAATACATGGGGTTTAATAGCAATTTGACATCATGTCTTTGCAATTTGGCGTATTAATTTCAGCGAACTAGTTACAAATCTTGTTAATGTTAATGATATAAAGGATGTCTTCTTTTTCATTCGATAGCGAACGTACAGTTTGTTGTTATGTGCGTCATACTGCACCTAACGTCATAAAAACCGAATAGCCCATGTCTAAATTATCCATAAAAAAAGAGTCCGGGACCAAAATCATCACAATTTGTGGTACAATTCCGATAAACGACTTTCTGTTTTAGATTTAGAGGGAGTTTATTCGATATTTAACCATGCTTGAATATACCATTAGAGACACTCGACCGCAAGCGGTCTCGGCATCTAATGATTCAAGCATGGTTAAATATCGAATAAACCCCCTCTAAATCTAAAACAGAAAGTGTTTATCTTCTAATTATATTTGGAAGCCGATTTTTGAATTTTGATTTTGATTTTCTTTTATTCCCATTTTAATTTTTTTGGTAATGATCAAAATTTCAAAGGCCAATATTTCGTGACCTTGACCTTTGGTGACCTTGTGACCTGAACACGATTTATTGCCCTTGATGATATCTATTCAATGATATATTCATTTGTGTTGTCCGATGGGAGGGGGCATAGGAGCGTTTGTTATGAAATCCAAATCCATTTATAATGCACATTTTTTTAATATACCCTTTCTGTCTTTTGCTTAACGAACCTATCCCTGGATGGAACGCACTGCTTCAGTGCCGTTAGGAGTACGGCTCTAGTTGTGGGACTTCAGCAAAGTCCCAGTTTGTTTTCGGTTTGTCTTTTGTTTTTTTTTGTGGGACTTTGCTTTCAGCAAAGTTTGTTTTCGAAATGTCTCTTTTTTTTTTTTTTTTTTTTTTTTCGATTTTTCCACACCTTCCTGCTCTTAAACTACAGTAGTTGCAGCAACCATTCAACTTTCCTAGACCTTCTGTAGTGGCAAAAAAGTTAATGAATATAAATTGGAACATTTTTGCAAAACCAGAAGTGCAACAGTGCGACATTTGCAAAAAACAGTTTTTCGGCTCTAGAAGGCGCAATTTTGGCCCGATTTTCGTCGGGTTTTCATTTTCAGAAACTACATAGAATATACAATAGGATAGCAGTTAAAAACATTCGAATTTCGAAAATTCGTAGCAGACAATCTTTTGCCGTATTTTCGAATTTTTTTACCATTTTTTAAATTTCTGTCCGATTAAGTTCCAATTTTAGGTGCTAAGAGAGACTATAAATCTAAACAAAATGACATTGTCAAATATTTTGCAGCATTTCCGGTTTACGCTCAAAAAGGGTTCAAAGTTGAAATCTCTGATTTTCGGTCTACTTCCGGTCTAATTGTCACGGGTCATTGAAACTTGTGTTGAACAATATCTTTTTAAGAAAACTGGCCGATTTAAAAAAAAAATCCAGACCGGAAGTAATACTTTGGCCGCCATCTTGAAATTCACTTTTTTGTAAAACTCAAAATGGGGCCTCTACGGTAAGCGCGATTTGCGTGATGTTTATATTTCTGGAAAGCTTAGTTGATTGCAAAAAAAATTATGGTAACCGATTTTTGAATTTCACTTTTGCAATTTTGCAACATCCGGTTGAATTTTTTCGAAGTTTGGGGGCTTATTTCTTGTGACCTTGACCTTTGACGACCTTGACCTTTAGTAGGTCAAAGGTGATTGACCTTGGCTATCATTTGATACTTTGAACTTTGACCTCCGAAGTCTACTTCTGGTTTTATAGCTTCCCGAAAATAGCAAAATTCGCAACTTCGGGTAGCTCTAGAGCGTGACCTAATTAATTTAGAGTATTATTTTTTTCAGATTCTTAAGGTGCTTTTTTTCCTCTATCCAACGATATATAACACAAGTTTGTAAAATGAAAATTGAAGTTTTTGATTTTTGCAAAGAAAAGTACATTTTGCCGTATTTTCGCTTGTTTGAAATGTATGTGTGTATATCTCGTGATCTATTAACTGTACAAGCTTCAAATTTTTACTGTGAATATACATTTTGAATATGTTTAGATTCCCCTCCAAAAAAACTAGATGGGCGTGGCATATCCGGGTGAACTTCAAATTTACCATTTATATCGGTCAGCGAATTACGGCTGCAGTAAATAACGTTTTTCAAAAAAGTACCTTGCATACATATATCTCATTACTTTGGCCAGTTTATCCCAAAAAATCAAATGTTTCTGCCTGTTTGTTGCAATTTTGCGACATTTGCAAAAAATCAGTTTTTTTTAGTTTGGGGGCTTATTTCTAGTGACTTTGACCTTTGGTGACCTTGACCTTTACAGGGTCAATGGTCACTGACTTTAGCTATCAGTTGACAATTTGGCATTAGACTTCTGACGTCTAATTTTCGGTTTTATAGCTGCTCGAAAGCAGCAAAATTTGCAACGTTGGACTGCTCTAGAGCGTGACCTAATTAATTTAGAGGGTTACTTTTTTCACATTCCGAATGCGCCTTTTGTCCTCTTTCCAGCGATGCACAACAAAAGTTTTTAAAATGAAAATTTAATTTTTGGACTTTTAAAATTAAAGTACATTTTGCTTTTTTGAAACGTATTTGTGTATATCTCGTGATCTATTAGATGTACAAGCTTCAAATTTTTACCATGAATATATATTTTGTATGAGATTAGATTTACTTAAAAGAAAATTAGATGGGTGTGGCACATACGGGTAAACTTCCAATTTACCAGTTATATCGGTCAGCGCTTTACATGTGTAGGAAATGACGTTTTTCAAAAAAGTACTTTGCACACAGATACCTCGTTGTTTTGGCCAGTTTATCCTAGAAAATCAGATGTTTCGGCTTGTTTGTTACAATTTTGCAACATTAGCAAAGTTTCACTCTGTGCCACGTGTACAAGCCTCAAATTTGTACCGTGAGTATACATTTTGAATGTGATTAGATTCAAGTAAAAAAAATCAGATGGGCGTGGCACATCAGGGTAAAGTTGCAATTTATCATATATATGGGTCAGACAATTACGTTTGCAGGAAATGACGTTTTTTCAAAAAAATACTTTGCACTAAGATACCTCGTTACTTTGGCCAGTTTATCCTACAAAATCAGATGTTTCGGCCTGTTTGTTGCAATTTTGCAACGATAGCAAAGTCCCACTCTGTGCCATAATTGGCTCTAGTTGCATTTTTGCAGTGCGTTCTTCGAACGCACTGCTTTGTTTTCGAAATGTTTTTTTTTTTTTTTTTTTTTCGAATTTCACATTCGATTATTCTCTAAGAAGGCGACATGCCACAAACTACCTGTTGCTGTCTGCTATTCAAACTGCGTGACTTGTATTTGTTAAATGCAAAATGACGCCATTGAGGTCAACCGGAAACGAGCTGTGGGCAATAGCGCTATTTTGGGTTTTTGCTGTTTATTTCCTCTATTTTTCAACTGATTTTGACAGAACTTCTTTTGTTAGCTACTTAAACTGCTAGCTACTTAACTGCAGTTTTAAACTGCTAATTTCATTACTTTTGTAGCTGACTTTTTTATTTTTAATTTTTGCTTTTTTTTCAACTTCTACAGTTTTATTCTCATCCACCTGAAAACTTACAGGTAGATAAACATTGTTAATGCGATCTTAAATAATTTTTCAAATTTTCGACATCACTTCCGGTTTTGAAGTTATTCTCTTGTAAATTTTAAAAACCTAACTTCCGGAATTCTTAAGATATTTCAAAAATTCGTTTTGCAACATGCTACAAATAGTCATACAAAAAAACGAAGATGAAAAAATCCAGACCGGAAGCTTACGATAAGCCGCCATATTGAAATGTTAAACTTTTGTAAAATTAAAAATGGAGCCTCAGGTGATAAAGCGATTTTCATTATTTTTTCATATCTTGTGACTAGAGTCGATTGCGCAACTTTATTTGGGAGCCGATTTTTTAATTTTGATTTTGATGTTCTTTTATTTCCATTTTAATTTTTTGGTAATGCCCAAAAATTTCAAAGGCCCGTATTTCGTGACCTTGACCTTTGGTGACCTTGTGACCTGAACATGAGTTATTGCCCTTGATGATATCTATTCAATGATATATTCATATGTGTTGTCCGATGTCTATTTCCCGGTTTTATAACCGATTGAAATTTGTGATTTTTATTTTTAAAGATCTCTGTCACGTGAACTAATTTATAAATAACAAAAATTCATATTGAATCTTATTACAGTTTATCTGCTCTTTGTAATGATATATAAAACCACATATTTCCATCAAAAATGCGCTTTTTATTATTTGAGAATTTTGTATTTCTTCTCTACTAACTGTGCGTAATTTTCTTTAAATCGAAATGGGGCCTCTGGAGATACTACGATTCGCGTAATTTTGATGTCTATAGAATGTAATATCGATTTCTGAATCATATTTGGAAACCGTTTTTTGAATTTTGATTTTGATTTTGATATTTACCTGATAGTAATATATAAAAACTTCGAATGGTCGTATATTGTTACCTTGAAATTTGGTGACCTTGTAAGCAGCACAAATGTGATAGCTCTCGAAAAGATCTATCCATTGATATATTATATTTTGATGTACGATGTATACTTTCCGTTTTATCACCTTTTGAAAATTGCGAATTTCATTGTTAAAAACTGTTTGTTGAATTATGCGTTTGGGCGATCTACATGACACGAGTTTCAGCGAACCAATTATGCTTTAAAAAAAAACGACTTATACTCTGTAAAATAACGTTAGTGTTCTATAGATACTTTGTGGGGTAGTTTTAAAGCGTATAACAAAACTGCTACGCACTGCGTCAGAACCTCGCGAAGCCTGGGGATCTAGTTTTTTTTTTTTTCGAATTTTACCCTCGATTATTTTCAAAGAAGGCAACTTGCTGCAAACTACCTGTTGCTGTCTGCCATTCAAACTGCGAGACTACTATTTTTTAAATGTAAAATGACGTCATTCAGAGTGACCGGAAACGAGCTGTGGGCAATGGCTTCGTTTTGGTTTTTGCCATTTATTACCTCTATTTTTCAACTGATTTTGACAGAACTACTTTTGATAGCTTCTTTTAATTGCTAGCTACATAACTGCATTTTTAAACTGCTGATTTCATTACTTTTGTAGCTGACTTTTTAAATTTTATTTTTTGCGTTTTTATCAACTTTTAGAATTTTATTCCCATCCACTTGAAAACTTATAGGTAGATAGACACTTTTAATGCGATCAAAAATCATTATTCAAATTTTCTAAATGAGTTCCGGTTTTGACGTTTTCGGCTTTTGAACTTTAACAATTCAACTTCCGGAATTTTCAAGATATTTCAAAAATTCTTTTTGCGATATGCTTGAAATAGTCATACAAAAAAACGAAGATAAAAAAATCCAGACCGGAAGCAAAAGATAAGCCGCCATATTGAAATGTTAAACTTTTGTAAAATTAAAAATGGGGCCTCAGGTGATAAAGCGATTTTCGTTATTTTTTCATATCTTATGACTAGAGTCGATTGCGCAACTTTATTTGGGAGCCGATTTTTGAATTTTGATTTTGATTTTCTTTTATTTCCATTTTAATTTTATTAGTAATGACAAAAACTTTAAAGGCCCATATTTTGTGACCTTGACCTTTGGTGACATTGTGACCTGAACACGATTTATTGCCCTTGATGATATCTATCCCCTGATATATTCATTTGTGTTGTCCGATG
Organism: Nipponacmea schrenckii; assembly: GCA_030562195.1. Classification (NCBI taxonomy): domain Eukaryota; kingdom Metazoa; phylum Mollusca; class Gastropoda; family Lottiidae; genus Nipponacmea; species Nipponacmea schrenckii. The sequence continues at coordinate 3,316,373 of CM060201.1, forward strand.
TCTACTTCCGGTTTTATAGCCGATCGAAATTTGTGATTTTTATTTTTAACGAGCTCTGTCACGTGAATTAATTTATAAATAACAAATATTTATATTGAATCTTATTAGGGTTCATCTGCTCTTTGTAATGATATATAAAACCACATATTTCCACCAAAAATGCGCTTTTTAATATTTGGAAATTTTATATTTTCTTCTCTACTAACTGTGCGTAATTTTCTTTAAATCAAAATTTGGGGCCCTCTGGAAGCTACGATTCGCGTAATTTTGATGCCTATAGAATGTTTTATCGATTCCTGAATTATATTTGGAAACCGATTTTTGAATTTTGATTTTGATTTTGATATTTTGACCGAAAGTAATATATTAAAACTTCGAATGGTCGTATATTGTAACCTTGACCTTTGGTGCCCTTGTGAGCTGCACAAATGTGATAGCTCTCGAAAAGATCTATCCATTGATATATTATATTTTGATGTACGATGCATACTTTCCGTTTTATCACCATTTGAAAATTGCGAGATTCATCGTTAAAAACTGGTTGTTGAATTATGCGTTTGGGCGATCTACATGACACTAGTTTCAGCGAACCAATTATGCTTTGAAATAAAACGACTTATACTCTGTAAAAATAACGTTACTGTTCTACGGATACTTTAAGGGGCAGTTTTAAAGCGTATATCAAAACTGCTACGCACTGCGTCAGAACCTCGCGAAGCCTGGGGATCTAGTTGTGGGACTTTGCTTTCAGCAAAGTCCCAGTTTGTTTTCGGTTTGTCAATTCTTTTTTTTTGTGGGACTTTGCTACTGCAAAGTCCCAGTTTGTTTTCGGTTTGTCAATTCTTTTTTTTTTTTTTTTGCAGTGCGTTCATCGAACGCACTGCTTTGTTTTCGAAATGTTTTTTTTTTTTTTTTTTTTTTTTTCGAATTTCACATTCGATTTTTCTCTTAGAAGGCAACATGCTACAAACTACCTGTTGCTGTCTGCCATTCAAACTGCGAGACTACTATTTGTTAAATGTAAAATGACGTCATTCAGAGTGACCGGAAACGAGCTGTGGGCAATGGCTTCGTTTTGGTTTTTGCTGTTTATTACCTCTATTTTTTAACTGATTTTGACAGAACTACTTTTGCTAGCTTCTTTTAACTGCTTGCTACATAACTGCATTTTCAAACTGCTAATTACATTACTTTTGTAGCTGACTTTTTTTATTTCAATTTTTGCGTTTTTTTCAACTTCTACAAATTTATTCTCATCCACCCGAAAACTTACAGGTAGATAGACATTGTTAATGCGCTCAAAAATAATTTTTCAAATTTTCGACATCACTTCCGGTTTTGAAGTTATTTGCTTGTAAATTTTAAAAACCTAACTTCCGGAATTCTTAAGATATTTCAAAAATTCGTTTTGCAACATACTACAAATAGTCATACAAAAAAACGAAGATGAAAAAATCCGGACCGGAAGCAAAAGATAAGCCACCTTATTGAAATGTTAAACTTTTGTAAAATTCAAAATGGGGCCTCAGGTCATAAAGCAATTTCCGTTAGTTTTTCATATCTTATGACTAGAGTCGATTGCGCAATTATATTTGGGAGCCGATTTTTGAATTTTGATTTTGATATTCTTTTATTTCCATTTTAATTTTTTTGGTAATGACCAAAATTTCAAAGGCCCATATTTCGTGACCTTGAACTTTGGTGACCTTGTGACCTGAACACGATGTATTACCCTTGATGATATCTATTCAATGATATATTCATTTGTATTGTCCGATGTCTACTTCCGGTTTTATAACCGATTGAAATTTGTGATTTTTATTTTTAAAGAGCTCTGTCACGTGAACTAATTCATAAATAACAAAAATTCCTATTGAATCCTATTACAGTTTATCTGCTCTTTCTAATGATATATAAAACCACATATTTCCACCCAAAATGGGCTTTTTAGTATTTGAAAATTTTGCATTTTCTTCTCTACTAACTGTGCGTAATTTTCTTTAAATCGAAATGGGGCCTCTGGAGATGCTCCGATTCGTGTAATTTTGATGTCCATAGAATGTAATATCGATTCATGAATTATATTTGGAAACCGATTTTTGAATTTTGATTTTGAATTTGATATTTTAACTGATAGTAATATATAGAAAATTCGAATGGTCGTATATTTTAACCTTGACCTTTGGTGACCTTGTGAGCAGCACGAATGTGATAGTTCTCGATAAGATCTATCCATTGATATATTATATTTTGTTGTACGATGTATGCTTTTCGTTTTATCACCATTTGAAAATTGTGAATTTCATCGTTAAAAGCTGTTTGTTGAATTATGCATTTGGGCGATCTACATGACAAGAGTTTCAGCGAACCGATTATGCTTTGAAATGAAACGACTTATATTCTGTAAAATAACGTTACTGTTCTATCGATACTTTGTGGGGCAGTTTTATATCAAAACTGTTACGCAGAAACATAGATCTATCCATTTCATACACAATCATGTAGCCTACTCGTGTATTTTTATCATCCACTGTGTTGCCCCCGTGGAGTGAATGTTAGAGAGGACCACGTCTTTGTGTTTCGGACCTAATTCTGACAAATCTAAAGTAAAGTTTCTATAATTATATCTATGGGCTGAAAGTTTGACAGACCATGTTGCTTGTGAAGTTGACCTAATTCTGACTCAAGTAAAATAGAGTCAATGTTTATGTCCATAGGCTGAATGTTACACAGGACCATGTCCTTGTGTATTGGACCCAATTCTGACTCATGTAAAATACATTATTATAGTATCAGACGGCTGAGTATTAATCAAGTACACCACTTACTCAGCTAAATTCAAACTTCTATATATATGAATTTCTGGATCAATTTTGCATAATATTCACAAAGGTTAAAAAAACGGCAATTATTTACAAAAATATAAATTTCATTATTGCATACAGTCTAAACAATGACCATTGACAAAGCACGCTCTGGGTAATCAAAAATAGAGACTTAATAATGTTTCTTGATAGAGTCAACCGAGGGAATTCAGTTCGTAATTAGCCTTATTACGAATAGTTACCAACAAAACAAGGTTATATATATCTCGATTAATCTTGATTATTAAATCTTTACCTATTCTTCATTTTGGGGTCCTGAAAAGGGTCAACTCGTCTATATTACTTTGCATCACGGATAAAGATACACTGGTTCGTGACTAAGACTAATGTAACCGCAAATATTTCTAAAATTATATTATCAAGCTCTGGAAATCGCATTAATAATAATAATAATAAACTCTTTATTTTACATGTGTCAGAATTAGGCCCAATACACAAGGACATGGTCCTGTCTCACATTCAGTCCATAGAGACAAACATAGACTCTATATTTTACATGGGTCAGAATTAGGCCCAATACACAAGGACATGGTCCTGTCTCACATTCAGCCCATGGGGCAATACATTCATAATGTATTGAAAAATATGTTTAAATGCAGAAAGTGACGAAGCCGATTTGACCGTTAAAAAAGTGTCGGAATGGTAAGTTACCGAAATGACTTGTTGGATTCGTGCATTTCCGCTCAATACTGAACGATTTCACTCGTGGCGTTATCATTCTAGAGGTAAGTTATCATATTCAAGGTACAGTCAATTTCTTTCTACCCATATGTTATTATAATTGATTTCATTTTATTATCGAGCTTTGATTTCATTTGTGAGAAATAGGAAAGAGTTTTCAAATGACATTGTGTAATTGAGGCATTGGCTATTTACCACGTAAATGTTCAGTGGTATTTAGAATAGTTTCAGGAATAAAATTAACAACTTAATTAAATTAAACTAAATTTAAAATTAACAGTTAATCTTAATCAAAACTCTCAGATACGTTCTGGGAAAGATTTTTTTAGATTTTAACTTCATGAATTTGACCAACAATTTTGAGAGAAAAAGCAAAGCAAAAAAAAAAAAAAAAAAAATGAGAGTTGTCCAATAAAGTTAATCAAGACTAATAAAACCTATTTCCCTCAAACAATTTTTGTAATGTGTGTTAATTTCAATTTAAAATTGGGCTAAATTTAGTAATATGTCTTATGGGGTTCAATCTATATTTTCGTTTCTGCATAGTTTTGTAGGCCAAGCCCATTTTACTATTTTGGTTATATTTTAGTAGAGTTTCGAAAAATTCATATACGATTACTAATCATTAACATGAATTGTCTTGGAGGAGGGAAGTGTCTTATTTGATGTTTTTAATTACTGACTTAAACCTACAATAGTAGCCTACTTTTTATTTTTTATTAACTCTTAAAATAAATTTAGTTTGATCAAGTACATGAATGTAAATATCGCATTTTAGAAACATTTTCAGGTATAATTTACATTTATTTTTCTTAAATATTTGACCATAAAGATGAATCACACACCACAAATATACTTAAACTTTTAATAGTATTACTCGGTTTCGCCCAATAGCTCTCTATTTTATTTTTTAATATAATTTCGAACGCGGATAATTATGGAAACACGTGAATCTAATGACCCAAATTTCGACGTTAGGGCCGTGAACAATATTAGCAAGAAAGAATTCTCGGTTCTGCAAAATAGGTCAAAAGATTGGCAAATCTTTCTCTTTAAAAACTCATGTCAGTGGAAACTCCATCTATGTGGTTACACGGTATCGCCACTATAAATAGCTCTCTAATATATTGTTTTTACGACTTCAGATAGAAAGAAGCAGATTTTCTTCCAAGGTGAGAATCATTTCATAGAGTAAAAATACCTTAAATGATTTTATTCATATATTTCCTCATTATGTGGTCGTAAATTGTTGTCACACCTATCCGCCCGTAGAGCCGTCAGTCCATCCATCCACATTTGATTGTTAACGCGACAGAGAGTACAGTTTCCATCTGATTAGAATGGAATTTGAACATTTATATAGCCGAAATCTTGATCTTGTGTTTATGAACCATGTTTGAGTTATTTTCCTTGACTAAGTCAAAACTCTATTTTCATATGATATGGGTAAAGTTTAAATTTGACGATATTTCGATGATTGGTATTTGGTTTATTTTGACAAATAATGGTGGAGTTTCAGCTGGGTAAAAACAGAAAATATGCTTTAAAGCGGGCGTTTCTTCTTGTTTTCTATTATGTGGGCAATTATGAAAATAATGTTCATTACCAGTAATAGGCTTTCTTAAGTCAGCTTAAGTTTATCTATGTTTATTGTGTCAAATTTATTCTTATTTATTTCAGTGTGGTTTTCAGAATACGTGGATATTGTTTTTGTCGTTTTGTTTATATGAAATTCATCTGAAGATTCTTGGTAAGTCAAAAAAATAAAATAAAAACTTCTCAGAGATGGTGATTGCATCATAATATGGCATTCTAAGATTATCTTTTATGTGGGCGATGCAATGTCCGTGTCGATTTGATAATTTCAGTTCTGTATCTCTTTATATCTGATACATATGGTGGTAGTTTTAAAAAAGAAGCGTAATTATAATTTCCAAACGTAATTATAATTTCCAAACGCTGATAATCATGGACACACGTGAATCTATTGACCCAAATTTCAACAATGTGCCATGAACAAGATAAGCAAGAAAGAATTCTCGGTTCTGAAACAACTGAAAAATAGGTCAAACTGTTTGTTGACAAAATAATGTCAATGAAGTTCTACAAGGATTAGAGGATCTTGATGGCAGCAAATAAAAATGTTGCTTACTTATCGCTTTTGGTAATTAGTTATTCAAAACCTTGTAATAATTTATATTTTTTTAATCGAAATTTATATAGGGATGAAATGTTAGTATCTTAATTTTCATTAAGAACACTTGAAAATCCAGAATTGAGTGAACTTTTTTTTATTCTTTTAAGTGTGAAGTTTTAACTGTATTCAACAAATACAATCTAAAGCTGACAGGTTGATTCATTTCCTATTATTGCTGAAAGTTTCCACTCTTTCGTGGTAAGTAAAAGGCTTATATTAGATTCAATTTGTTGTCAAACAATTGGCCCCTTCTAGTTTTCTCAAAGTGGCTAAATCAATGGAATAATCGGAGTAAGAACTTTTGATTTTAAAGCAGAAGAGTAGGAAGTAAAACTCCAATCTTTTCATTTTTGATTTTAAAGCAGAAGAGTAGGAAGTAAAACTCCAATCATTTCATTTTTGATTTTAAAGTATCCATTATTAAATCTTTTCTTGTTTCTTTTCAATACTACTTTTAGTGACTTATATCATTATAATTCGCTCATTATTTGGTTTATTGGTAATTGATGACCTACTCCTACCTGTTGTATATCAATAACAATTAGACTTATATCGTGTAAAATAAATAAAACGGAACTGTAGGTCATCCATTTATTAATTTATTAATCTATATACAGAATGTTACAATATTATGGTTATTTGTAGCAATTAAAGAAACCTTTAAAAATCACTTGTTTGATGCAAATGATATATGTAACTTCAATTTTACATTTCAGGGTCTACATTACTTGAGTAAGTATTTTGATTAGAATGTTATTTCTTGGTGATGTTTATTGAAATGGCAGAGCTTGAGTTATCATTTCCAGTTGATGAATATAAATATATGTTTAATTTTGAAAATATCAAGTCCTAGAAAATATACCATTAACTATCCTGTTTACAATATCGTCTCGGGAATATGAATATTTTATTTATTCCTAATTCAAGAAAACTTGTTTTTTTTTTGTCGAGTGGATAGAGTTAATTCAAGATTTTGTTTGTAAATTATTAAAACAATGTATTATTGTGATGTTATTATTGTGGTGGAATGACGAATGTGGTCCGCCTAATCTAATAGAATTGACCGCAGGCCCACCCCTCCTAATTCTCAACATGAAGCTATGAAATTATTTAAATTTACTTTAATAAAAGTATTTATAAGAACTGTTTGCGATGCAGAGATGTCTTGATATTGCCCTTATTACTGGTTCATTTAATTGAGAAATTTTCAAAATACTGTTTCTTTAAGGGAATGTAAAGGGGTTTTCTATATTCGTTTTGATACCGCTTTAAGAAAATCGCTTTGAAACCTCTAAAAGAAACATTTAATACTAAGAATGATTTTTAATTACTGCTACCCATTTAAATTGTTGAAATCTGATTCATAGCTGTCAAATGCATTCAATCTTAGATTCATGTTCACTAGTATAAAAAGTTTTGTATTGTATTTGAGGCCTGACCAAAAAAAGGAGTTTTATGAAATAAAAGTCCAAGTCCATTTTAAAATTTCACTTGTATGATCTCATTTTCTTCCCTAAGTCCATTGTTTTGTTACAATATGGATAAATTATCATTTTTTTTTTTATATATTTCAGTCTTATTCTGCGTTTATATATGTATATATATATTTCAGGTTTATAAACAAAAATGTCCCGTTTTGCTACATTTGAGATTCATTGACTATTGTTTTTATTTGTATTTCAGACACTACTGGCTCTTTTGTTATATTTCAAGTATATTCAACACTAGTTTCTTTTTTTCTAATATTGTAGGTAAATTACATATTTCTTTTGTTTCAGGTATATTAAACTATTTTTCATATATTTTAGGTATAACTTTAACTCTTCAGATATCAAAAACAACGCTGAATTCATATTTGAATAATGCTCTTTCTTTCATTTCAGCCTTTGTGGACCAGAAGAAAATCTCTTGTAATTTAGGAGTGAGCTCCCTATTTTACTCTATAGTATAAGCTCAAATTCGGTAGATAGGCGCTCTACTGTCTGAACGACTAGCTATTCATTGGATATCAGGTGGTCCATTGTCTTAATTCACAATAGTCGCCTGCGGTAGATTGGTGCTCTACTGTTGTCACTTAAACCATTCAGTGGATACGGGCGATCCATTGTCTATATTAATTCGCCTTAATTCAGTGGGTGTAGGGCGGCCCATTGTCTGATCTACTAAGCTGTCCATAGTTCTAATTACTTACATAATATTTACAAAACATTCAGTGGATACAGGCGGTCTACTGTCTTAATAAACTCGCCCTTATAACTGTACTATTCACCTTAAAGAACTCTATTAAGCTACATATTAGATCGCAATGGGTCGACCTAAGAAGTCAAAATTAGCTCATTTAGCAAATTTAAAGAAACCAAATTCGCAACACGAAAAATTGATTTCCGTGAACGAGCCAAAAGCTAGCCTTGAAACTGAACCGACTGGGTCTAAAATAGACAAGAAAAACCCGGAACACTTTTTTCATTTAGACAAAACCAAATTTGAAAATTTGACTCCAAAAAGTCTTGCACTATCTAAAGATGATACATTAAGTAGAAACCAACAAAAAACTAAAAGGAAACTAAAACCAACTGCTACTGCTAATTCTGGAAAGACTAAGAGAAAGAGGGAATTTATTTTTGAATCTGAAAGTATGAAACTACACACACCTAAAATCTGTATATTGGGAAACATAAATCAGGGCAATATTAAAAGATTTTCTGTCAATGCTGGAAAACAATGCGTACCCAATTCTTTAGTTGCGATTGTTTACTTTAAGATAGTGGACTTGCAATTATGGACTAGTTCCACTCTCGATAGAATTTTAGATTTAGGTAATGAGTATTATACATATTTGCAAACATTTTCTAATATGAGACATCAGTACATTTTTATACAAGAACTTTTAGAAAATATTGAATTAGAAAACCAGTCCTTTAAGTTGGACATAAGTAATGAACCTCAGTTCGGTTTGATTGGTATATCTAACGATTTTGGCCTCTCTCTACACGATGCACTTGGTCTTTGTTTAAGTACGTATGAAGCCTGCTTTGTGACGTTTAATGGGAATACTTTCGCTGTGATGAAGAAGTGTAAAAAATATTTTGTATTTGATTCTCATTCTAGAAACCAATTAGGAATGGTGATTCCAGATGGAACTAGTATATTTATAGAATATGACGATTTAACCGATGTTGATAACCATTGTTTAAACCTTATTACATCTATGAACTGTAAGCCAGGTGAGCAGTTTGAAGTCACAGGTATTAATGTAAGCATAAATGACAACGAGTGTTCTAAAACCGACAATGAACTTTGTAGCTCTAGTACAAAAAATAAAGCCGAAGCTCAATTAGTAGAACCTGTCTCATTATATGAAAATGAGTGTATTCCAACTGAGACTTATTTTAGTGCTGATGACGTACAGATTATGCAAGTTGAAACTAATTCATTTTGGTTTGACCCCCTTAAAGCAGAAAATCAAAGACTAATAAGCGAGTCAATTGGTTTGAAAGTTGTTGAGTTCGGTCTCCCAAATGAAGAACGTGCATGTTCACTGACAACTCCTACTAAATATCTAACTATTAAAGGTGATGGAAATTGTTTCTTTCGATCATTATCATACTCACTTACATTTAGTGAAGAATATCATCGCAAAATACGTTTGGCTGTAGTGCGACATATGAAGTCTAATCAAGACATTTTTTCACCTTATCTAGAACCAATTTATCAATCAATTGATGATTACCTCAAACGTTCTAAAATGAGAATATTAGGAACTTGGAGCACTGAAATTGAACTTTATGCTGCAGCCAATTTATTTCAAGCGGATATTTATACATATTCAAATAATGTATGGTTAAAATTTTCTGTTTTACAGATGAATGAAAATTATACATCTCAAGGAATTTATTTGAACCACAAGAATGGTAATCATTATGAGATTGTAGAGGATGTTTCAAGAGTTGCAGCTGATAACGATGATCTGAATGATGGTAACTGTTTCACATTGAAAAAGTTGGGGATTAAAAAATGTAAACGAGGCCATAAGTGGACTTTTTCCAAGAAGCGTTTTGTATGCCCTAAAAGGGAGAAAGGTTATTTTAAAAATAGATACTGCCAACAAAAAAGTAAAGGCTTACAATTTAATATTAAATCTAAGAAACAAAGAATTCGTTACAATAAAATTAAAAAAGTAGCCTATGAAAAGTATTTAAGATTTCATTGTTATCTGAAGTACAAAACTATATTAAAACCTAAATTAAAACAAAAGTATGAAACCGAGTTAAAACCTGAATTAAAAGGAAAGTATGAAACTCTATTAAAACCTGAATTGAAACAAAAGTATGAAACTCTATTAAAACCTGAATTGAAACAAAAGTATGAAAGCAAATTATGTAAACCATTAAAAGAAAAATACAGAGCTATTTTAGGATTAAAACTCAAACAGAAATATGCATCCGAGATAAGACGTAAACTAATACAGAAATATGAAAATCAATTGAGATGTAAATTAAAAGCAAAATATCTGAGAAATGTCACATTTAGAAACAACGCAAAGCAGAAGGGTATTTTTAAGTACAGAAACAATATAAAACATAGAATCAAGTCAAAAGAATTAATAAAGAAGAGACGAGAATTGAATAAAAGCAAAATGAGTAATATTGATACAGCTTTAACTCAGTTTAAGAAAGCGACATCTGAAGGTCCAATTTATGTATGTTGTGTTTGTAATAGGTTATTATTCAAAAACCAAGTTAAGGCATGTCAAGAGAGCCTTTATGAAAGGAAAAGCCAAAAAATTAAAATTGTAGCAAAAAAATGTATAACAAAAACTTATTATCATGATTGTAATGATAACTGTTCAAATGAATGTCCTTGGTCAGATAACTATAAATCGTTATGGATTTGTTTCACATGTCATAAAAAACTTTTACAAGGTAAAATGCCAGCAGAATCTGTAGTAAATAATATGAACCCCAGTCTAATACCAGCTGAAATAAAATGTCTAAATCAATTAGAAAAACACTTGATATCTAAAAACATAGTCTTTTTAAAATTAGTTAAAGTCTCACCTCAAAATGATAGGAAAATAGTTGGTGAAGCAATTTGTGTTCCAAGTAATTTAACTGAAATGACTAATATTTTACCAAGGTGTCGATCTGAGGATGAATTAATTCGAGTTAAGCTAAAGAAAAAGCTGTCAAATAAAGGGCATTATGAGTTTCAGACTATCACAAAAAATAATGTTAAAAATGCACTAAATTACTTGAAAACACACAATAAACACTACCATAATGTCATCCTTAACAATGAATGGGTTGATGAACAAAACATCTTAAACTCAGTAGAGGGGAATAATTCTGATATAAGTGACACTAATGAAAATAGTGACAGTGATTTAGATGAATTAGATGAGAACATAGCTAGGTATACTTGTGATGAAATTGGCTCAACCTGTCTTCAACCTGTTGATGTTTCATCAAACATTTTGAATAATTCTGACAAGATTTTTTCTATTTCTCCAGGTGAAAATAACAGACCTGTTCGAGTGCTCATGGATAAATCAAACGAAGCTTGTTCTTTTCCTTATTTATTCCCTACTGGTAAAAATACATTCTCTGAAAGTCGAGAGGTAAGAATAACTCTAGGGAAATATTTAAAAAATAGATTGATGTCAGCAGATACTCGCTTTGCTTCATGTACAGACTATTTATTCTATGCCCAGTACATTTATGAATTGCAGCAAATATTATCAGGTACATCTATTGCTTTAAGACAAGGTAGAATGGGAGGAAATTTGATAACTGCTGCTATGTTGACACAAGATGAACCACTGCAAAATATTTTACGTTCAGACACAGGGTATGCTTTTATGAAAAATTGTAGGGGTAGTCCAGCATTTTGGCAAGCAACCCAGAAAGATCTCTTTGCAATGATCAGACAACTTGGTACGCCAACCTATTTTCTTTCTTTTTCTTGTAGTGAGTTACGGTTCGAGTCATTTTTGAGTACTATTTTACTCCAACAAGGGTCGAATATTAACGTGAGCGATTTAAATTGGATGCAGAAACGTGAACTTTTGAGATCAAATCCTGTCACAATAGCCAGATTGTTTGACCACAGATTTAAATTGTTTTTGAAGACATTTCTGTTATCTCCATCAAATCCCATTGGCAAAGTTACGGACTGGTTTTTTAGATCCGAAATCCAAGCTAGAGGCGCTATCCATATCCATGGAATTGTGTACATTTTAGACAGTCCAAAATTAGATGTTGACTCAGACGAAAAAGTTGTCGAATTTATTGACAAATATATATCGTGTGAACTCCCAAACGAAAACATAGATCCTGAATTACACGAGATTGTTTCAAATGTACAAAAACACAGTAAAAAACATTCCAAAACTTGTCGAAAAAACAAGAAGGTGTGTCGATTTAATTTTCCAAAGCCCCCGTCTAACAGAACGTTTATTTGTCGTCCTTTACAAATGAACAATACTACTGATTGTGCTGAAAATGATAATGATGACGTACAAAGGTCTTGTGAAAATAGTAAGGTAAATAACATGTCTAGTGAAACAGCAAAAGCAATACTTGAATCAATATGGAAAGAATTGACATCTGATGATGAAAGTTATAGTTCACTTTCTGCTTTATATGCACATTTGAATATTAGTCAAGAAACATTTGAACAAGCATGTGAGAAACTAACAAACAAAACTTACATAGTTCTTAAAAGAGGTGTTAATGCATCATGGATTAATCAGTATAATTCTCATATGTTAAGAGCATGGAACGCAAACCTTGATATACAATATGTCACTGATGCTTATGCCTGTGTAGTATATATAGTTTCATACATAACTAAATCAGAAAGGGAAATGGGACTTTTTTTACCCTCCTCCTATTAGCTGTACAAGCTTCAAATTTTTACTGTGAATATACATTTTGAATATGATTAGATTCCCCTCCAAAAAAACGAGATGGGCCAAATTTTGCAACGTTAGCAAAGTCCCACTCTGTGCCACGTGTGGCTCTAGTTGTGGGACTTTGCTACCGCAAAGTCCCAGTTTGTTTTCGGTTTGTCAATTCTTTTTTTTTTTTTTTTTTTTTTTTTTTTTCGAAATTTACACAGGGCACACAGCCTAGGCTGCAATAGTTGCAGCAATTTCGCAACTTCCCTACACCTTCTGTCGTGGCGACGTTTCTATTAAATATAAATTGGAACATTTTTGCAAAATTGCAACATACCTAAAAAGTCGGTCAGTGGCTCTAGAAGTCGCAATTTTCAATCGATTTTCGTCGGGTTTGCATTTTTGGAAACTTGAAATAATTTCCAACAAGATAGCAATTTCAAAATTTCAAAATTCTAAAATTCGTAGCACACATTTTTTTGCCGTATTTTGCACATTTTTGCAACTTTGTTATTTAAAGACCGATTTATCTTAAAAAAATTGAGTATATGTAGCCCATGGAATGATTTCCAAAAAGTAGGTCAAAATTTTTGCGTCACTTCCGGTTTTTGCGAAAAATAGTGTTTTACGTCCGGTTGAATAACTTCCGGTTTTATTAATGTATGAGATTCAAACTTGCATCATCGGGTAGCCATTAGCCATACAAAAAAGCGAAGAAAATAAAATCAAGGCCGCATGCGCAACTTTCGCCGCCATTTTGATTTTTCTGAAATTGCGCGAATTTAATTCAGACATTATGGCTTATCCGATTGAGATGATTTTGGTGTCAAATGAAAGAACATAAAAATTGCAAAAAAACATTGGAAGTCGATTTTTGAATTTCGCTTTTACATTTTTGCAACATCCGGTTGAATTTTTTCAAAGTTTGGGGGCTTATTTCTCGTGACCTAGACCTTTGGTGACCATGACCTTTAGTAGGTCAAAGGTCATTGACCTTGACTATCAGTTGATACTTTGACCTTTGACCTCCGACGTCTACTTCCGGTTTTATAGCTGCCCAAAAACAGCGAAATTCGCAACTTTGGACTGCTCTAGATTGTGACCTAATAAATTTAGAGAGTTATTTTCTCCAGATTCTTAATGCGCTTTTTGTCCTCTTTCCAACGATATATAACAACAGTTTGTAAAATGAAAATTGAACTTTTTGATTTTTGAAGATAACAGTACAATTTGCTGTATTTACGTTTGTTTGAAATGTATGTGTGTATATCTCGTGATCTATTAAATGTACAAGCTTCAAATTTGTACCGTGAATATACATTCTGAATGTGATTAGATTCACGCTAAAAAAATGAGATGGGCGTGGCACATCCGGGTAAATTTCGAATTTACCCTTTTCATTGGTCAGCGAATAACGTCTGTAGGAAAAAGCGGTTTTTTTAAAAAGTACTTTGCACACAGGTACCTCATTGCTTAGGCCAGTTCATCCCAGAAAATCAGATGTTTCGGCCTGTTTGTTGCAATTTCTCGACAATAGCAAACCGGTTAATTTTTTCTAATTTTGGAAGCTTATTTCTCATGACCTTGACCATTGATGACATTGACCTTTTGTAGGTCAAAGGTCATTGACCTTATCTATCATTTAATACTTTGACATTTGACCTCCGACGTCAACTTCCGGTTTTATAGCTGCCCGAAAACAGCAAAATTCACAATTTTGGACTGCTTTAGAGCGTGACCTAATTAATTTAGAGGGTTATTTTTTTCAGATTCTAAACGCGCTTTTTGTCCAATTTCCAGCAATGAATAACAAAAGTTTTTTAAAATGAAAATTTAATTTTTGCACTTTTAAAATTAAAGTACATTTTGCTTTTTTGAAATGTATTTGTGCATATCTCGTGAACTATTAAATGTTCAAGCTTCAAATTTATTCCGTTAATATACATTTCAAATGTGATTAGATTTACGCCAAAATAAATGAGATGGGCGTGGCACATCCGGGTAAACTTACAATTTTTCATTTATATCGGTCAGCGCTCTACGTCTGTAGGAAATAACGTTTTTCAAAAAGGTACTTTGCACACAGATACCCTGTTGCTTTGGCCAGTTTCTTCCAGAAAATCAGATGTTTCGGCCTGTTTGTTGCAATTTGGCAACGTTAGCAAAGTCCCACTCTGTGCCACGTGTGGCGTTTGTTTTCGGTTTGTCAATTCTTTTTTTTTGTGGGACTTTGCTACCGCAAAGTCCCAGTTTGTTTTCGAAATGTCTCTTTTTTTTTTTTTTTTTTTTTTTTTTTTTTTTTTTTTTTCGAAATTTACACACCTCACACAGCCTAGGCTGCAATAGCTGCAGCAATTTCACAACATCTCCAGACCTTCTGTAGTGGCGACGTTTCTAATGAATGAACATTTGAACATTTTTGCAAAACCGGAAGTGCTGCATTGCAACATACCTAAAAAGTCGGTCAGTGGCTCTAGAAGTCGCAATTTTCAATCGATTTTCTTCGGGTTTGCATTTTTGGAAACGTGAAATAATTTCCAACAAGATAACAGTTGAAAAATTTTATAATTCGAAAATTCGTAGCACATTTTTTTTTGCCGTATTTTGCACATTTTTGCAACTTTGCTATTTTTAAGACCGATTGATCTGAAAATTTGGGTGCCTTCAAGTTTCACGAATATAAAAACATTGGCAGAGTCAAAATTTTGGCTTCATTTCCGGTTTCAACGTAAAAAGGGTTTAAACTTCCGGTTGACCTACTTGTGCTGTAATTGATGTATCGCAACAAAATTTATGTCAATCTTAATTAAATTAGAAGACAAAAAAATAAAGAAGAAAAAATCCGAACCGTTAGTGAAACTTTGGCCGCCATCTTGAAATGTTACTTTTTTGTAAAAGTAAAAATGGGGCCTCAGGGTTATGTCTAATTTCTGCGATAATTACATTTCTGGAATCCTCAGTCGATTGCGAAAAAAACATTGGGAGCCGATTTTTGAATTTCGCTTTTGCATTTTTGCAACATCCGGTTGAATTTTTTCGAAGTTTGGGGGCTTATTTCTCGTGACCTTGACCTTTGGTGACCGTGACCTTTAGTAGGTCAAAGGTCATTGTCCTTGGCTATCAGTTGATACTTTGACCTTTGACCTCCGACGTCTACTTTCGGTTTTATAGCTGCGAGAAAACAGCAAAATTCGCAACTTTGGGTAGCTCTAGAGCGTGACCTAATAAATTTAGAGGGTTATTTTTTCCAGATTTTTGTCCTCTTTCCAATGATATAGAACAAAAGTTTGTAAAATAAAAATTGAAGTTTTTGATTTTTGAACATAACAGTACATTTTGCTGTATTTACGTTTGTTTGAAATGTATGTGTGTATATCTCGTGATCAATTAAATGTACAAACTTCAAATTTGTACCGTGAATATACATTTTGAATGTGATTAGATTCACGCTAAAAAAAATGGGATGGGCGTGGCACATCCGGGTAAATTTCGAATTTACGCTTTTCATAGGTCCGCGAATTACGTCTGTAGGAAAAAGTGTTTTCTTTAAAAAGTACTTTGCACACAGCTACCCCATTGCTTTGGTCAGTTCATCCGAGAAAATCAGATGATTCGGACTGTTTGTTGCAATTTCTCGACAATAGCAAACCGGTTGATTTTTTTCTAATTTTGGAAGCTTATTTCTCATGACCTTGACCATTGGTGACCTTGACCTTTAGTAGGTCAAAGGTCATTGACCTTGTCTATCATTTAATACTTTGACATTTGACCTCCGACGTCAACTTCCGGTTTTATAGCTGCCCGAAAACAGCAAAATTCACAACTCTGGACTGCTCTAGAGCGTGACCTAATTAATTTAGAGGGTTATTTTTTCAGATTCTTAAGGCGCTTTTTGTCCAATTTCCAGCAATGAATAACAAAAGTTTTTTAAATGAAAATTTAATTTTTGCACTTTTAAAATTAAAGTACATTTTGCTTTTTTGAAATGTATTTGTGGATATCTCGTGATCTATTAGACGTTCAAGCTTCAAATTTGTACCGTTAATATACATTTCAAATGTGATTAGATTTACGCCAAAATAAATGAGATGGGCGTGGCACATCCGGGTAAACTTACAATTTTTCATTTATATCGGTCAGCGCTATACGTCTGTAGGAAATAACGTTTTTCAAAAAGGTACTTTGCACACAGATACCCTGTTGCTTTGGCCAGTTTCTTCCAGAAAATCAGATGTTTCGGCCTGTTTGTTGCAATTTGGCAACGTTAGCAAAGTCCCACTCTGTGCCACGTGTGGCTCTAGTTGTGGGACTTTGCTACCGCAAAGTCCCAGTTTGTTTTCGAAATGTTTTTTTTTTTTTTTTTTTTTTTTTTTTTTTCGAAATTTACACACCTCACACAGCCTAGGCTGCAATAGTTGCAGCAATTTCACAACATCTCCAGACCTTCTGTAGTGGCGACGTTTCTAATGAATGAACATTTGAACATTTTTGCAAAACCGGAAGTGCTGCATTGCAACATACCTAAAAAGTCGGTCAGTGGCTCTAGAAGTCGCAATTTTTGATCGATTTTCGTCGGGTTTGCATTTTTGGAAACTTGAAATAATTTCCAACAAGATAGTAGTTGAAAAATTTCGAAAGTCGAAAATTCGTAGCACACAATTTTTTGCCGTATTTTGCACATTTTTGCAACTTTGCTATTTTAAGACCGATTGATCTGAAAATTTGGGTGCCTTCAAGTGTCATGAATTTAAAAACATTGGCAGAGTCAAAATTTTTGCTTCATTTCCGGTTTCAACGTAAAAAGGGTTTAAACTTCCGGTTGACCTACTTGTGCTGTAATTGATGTATCGCAACAAAATTTATGTCAATCTTATTTAAATTAGAAGACAAAGAAATGAAGAAGAAAAAATCCGAACCGGAAGTGAAACTTTGGCCGCCATCTTGAAATGTTACTTTTTTGTAAAAGTAAAAATGGGGCCTCAGGGTTATGTCTAATTTCTGCGATAATTACATTTCTGGAATCCTCAGTCGATTGCGAAAAAAACATTGGGAGCCGATTTTTGAATTTCGCTTTTGCATTTTTGCAACATCCGGTTGAATTTTTTCGAAGTTTGGGGGCTTATTTCTCGTGACCTTGACCTTTGGTGACCGTGACCTTTAGTAGGTCAAAGGTCATTGACCGTGGCTATCAGTTGATACTTTGACCTTTGACCTCCGACGTCTACTTCCGGTTTTATAGCTGCGCGAAAACAGCAAAATTCGCAACTTTGGGTAGCTCTAGAGCGTGACCTAATAAATTTAGAGGGTTATTATTTCCAGATTCTAAATGCGATTTTTGTCCTCTTTCCAACGATATATAACAAAAGTTTGTAAAATGAAAATTGAAGTTTTTGATTTTTGAACATAACACTACATTTTGCTGTATTTACGTTTGTTTGAAATGTATGTGTGTATATCTCGTGATCAATTAAATTTACAAACTTCAAATTTGTACCGTGAATATACATTTTGAATGTGATTAGATTCACGCTAAAAAAAAATTGGATGGGCGTGGCACATCCGGGTAAATTTCGAATTTACGCTTTTCATAGGTCCGCGAATTATGTCTGTAGGAAAAAGTGTTTTCTTTAAAAAGTACTTTGCACACAGCTACCCCATTGCTTTGGCCAGTTCATCCGAGAAAATCAGATGATTCGGATTGTTTGTTGCAATTTCTCGACAATAGCAAACCGGTTGATTTTTTTCTAATTTTGGAAGCTTATTTCTCATGACCTTGACCATTGGTGACCTTGACCTTTAGTAGGTCAAAGGTCATTGACCTTGTCTATCATTTAATACTTTGACATTTGACCTCCGACGTCAACTTCCAGTTTTATAGCTGTTTTAAAACAGCAAAATTCACAACTTTGGACTGCTCTAGAGCGTGACCTAATTAATTTAGAGGGTTATTGTTTTTCAGATTCTTAAGGCGCTTTTTGTCCAATTTCCAGCAATGAATAACAAAAGTTTTTAAAATGAAAATTTAATTTTTGCACTTTTAAAATTAAAGTACATTTTGCTTTTTTGAAATGTATTTGTGCATATCTCGTGATCTATTAGATGTTCAAGCTTCAAATTTGTACCGTTAATATACATTTCAAATGTGATTAGATTTACGCCAAAATAAATGAGATGGGCGTGGCACATCCGGGTAAACTTACAATTTTTCATTTATATCGGTCAGCGCTCTACGTCTGTAGGAAATAACGTTTTTCAAAAAGGTACTTTGCACACAGATACCCTGTTGCTTTGGCCAGTTTCTCCCAGAAAATCAGATGTTTCGGCCTGTTTGTTGCAATTTGGCAACGTAAGCAAAGTCCCACTCTGTGCCACGTGTGGCTCTAGTTGTGGGACTTTGCTACCGCAAAGTCCCAGTTTGTTTTCGGTTTGTCTTTTTTTTTTTTTTTTTTTTTTTTTTTTTTTTTTTCGAAATTTACACACCTCACACAGCCTAGGCTGCAATAGTTGCAGCAATTTCACAACTTCTCTAGACCATCTGTTGCGGCGACGTTTCTATTAAATATAAATTGGAACATTTTTGCAAAACCGGAAGTGCTGCATTGCAACATGTCTAAAAAGTCGGTCAGTGGCTCTAGAACTCGCATTTTTGGACCGATTTTCGTCGGGTTTGCATTTTTGAAAACTTGAATCAATTTCAAACAAGATAGCAATTTCAAAATTTCAAAATTCGAAAATTCGTAGCACACATTTTTTTGCCGTATTTTGCACATTTTTGCAACTTTGTTATTTAAAGACCGATTAATCTTAAAAAAATTGATTATATGTAGCCCATAGAATGATTTCCAAAAAGTAGGTCAAAATTTTTGCGTCACTTCCGGTTTTTGCGAAAAATAGAGTTTTACGTCCGATTGAATAACTTCCGGTTTTATTAATGTATGAGATTCAAACTTGTATCATCGGGTAGCCATTAGCCATACAAAATAGCGAAGAAAATAAAATCAAGGCCGCATGCGCAACTTTCGCCGCCATTTTGATTTTTCTGAAATTTAGCGAATTTAATTCAGACATTATGGCTTATCCGATTGAGATGATTTTGGTGTCAAATGAAAGAACATAAAAATTGCAAAAAAACATTGGAAGTCGATTTTTGAATTTCGCTTTTGCATTTTTGCAACATCCGGTTGAATTTTTTCAAAGTTTGGGGGCTTATTTCTCGTGACCTTGACCTTTGGTGACCATGACCTTTAGCAGGTCAAAGGTCATTGACCTTGGCTATCAGTTGATACTTTGACCCTTTGACCTCCGACGTCTACTTCCGGTTTTATAGCTGCCCAAAAACAGCAAAATTCGCAACTTTGAACTGCTCTAGAGCGTGACCTAATTAATTTAGAGTGTTATTTTTTTCAGATTCTTAAAGTGCTTTTTGTCCTCTTTCCAACGATGTACAACAAAAGTTTTTAAAATGAAAATTGAAGTTTTTTGATTTTTGAAAATTTGAGTATATTTTGAAATGTATGTATGTATATCTCGTGATCTATTAGATGTACAAACTTCAAATTTGTACCGTGAATATTCATTTTGAATGTGATTTGATTTATATAAAAAAAAAATGAGATGGGCGTGGCATATCCGTGTAAAATTCCGATTTACCATTTATATGGGTCAGCGAATTACGGCTGCAGTAAATAGCCTTTTTTTAAAAAGTACTTTGCACACAGATACCTCGTTGCTTTGGCCATATTGCTCCCAGAAAATCTGATGTTTCGGCCTGTCTGTTGCAATTTTTGCAACGTTAGCAAAGTCCCACTCTGTGCCACGTGTGGCTCTAGTTGTGGGACTTTGCTACCGCAAAGTCCCCAGGTTTGTTTTCGGTTTGTCAATTCTTTTTTTTTGTGGGACTTTGCTACCGCAAGAGTCCCAGTTTGTTATCGGTTTGTCAATTCTTTTTTTTTTTTTTTTTTTTTTTTTTTTTTTTTTTTTTTTTTTTCGAAATTTACACAGGTCACACAGCCTAGGCTGCTATAGTTGCAGCAATTTCACAACTTCTCTACACCTTCTGTCGTGGCGACGTTTCTATTAAAGTATAAATTGGAACATTTTTGCAAAACCGGAAGTGCTGCATTGCAACATACCTAAAAAGTCGGGTCAGTGGCTCTAGAAGTCGCAATTTTCAATCGATTTTCGTCGGGTTTGCATTTTTGGAAACTTGAAATAATTTCCAACAAGATAGCAATTTCAAAATTTCAAAATTCCAAAATTCGTAGCACACATTTTTTTGCCGTATTTTGCACATTTTTGCAACTTTGTTATTTAAAAGACCGATTAATCTTAAAAAAATTGAGTATATGTAGGCCATGGAATGATTTCCAAAAAGTAGGTCAAAATTTTGCGGTCACTTCCGGTTTTTGTGAAAAATAGAGTTTTACGTCCGGTTGAATAACTTCCGGTTTTATTAATGTATGAGATTCAAACTTGTATCATCGGGTAGCCATTAGCCCATACTAAAAAAGCGAAGGAAAATAAAATCAAGGCCGCATGCGCAACTTTCGCCGCCATTTTGATTTTTCTGAAATTGCGCGAATTTAATTCAGACATTATGGCTTATCCGATTGAGATGATTTTTGGTGTCAAATGAAAGAAGCATAAAAATTGCAAAAAAACATTGGAAGTCGATGTTTTTGAATTTCGCTTGTTGCATTTTTGCAACATCCGGTTGAATTTTTTTCAAAGTTTGGGGGGCTTATTTCTCGTGACCTTGACCTTTGGTGACCATGACCTTTAGTAGGTCAAAGGTCATTGACGTTGGCTATCAGTTGATACTTTGACCTTTGACCTCCGACGTCTACTTCCGGTTTTATAGCTGCCCAAAAAACAGCGAAATTCGCAGCTTTGGACTGCTCTAGAGCGTGACCTAATTATTTAGAGTGTTATTTTTTTCAGATTCTTAAAGTGCTTTTTGTCCTCTTTCCAACGATGTATAACAAAGGTTTTTAAAATGAAAATTGAAATTTTTGATATTTTAAAATAGTACATTTTGCCGTATTGACGTTTTTTTAGAAATGTATGTGTTTATATCTCGTGATCTATTAGATGTACATGCTTCAAATTTGTACCGTGCATATACATTGTGAATGTGATTAGACCTACGCCAAAAAAATGAGATGGGCGTGGCACATCCGGGTAAACTTCCCATTTATACTCACATATATTGCAACATACCTAAAAAGTCGGTCAGTGGCTCTAGAAGTCGCAATTTTCAATCGATTTTCTTCGGGTTTGCATTTTTGGAAACGTCAAATAATTTCCAACAAGATAGCAGTTGAAAAATTTCATAATTCGAAAATTTTTAGCACACATTTTTTTGCCGTATTTTGCACATTTTTGCAACTTTGCTATTTTAAGACCGATTGATCTGAAAATTTGGGTGCCTTCAAGTTTCAGGAATATAAAAACATTGGCAGAGTCAAAATTTCGGCTTCATGTCCGGTTGCAACGTAAAAAGGGTTTAAACTTCCGGTTGACCTACTTGTGCTGTAATTGATGTATCGCAACAAAATTTATGTCAATCTTAATTAAATTAGAAGACAAAAAAATGAAGAAGAAAAAATCCGAACCGGAAGTGAAACTTTGGCCGCCACCTTGAAATGTTACTTTTTTGTAAAAGTAAAAATGGGGCCTCATGGGTTATGTCTAATTTCTGCGATAATTACATTTCTGGGAATCCTCAGTCGATTGCGAAAAAAACATTGCGAGCCGATTTTTGAATTTTCGCTTTTGCATTTTTGCAACATCCGGTTAAATTTTGGGGGCTTATTTCTCGTGACCTTGACCTTTGGTGACCGTGACCTTAGTAGGTCACAGGTCATTGACCTTGGCTATCAGTTGATACTTTGACCTTTTGACCTCCAACATCTACTTCCGGTTTTATAGCTGCCCGAAAACAGCAAAATTCGCAACTTTGGGTAGCTCTAGAGCGTGACCTAATAAATTTAGAGCGTTATTTTCTCCAGATTCTTAATGCGCTTTTTTGTCCTCTTTCAAACGATATATAACAAAAGTTTGTAAAATGAAAATTGAACTTTTTGATTTTTGAAGATAACAGTATAATTTGCTGTATTTACGTTTGTTTGAAATGTATGTGTGTATATCTCGTGATCTATTAAATGTACAAACTTCAACTTTGTACCGTGAATATATATTTTAAAATGTGATTAGATTCACGCCTAAAAAAATGAGATGGGCGTGGCACATCCGATTAAATTTCGAATTTACCCTTTTCATGGGTCAGCGAATTTGTAGCACTTCTAGATGTTGAAAATGACTTCACGTTGTGTTTTAATATATTTATTAGGTATGGATCTTCTGAAAAGGTGGTGAGAGAGATATAGGAGATTGGTGGCGGCGAATCTTCCTCTGTTCTCCCTCCCGGTCCAGGCCTGACAGGCTCTCTTATACCACGACCTGGACCCTGGATGCCCAACATGCAGGCTATTGGCTGCGTAGCTTTAATGCAAGCTGTCCACCTTCAAACCTGCATGCACAGTCAGCATTAATCTAGTTTAATAATCAAGGACACTCTCTCATCACCTTTACAGTGAAAAACAATAATACAATATACCAAATAATTTGTAGCTAAATTAAAGGGACTACATCAGAACCTATAAAGTGTCACAAATTACGTCTGTAGGAAAAAGCGTTTTTTTTTAAAAAGTACTTTGCACACAGATACCTCATTGCTTTGGCCAGTTCATCCCAGAAAATCAGATGTTTCGGCCTGTTTGTTGCAATTTCTCGACAATAGCAAACCGGTTAATTTTTCTAATTTTGGGAAGCTTATTTCTCATGACTTTGACCATTGGTGACCTTGACCTTTATAGGTCAAAGGTCATTGACCTTATATATCATTTAATACTTTGACATTTGACCTCCGACGTTCAACTTCTGGTTTTATAGCTGCCCGAAAACAGCAAAATTCACAAATTTGGACTGCTCTAGAGCGTGACCTAATTAATTTAGAGGGTTATTTTTTTCAGATTCTTAAGGCGCTTTTTGTCCACTTTCCGGTAATGAATAACAAAAGATTTTAAAATGAAAATTCAATTTTTGCACTTTTAAAATCAAAGTACATTTTGCTTTTTTGAAATGTATTTGTGCATTTCTCGTGATCTATTAGATGTTCAAGCTTCAAATTTGTACCGTTAATATACATTTCTAATGTGATTAGATTTACGCCAAAATAAATGAGATGGGCGTGGCACATCCGGGGTAAACTTACAATTTTTCATTTATATCATTCAGCGCTCTACGTCTGTAGGAAATAACGTTTTTCAAAAAGGTACTTTGCACACAGATACCTCGTTGCTTTTGGCCAGTTTCTCCCAGAAAATCAAATGTTTCGGCTGTTTGTTGCAATTTTGCAACGTTAGCAAAGTCCCACTCTGTGCCGCGTGTGGCTCTAGTTGTGGGACTTTGCTACCGCAAAGTCCCAGTTTGTTTTCGGTTTGTCAATTCTTTTTTTTTTTTTTTTTTTTTTTTTTTTTTTTTTTCGAAATTTACACAGGGCACACAGCCTAGGCTGCTATAGTTGCAGCAATTTCACAACTTCTCTACACCTTCTGTCGTGGCGACGTTTCTATTAAATATAAATTGGAACATTTTTGCGCAAAAACCGGAGTGCTGCATTGCAACATACCTAAAAAGTCGGTCAGTGGCTCTAGAAGTCGCAATTTTCAATCGATTTTCGTCGGGTTTGCATTTTTGGAAACTTGAAATAATTTCCAACAAGATAGCAATTTCAAAATTTCAAAATTCGAAAATTCGTAGCACACATTTTTTTGCCGTATTTTGCACATATTTTGCAACTTTGTTATTTAAAGACCGATTTATCTTAAAAAAATTGAGTATATGTAGCCCATGGATTGATTTCCAAAAAGTAGGTCAAAATTTTTGCGTCACTTCCGGTTTTTGCGAAAAATAGAGTTTTACGTCTGGTTGAATAACTTCCGGTTTTATAATTGTATGAGATTCAAACTTGTATCGTCGGGTAGCCATTAGCCATACAAAAAAAGCGAAGAAAATAAAATCAAGGCCGCATGCGCAACTTTCGCCGCCATTTTGATTTTTCTGAAATTGCGCGAATTTAATTCAGACATTATGGCTTATCCGATTGAGATGATTTTGGTGTCAAATGAAAGAACATAAAAATTGCAAAAAAACATTGGAAGTCGATTTTTGAATTTCGCTATTGCATTTTTGCAACATCCGGTTGAATTTTTTCAAAGTTTGGGGGCTTATTTCTCGTGACCTTGACCTTTGGTGACCATGACCTTTAGTAGGTCAAAGGTCATTGACCTTGGCTATCAGTTGATACTTTGACCTTTGACCTCCGACGTCTACTTCCGGTTTTTATAGCCGCCCAAAAAACAGCGAAATTCGCAACTTTGGACTGCTCTAGAGCGTGACCTAATTAATTTAGAGTGTTATTTTTTTCAGATTCTTAAAGTACCTTTTGTCCTCTTTCCAACGATGTATAACAAAGGTTTTTAAAATGAAAATTGAATTTTTTTGATTTTGAAAATAAAAAGTACATTTTGCCGTATTTGCGTTTTTTGGAAATGTATGTGAGTATATCTCGTGATCTATTAGATGTACAAGCTTCAAATTTGTAACGTGAATATACATTTTGAAAATGATTACATTCATATAAAAAAAATGAGATGGGCGTGGCACATCCGGGTAAAATTCCATTTTACCATTTATATAGGTCAGCGAATTACGGCTGTAGGAAATAACGTTTTAAAAAAAAGTACCTTGCACACAGATACCTCATTGCTTTGGCCAGTGGATCCCGAAAAATCAGATGCTTCGGTCTGTTTGTTTGCAATTTGCAAAACTAGCAAAAAGAATCAGTTATTTTCGAGTTGTGGGGCTTCTTTCTCGTGACCTTGACCTTTGGTGACCTTGACCTTTACAAGGTCATAGGTCACGGACTTTGGCTTTCAGTTGACAAATTGATATTTTACCTTCGACGTCTACTTCCGGTTTTATATCTGCCCGAAACAGCAAAATATACAACTTTGGACTGCTCTAGAGCGTGACCTAATTAATTTAGAGGGTTATTTTTTTCAGTTGCTTAAGGCGCTTTTTGTCCACTTTCCAGCGATGTATAACAAAAAAATTTAAAATAAAAAATATAATTTTTGCACTTTTAAAATTAAAGTACATTTTGTTTTTTTTGAAATGTATTTGTGTATATCTCGTGATCTATTAGCTGTACAAGCTTCAAATTTGTACCGCGAATGTATATTTCAAATATGATTAGATTTACGCCAAAATAAATGAGATGGGCTTGGCACATCCGGGTAAACTTCCAATTCTTCACTTATATCGGTCAGCGCTTTACATCTGTAGGAAAAAACGTTTTTCAAAAAAGTACTTTGCACACAGATACCTCGTTGCTTTGGCCAGATTCTCCCAGAAAATCAAATGTTTCGGGCTGTTTGTTGCAATTTTGCAACGTTAGCAAAGTCCCACTCTGTGCCACGTGTGGCTCTAGTTTTTTTTTTTTTTTCGAAATTTACACACCTCACACAGCCTAGGCTGCAATAGTTGCAGCAATTTCACAACATCTCCAGATCTTCTGTAGTGGCGACGTTTCTAATGAATGAACATTTGAACATTTTTGCAAAACCGGAAGTGCTGCATTGCAACATACCTAAAAAGTCGGTCAGTGGCTCTAGAAGTCGCAATTTTCAATCGATTTTCTTCGGGTTTGCATTTTTGGAAACTTGAAATAATTTCCAACAAGATAGCACTTTAAAAATTTCAAAATTCGAAAATTCCTAGCACACATTTTTTTGCCGTATTTTGCACATTTTTGCAACTTTGCCATTTTTAAGACCGATTGATCTGAAAATTTGGGTGCCTTCAAGTTTCACGAATATAAAAACATTGGGCAGAGTCAAAATTTTTGCTTCATTTCCGGTTTCAGCGTAAAAAGGGTTTAAACTTCCGGTTGACCTACTTGTGCTGTAATTGATGTATCGCAACAAGAAATTTATGTCAATCTTAATTAAATTAGAAGACAAAAAAACGAAAGAAGGAAAAAATCCGAACAGGAAGTGAAACTTTGGCCGCCATCTTGAAATGTTACTTTTTTGTAAAAGTAAAAAGGGGGGCCTCAGGGTTATGTCTAATTTCTGCGATAATTACATTTCTGGAATCCTCAGTCGATTGCGAAAAAAACATTGGGAGCCGATTTTTGAATTTCGCTTTTGCATTTTTGCAACATCCGGTTGAATTTTTTCAAAGTTTGGGGGCTTATTTCTCGTGACCTTGACCTTTGGTGACCGTGACCTTTAGCAGTTCAAAGGTCAATGACCTTGGCTATCAGTTGATACTTTGACCTTTGACCTCCAACGTCTACTTCCGGTATTATAGCTGCCCGAAAACAGCAAAATTCGCAACTTTGGGTAGCTCTAGAGCGTGACCTAATAAATTTAGAGCGTTATTTTCTCTAGATTCTTAATGCGCTTTTTGTCCTCTTTCCAACGATATATAACAAAAGTTTTTAAAATGAAAATTGAACTTTTTGATTTTTGAAGATAACAGTACAATTTGCTGTATTTACGTTTGTTTGAAATGTATGTGTGTATATCTCGTGATCTATTAAATGTACAAACTTCAAATTTGTACCGTGAATATACATTTTGAATGTGATTAGATTCACGCTAAAAAAAATGAGATGGGCGTGGCACATCCGGGTAAATTTTGAATTTACCCTTTTCATGGGTCAGCGAATTACGTCTGTAGGAAAAAGCGTTTTTTTTAAAAAGTACTTTGCACACAGATACCTCATTGCTTTGGCCAGTTCATCCCAGAAAATCAGATGATTCGGCCTGTTTTTTGCAATTTCTCGACAATAGCAAACCGGTTATTTTTTTCTAATTTTGGAAGCTTATTTCTCATGACCTTGACCATTGGTGACCTTGACCTTTTGTAGGTCAAAGGTCATTGACCTTATCTATCATTTAATACTTTGACATTTGACCTCCAACGTCAACTTCCGGTTTTATAGCTGCCCGAAAACAGCAAAATTCACAAATTTGGACTGCTCTAGAGCTTGACCTAATTAATTTAGAGGGTTATATTTTTCAGATTCTTAAGGCACTTTTTGTCCACTTTCCAGCAATGAATAACAAAAGTTTTTAAAATGAAAATTTAATTATTGCACTTTTAAAAGTACATTTTGCTTTTTTGAAATGTATTTGTGCATATCTCGTGATCTATTAGATGTTCAAGCTTCAAATTTGTACCGTTAATATACATTTCAAATATGATTAGATTTACGCCAAAATAAATGAGATGGGCGTGGCACATCCGGGTAAACTTACAATTTTTCATTTATGTTGGTCAACGCTCTACGTCTGTAGGAAATAATGTTTTTCAAAAGGTACTTTGCACACAGATACCTCGTTGCTTTGGCCAGTTTCTCCCAGAAAATCAAATGTTTTGTGGTGTTTGTTGCAATTTTGCAACGTTAGCAAAGTCCCACTCTGTGCCACGTGTGGCTCTAGTTGTGGGACTTTGCTTTCAGCAAAGTCCCAGTTTGTTTTCGGTTTGTCAATTCTTTTTTTTTTTTGCAGTGCGTTCTTCGAACGCACTGCTTTGTTTTCGAAATGACTTTTTTTTTTTTTTTTTTTGTCTCTTTCTGGTCACGCTCCCCAGCCATAACTGCAAATGTCTTACACAATCTGGCGTGATATTGTGACGTAATTTAGTGCTCGTTGTTGTTTAAATGTAAAATGACGCATTTTTGTTCTACCGGAAATGACGTAGAACGTCACAAATTTTATTTTTGTTTACTAACTCACGGCTCGTTTTTTTATCCGATCTGGTTCGGATTTTTTTTATTTACTACTTATAACTTAGATTTACATAATAGCAGTTTAAAAATTTTGAAATTTTTACTTTTGTTGCTTACTTTTGAATTTTAAAATTTAACACTTTTTCTAACTTTCGCAATTTTGATTAGATCGAAATCAAAATTTGCAGTTAGATAAACATTTTTCTTGTGAAGAAAAATCTGTTTTCAAAATGTCGACATCACTTCCGGTTTCGGCGTCATACGTCGCTAAACTTCAAATTTTCACTTCCGGAATTCTAAAGATATTTGAATTTTGTTTTTTGCAATTAGTTACTATTAACCCATAATGATTTTATAATTAACAAAAATTGAACCGGAAGTAACAGATCAGTCGCCATCATTCAACCACTTACTTTTGTAAAGTGAAAAATTGGGCCTTAGGGGTTAATCGGACAATTGTAATTTTGATGTCTATGAAATCTTCAATCGATTGCTAACAATTCTTAGGAAGCCGAATTTTGAATTTCGATTTAGCTTACTTTACATTTCCGGTTCTTTTTTTTCACTCAGTGCCTAATTTTCCAACGTTCATATATCGTGACCTTGACCTTTGGTGACCATGTGACCTGCACAAAAGTTGTTGCCCTTGTCGAGATCTATCCATTGATGTCTTCATTTGTGTTGTGCAATGTCAACTTCCGGTTTTACAGCCATTTGAAAATTGCAATTTTTTAACTTCGAAGAGCTCTGTCACGTGACCTAATTTACATACGTCAAAATTTCTTTTATGTCCTTATTACGCGTAATTTATTCTTTCCAATGGTGTATAACACTTTATATTTTGATCAAAATTGCGCTTTTTAATATTTGAAAATTATGTTCTTAGTTCTATATTAATTGTGCGTGATTTATGAAAAAGCACGTGTTTTTTTGAAGTTACGTCTTATTTTTTCACAAAAATTGGTAGATGAGTAGACAAAAAATTATCATTAAAGATTCCGATAAAACATTTTCCGAAATTAGCCGGAAACGTCCGAAAATGACCAAAAAATGTAGAAAATCATAGAAATCGGAATTTTCGGATTAAATTTGTGCACAAACTTGCAATTTTATTATTCCACAGAATTAGTACCATCAATATCTTCATTTTGTATGTATGCCGTATATGCAAATTCCTAACCGTTTGATCGCCATCTTGAAATATGCAAATTATTGGAAAAATACTACTCGTCCGCCATTTTTAATCCTATTTTTTCAGACTTGTTTTAAAATATAATTTGGATAATTATCTAGGTCCTCTAGTTGCATATTTTTCAATTTCAAATTTGTCTTTGGACCAGGTCCTGCCAAAGTTTTTCAAAACTGACTTCCGTTTGAAAGTTCATAACTTTTGAACTCTACCATATGCGTCCTTTTGATCTCAAAACAACATCACCAGAGAGGCACTGGACTGGAATCCCCAAGGGCATAGAAGACAAGGACGACCTTTACATAGCTTGAAAAGAATAAGACTGAAAGAGCTAGGAAGGATTGGCAAGACCTGGAATGAAGCAAAAAGAACAGCTCATAACAGAGTGAGATGGAGAATGTCTGTAGCAGCCCTATTCTCCGCAAGGAACGAAGAGGACTAACTTACTAATATGCATCCTTTATTTTTCTGCAAAATCATCTTCATTGGCTAAAGGTTCATATGATACCTTGATTTCTAATTTTAGTAAAGAACATTTGGATTAATAGGGATCCAAAAATTGGTAATTTGCATATTTCTCGTATCTTCAGATGGTTATATCTCATGAACAAGACTCTTGGCAACATTCTAATTGTGATTTTCATCAGCTTTCTAACAATATCTTTATTTTAGCTATAGACCGAAAACTGATGAAAATACGCCTAGTAGAAAATAAACGATTTTAACATTCATTTTTTTTTATATTTAGTTCTATTTAACTTAAAAACAAAATTCGAACAGATTTATAATGTGCAAATTCCCAGCTTTCAAGCAATATATAAATCAATATGTATAAATAAAAATTCCGAAAAGTTTTAAGAAAAAAATTACACTCTAATTTAACAGATATAAATAAACAGGTCATAAAGTCTGACTGTGTTAATTTCTTATCTTTTGGTCAAGACACAAATTTTGACATTTCCAGTTAAAGTATCACAACCAATCAAAACAAGTCATTAGACTTTGTGGGCGTGGTTAAGCCCAGATATTTTACATCACTGTGTGTATTTTTCTTTCAATCGAAATAGGGTCTCGGAGGATCAGTCAATATGTGTTATTTTGATGGACATGTATATAGAATCTATAACCGATTGCCGAAATTTATATGGAAACTGATTTTTGAATTTTTAATTTGATTTTGATTTAATTACGATTAAAAATTATAAAAAATTCGAAAGGGGAATATTGTGACGTTGACCTTTGGCGATCTTTATACCTGTACATGATAGTTCTATCCAATGACATATTAAGCTTTATAGCAAAATGTAAACTTTCGATTTATCGGCATTTAAAAATTGCGAATTTTTCCTATAAAACGGTCAATTCACAAATTTTGACATTTCCAGTTGAAGTTTCCAAAACAAGTCAATGGACTTTGTGGGCGTGGTTAAGCCCAGATATTTTTACATCCAAAAACCTTAATGATTGCCAGTCTACAAACAAACTCAAATGTCACGTGTTAAATCATGAATAAATCATCTCTCCCAATAATCGCAAAATCAATCTACATTCCATCCTTAAATGACAGCCAGGAGACCAACAAATTTTAAATAGCTCTAAAGCTGCAGAACTGTTACAAACAGGTCTAGTTATTCTTTCCAATGGTGTATAACACTTGCTATTTGATCAAAATTGCACGTTTTAAATTTGCAAATTTTGTAATTTCTTCTATACTAACTGTGTGTATTTTTCTTTAAATCGAAATAGGGTCTCGGAAGATAATTCAATTTGTGTTATTTTGATGTACATGTATATAGAATCTATTGCCGAAATATATATGGAAACCGATTTTTGAATTTTTATTTTGATTTTGATTTTTTACGATTAAAAATTAATCCAGTTAAAATGATTCAAAGATATTATATATCTTAAATAAAAGGAATGATTGTTCATTTCTCGTTGTGGGCGATGTATGATATGGAATATTTGGAAGGAAATGACAACCTTTAGAATTTTAAATGATATTCTCTTAAGCAAAAATAATGTACAGTTGAGAGGACTAGTGGTATAAGGGACGGAACTCTATAAAATACTCTCTTAAAGATGTAAAGCCGCGCTGTTAATTTGATGGCTCTATGTTATACCATGGCAACTTGCCACAAATTGCAGGATCTAATGTTCCTACTACACCTAAATTAAGATTGATAAATAAATAAATAAACAAATTAAAAGTATCAACGATCTGGAAAGTTAATTTAATCCGAGATCAATTTGTAATCTCAAATAAGGTGTTATGTCCCTTAGACCACAAATTTGTTTTTTCGACGTTTTGTTTTACACACTAATTAAATAGATATAAATGTTACAAGAAGAGTTAAGAAGATAATGTAACAGGGCAAAAAGTCAAATTGTGTTAATTTCTTATCGTTTGGTCAAGACAAATTTTGACATTTCCAGTTTAAGAATCGCACCCAATCAAAACAAGTCATTATACTGAGTAGGCGTGGTTACGTTCTATTTTAAATGACAGCCAGGAGATATAACAAATTCTAAATATCTCGGAAGCTGCACAATTGTTACAAACAGCTCTAGTTATTATTATGGAATTGGATATTATAAATGCAAAGTTTCACCCATGCAATAGAAGGGACGCGCACTGCCTTGGTACCGTCTAACGGTTCTAGTTGTGGGACTTTGCTACCGCAAAGTCCCAGTTTGTTTTCGGTTTGTCAATTCTTTTTTTTTTTTTTTTTTTTTTTTCGAAATTTACACAGGGCACACAGCCTAGGCTGCTATAGTTGCAGCAATTTCACAACTTCTCTACACCTTCTGTCGTGGCGACGTTTCTATTAAATATAAATTGGAACATTTTTGCAAAACCGGAAGTGCTGCATTGCAACATACCTAAAAAGTCGGTCAGTGGCTCTAGAAGTCGCAATTTTCAATTGATTTTCGTCGGGTTTGCATTTTTGGAAACTTGAAATAATTTCCAACAAGATAGCAATTTCAAAATTT
Source organism: Nipponacmea schrenckii (assembly GCA_030562195.1). NCBI lineage: Eukaryota > Metazoa > Mollusca > Gastropoda > Lottiidae > Nipponacmea > Nipponacmea schrenckii. The sequence goes on from CM060201.1 coordinate 3,349,082, forward strand.
CAAAATTCGAAAATTCGTAGCACACATTTTTTTGCCGTATTTTGCACATTTTTGCAACTTTGTTATTTAAAGACCGATTAATCTTAAAAAAATTTAGTATTTGTAGCCCATGGAATGATTTCCAAAAAGTGGGTCAAAATTTTTGCGTCACTTCCGGTTTTTGCGAAAAATGGAGTTTTACGTCCGGTTGAATAACTTCCGGTTTTATTAATGTATGAGATTCAAACTTGTATCATCGGATAGCCATTAGCCATACAAAAAAGCGAAGAAAATAAAATCAAGGCCGCATGCGCAACTTTCGCCGCCATTTTGATTTTTCTGAAATTGCGCGAATTTAATTCAGACATTATGGCTTATCCGATTGAGATGATTTTGGTGTCAAATGAAAGAACATAAAAATTGCAAAAAAACATTGGAAGTCGATTTTTGAATTTCGCTTTTGCATTTTTGCAACATCCGGTTGAATTTTTTCAAAGTTTGGGGGCTTATTTCTCGTGACCTTGACCTTTGATGACCGTGACCTTTAGTAGGTCAAAGGTCATTGACCTTGGCTATCAGTTGATACTTTGACCTTTGACCTCCGACTTCTACTTCCGGTTTTATAGCTCCGCGAAAACTGCAAAATTCGCAACTTTGGACTGCTCTAGAGCGTACCCTAATTAATTTAGAGTGTTATTTTTTTCAGATTCTTAAGGTGCTTTTTGTCCTCTTTCCAACGATATATAACAAAAGTTTGTAAAATGAAAATTGAAGTTTTTGATTTTTGCAAAGATAAGTACATTTTGCCGTATATTCGCTTGTTTAAAATCTATGTGTGTATATCTCGTGATCTATTAGCTGTACAAGCTTCAAATTTTTACTGTGAATATACATTTTGAATATGATTAGATTCCCCTCCAAAAAAACGAGATGGGCGTGGCACATCCGGGTGAACTTCAAATTTACAATTATATCGGTCAGCGAATTACGGCTGCAGTAAATAACGTTTTTCAAAAAAGTACCTTGCATACACATATCTCATTACTTTGGCCAGTTTATCCCAAAAAATCAAATGTTTCTGCCTGTTTGTTGCAATTTTGCGACATTTGCAAAAAATCAGGGTTTTTTTTTAGTTTGGGGGCTTATTTCTAGTGACTTTGACCTTTGGTGACCTTGACCTTTACAAGGTCATTGGTCACTGACTTTAGCTATCAGTTGACAATTTGGCATTAGACTTCTGACGTCTATTTCCGGTTTTATAACTGCTCGAAAGCAGCAAAATTTGCAACGTTGGACTGCTCTAGAGCGTGACCTAATTAATTTAGAGGGTTATTTTTTCACATTCCGAAGACGCCTTTTGTCCTCTTTCCAGCGATGCACAACAAAAGTTTTTAAAATGAAAATTTAATTTTTGGACTTTTAAAATTAAAGTACATTTTGCTTTTTTGAAACGTATTTGTGTATATCTCGTGATCTATTAGATGTACAAGCTTCAAATTTGTACCATGAATATATATTTTGTATGAGATTAGATTTACGCAAAAGTAACTTAGATGGGCGTGGTGCATACGGGTAAACTTCCAATTTACCAGTTAAATCGGTCAGCGCTTTACATCTGTAGGAAATAACGTTTTTCCAAAAAATTCTTTGCACACAGATACCTCGTTGCTTTGGTCAGTTTCTCCCAGAAAATCAGATGTTTCGGCCTGTTTGTTGCAATTTTGCAACGTTAGCAAAGTCCCACTCTGTGCCACGTGTGGCTCTAGTTGCAGTGCGTTCATCGAACGCACTGCTTTGTTTTCGAAATGACTATTTTTTTTTTTTTTTTTTTTTTTTTCGAATTTTACCCTCGCTTTTTCTCTAAGAAAGCAACTTGCTACAAACTACCTGTTGCTGTCTGCTATTCAAACTCCGAGACTACCATTTTTTAAATGCAAAATGACGTCATTGAGGTCAACCGGAAAAGAGCTGTGGGCAATATGGCTATTTTTGGTTTTTGCTGTTTATTTCCTCTATTTTTCAACTGATTTTGACAGAATTTCTTTTGTTAGCTTCTTTAAACTGCTAGCTACTTAACTACAGTTTTAAACTGCTAATTTCATTACTTTTGTAGCTGACTTATTTATTTTTAATTTTTGCGTTTTTTTCAACTTCTACAGTTTTATTCTCATCCACCTGAAAACTTACAGGTAGATAGACATTGTTAATGCGATCTAAAATAATTTTTTAAATTTTCGATATCACTTCCGGTTTTGAAGTTATTCTCTTGTAAATTTTAAAAACCTAACTTCCGGAATTCTTAAGATATTTCAAAAATTCGTTTTGCAACATGCTACAAATAGTCATACAAAAAAACGAAGATGAAAAAATCCGGACCGGAAGCAAAAGATAAGACGCCATATTGAAATGTTAATCTTTTGTAAAATTAAAAATGGGGCCTCAGGTGATGAAGCGATTTTCATTATTTTTTCATATCTTATGACTAAAGTCGATTGCGCAATTATATTTGGGAGCCGATTTTTGAATTTTGATTTTGATGTTCTTTTATTTCCATTTTAATTTTTTTGGTAATGACTAAAGTTTCAAAGGCCAATATTTCGTGACCTTGACCTTTGGTGACCTTGTGACCTGAACACGATGTATTGCCCTTGATGATATCTATCCCCTGATATATTCATTTGTGTTGTCCGATGTCTACTTCCGGTTTTATAACCGATTGAAATTTGTGATTTTTATTTTTAAAGAGCTCTCTCACGTGAACTAATTTATGAATAACGAAAATTCATATTGAATCTTATTACAGTTTATCTGCTCTTTGTAATGATATATAAAACCACATATTTCCACCAAAAATGCGCTTTTTAGTATTTGAGAATTTTGTATTTCTTCTCTACTAACTGTGCGTAATTTTCTTTAAATCGAAATGGGGCCTCTGGAGATAATCCGATTTGTGTAATTTTGATGTCTATAGAATGTAATATCGATTTCTGAATCATATTTGGAAACCGATTTTTGAATTTTGATTTTGATTTTGATATTTACCTGATAGTAATATATAAAAACTTCGAATGGTCGTATATTGTAACCTTGAAATTTGGTGACCTTGTAAGCTGCACAAATGTGATAGCTCTCGAAAAGATCTATCCATTGATATATTATATTTTGATGTACGATGTATACTTTCCGTTTTATCACCATTTGAAAATTGCGAGATTCATCGTTAAAAACTGGTTGTTGAATTATGCGTTTGGGCGATCTACATGACACTAGTTTCAGCGAACCAATTATTCTTTGAAATAAAACGACTTATTCTCTGTAAAAATAACGTTACTGTTCTACGGATACTTTAAGGGGCAGTTTTAAAGCGTATATCAAAACTGCTACGCACTGCGTCAGAACCTCGCGAAGCCTGGGGATCTAGTTTTTTTTTTTTTTTGAAATTTACACAGGGCACACAGCCTAGGCTGCAATAGTTGCAGCAATTTCACAACATCTCCAGACCTTCTGCAGTGTCGACGTTTCTAATGAATAT
>CM060201.1:3353092-3399196 GCA_030562195.1 Nipponacmea schrenckii
AAAAAAAGGAAAAGCAAGCAATATATAAATCATTATGTATAAATAAAAATTGCGAAAAGTTTAAGAATAAAATTACACTCTAATTAAACAGATATAAATGCAACAGGTCATAAAATCTGATTGTGTTAATTTCTTATCTTTTGGTCAAGACACAAATTTTGACATTTCCAGTTAAAGTATCCCCAACCAATCAAAACAAGTCATTAGACTTTGTGGGCGTGGTTAAGCCCAGATATTTTACATCACTGTGTATTTTTCTTTCAATCGAAATAGGGTCTCGGAGGATCAGTCAATATGTGTTATTTTGATGGACATGTATATAGAATCTATAACCGATTGCCGAAATTTATATGGAAACTGATTTTTGAATTTTTAATTTGATTTTGATTTAATTACGATTAAAAATTATAAAAACTTCGAAGGTGTATATTGTGACGTTGACCTTTGGCGATCTTTATACCTGTACATATGTGATACGTTCTATCCAATGACATATTAAGCTTTATAGCAAAATGTAAACGTTCGATTTATCGGCATTTAAAAATTGCGAATTTTTCCTATAAAACGGTCAATTCACAAATTTTGACATTTCCAGTTGAAGTTTCCAAAACAAGTCAATGGACTTTGTGGGCGTGGTTAAGCCCAGATATTTTTACATCACAAACCTTAATGATTGCCAGTCTACAAACAAACTCAAATGTCACGTGTTAAATCATGAATAAATCATCTCTCCCAATAATCGCAAAATCAATCTACATTCTATCCTTAAATGACAGCCAGGAGACCAACAAATTTTAAATAGCTCTAAAGCTGCAGAACTGTTACAAACAGGTCTAGTTATTCTTTCCAATGGTGTATAACACTTGCTATTTGATCAAAATTGCACGTTTTAAATTTGCAAATTTTGTAATTTCTTCTATACTAACTGTGTGTATTTTTCTTTAAATCGAAATAGGGTCTCGGAAGATAATTCAATTTGTGTTATTTTGATGTACATGTATATAGAATCTATTGCCGAAATATATATGGAAACCGATTTTTTTATTGTTATTACGTATTTCGACTTTGGCGAAAACGTATTGTAATCGTTCGGATTATTTTATTTTATTTTTTTTTTTTTTGTAATTCTTGGATGAGTTTGCAGACAAACTGGTAAAAGGTGCAGAAATTCTAAATCTACAGTTGATCTTTGAATGATTTCTATTATCAAATAAAACAAAACCGGAAGTTCTATCTCTGACAGGAAGTGAGAACCGGAAGTTCAGGTTTTTTTGCTATAGCAAGTTTATTTTCAGTTCGATTTTGACCGGATTTTCAGATTTGGAAACTTCAATGTATTTGTCAACTAACAATTATAGGTTTTATGCAATTAGGTTAAATATTTTATCCACGATTTGCAATTCAATATTCAAGGGTCATCGGCAAAAATTTCAGACCGTGATTTCTCCTTTAATATAAATGGTAAAATTTTGAAACTTTACCAGTTGATAGGCGATATGTTTATAATTTTTGAAAAAATGTGAAAAAAAAAATTCCACTTCCGGTTTAGCCTCAAATGACGTAATTACGTAACTTCCGGTCTATAACTGCTAGGTGAAAAGTGAAAACTGTTTTATAAATAACTTGTCAATAGTAATTGATTTGACCTAAATAATTAGGTCAAGCTGCCATATCGGCCGCCATTTTGAATTTTCGTTACAATTCTTAAATCCGAAATTCAGACACTACTGATAGACCGATTTTGATGAAATTTAGCACATAGATACAATGGATCATTATCTACCTTTTCTTGGAGACCGATTTTCAAATTTCGTATTTTCTTTCGAATTATTTAAATTTTGATTTTTTCAAAATTAGGTCACTTTAACGGGTACGGAAGATGTGACCCACTTAATCTATGACCTTGAAAATTAGGTCAAATAATATTCAATATATTGTCTACGAGTAGATATTTTTTAATTTGGCTTACTTAAAAAAATTCATAGAGATAAGTGTACTTAAATACAGCAAAAATTGATAATTTTCATATTTTCGCCATCATTAACCGTTACGGAAGGTGTGACCTAATTATTTTATGACTTTGAAAACTAGGTCAAATGATATTCAATATATTGTCTAGATGTAGGTCATTGCAAATTTAGCCTACATAATATTTTAAGCCTCTCGAAATACGTTCATAATTGTAAGCAATTCTAGTTTTGATTTTGATTTTTTACGATTAAAAATTAATCCAGTTAAAATGATTCAAAGATATTATATATCTTAAATAAAAGGAATGATTGTTCATTTCTCGTTGTGGGCGATGTATGATATGGAATATTTGGAAGGAAATGACAACCTTTAGAATTTTAAATGATATTCTCTTAAGCAAAAATAATGTACAGTTGAGAGGACTAGTGGTATAAGGGACGGAACTCTATAAAATACTCTCTTAAAGATGTAAAGCCGCGCTGTTAATTTGATGGCTCTATGTTATACCATGGCAACTTGCCACAAATTGCAGGATCTAATGTTCCTACTACACCTAAATTAAGATTGATAAATAAATAAATAAACAAATTAAAAGTATCAACGATCTGGAAAGTTAATTTAATCCGAGATCAATTTGTAATCTCAAATAAGGTGTTATGTCCCTTAGACCACAAATTTGTTTTTTCGACGTTTTGTTTTACACACTAATTAAATAGATATAAATGTTACAAGAAGAGTTAAGAAGATAATGTAACAGGGCAAAAAGTCAAATTGTGTTAATTTCTTATCGTTTGGTCAAGACAAATTTTGACATTTCCAGTTTAAGAATCGCACCCAATCAAAACAAGTCATTATACTGAGTAGGCGTGGTTACGTTCTATTTTAAATGACAGCCAGGAGATATAACAAATTCTAAATATCTCGGAAGCTGCACAATTGTTACAAATAGCTCTAGTTATTATTTTGGAATTGGATATTATAAATGCAAAGTTTCACCCATGCAATAGAAGGGACGCGCACTGCCTTGGTACCGTCTAACGGTTCTAGTTGTGGGACTTTGCTTTCAGCAAAGTCCCAGTTTGTTTTCGGTTTGTCAATTCTTTTTTTTTTTTTTTTTTTTTTTTTCGAAATTTACACAGGGCACACAGCCTAGGCTGCAATAGTTGCAGCAATTTCACAACATCTCCAGACCTTCTGCAGTGTCGACGTTTCTAATGAATATAAATTGGAACATTTTTGCAAAACCGGAAGTGCTGCATTGCAACATACCTAAAAAGTCGGTCAGTGGCTCTAGAAGTCGCAATTTTCAATCGATTTTATTCGGGTTTGCATTTTTGAAAACTTGAAACAATTTCCAACAAGATAGCAGTTACAAAATTTCGAAATTCGAAAATTCATAGCACACATTTTTTTGCCGTATTTTGCACATTTTTGCAACTTTGCTATTTTAAGACGGATTGATCTGAAAATTTGGGTGCCTTCAAGTGTCACAAATATAAATACATTTGCAGAGTCAAAATTTTTGCTTCATTTCCGGTTTAAGCGTAAAAAGGGTTTAAACTTCCGGTTGACCTACTTGTGCAGTAATTGATGTATCGCAACAAAATTAATGTCGATCGTAATTAAATTAGAATACAAAAAAACGAAGAAGAAAAAATCCGAACCGGAAGTGAAACTTTGACCGCCATCTTGAAATGTCACTTTTTTGTAAAACTCAAAATGGGGCCTCTACGGTAAGAGTGACTTGTGTGTTATTTGTATTTTTAGAAAGTCTAAACGATTGCGAAAAACAGTATGAGAGCCGAATTTTGAATTTCGCTTTTGCATTTTTGCAACATCCGGTTGAATTTTTTCGAAGTTTGGGGGCTTATTTCTCGTGACCTTGACCTTTGGTGACCGTGACCTTTAGTAGGTAAAAGGTCATTGACCTTGGCTATGAGTTGATACTTTGACCTTTGACCTCCGACATCTACTTTCGGTTTTATAGCTGCGCGAAAACAGCAAAATTCGCAACTTTGGACTGCTCTAGAGCGTGACCTAATTAATTTAGAGTGTTATTTTTTTCAGATTCTTAAGGCGATTTTTGTCCTCTTTCCAACGATATATAACAAAAGTTTTTAAAATGAAAAATGAAGTTTTTGATTTTTGCAAAGATAAGTACATTTTGCCGTATATTCGCTTGTTTAAAATCTATGTGTGTATATCTCGTGATCTATTAGCTGTACAAGCTTCAAATTTATACCGTGAATATACATTTTGAATATGATTAGATTCCTGTCCTAAAAAACGAGATGGGCGTGGCACATCCGGGTGAACTTCAAATTTACCATTTATATCGGTCAGCGAATTAGGGCTGCAGGAAATAACGTTTTTCAAAAAAGTACCTTGCATACATATACCTCATTACTTTGGCCAGTTTATCCCAAAAAATCAAATGATTCTGTCTGTTTGTTGCAATTTTGCGACATTTGCAAAAAAAAATCAGTTATTTTTAGTTTGGGGGCTTATTTCTAGTGACCATGACCTTTAGTAACCTTGACCTTTACAAGGTCATTGGTCACTGACTTTGGCTATCAGTTGACAATTTGACATTAGGCTTCCGACGTCTACTTCCGGTTTTATAGCTGCCCAAAAACAGCAAAATTCGCTACTTTGGACTGCTCCAGAGCGTGACCTAATTAATTTAGAGGGTTATTTTTTTCAGATTCTTAAGGCGCCTTTTGTCCTCTTTCTAGCGATGTACAACAAAAGTTTTCAAAATGAAAATTTAATTTTTGCACTTTTAAAACTAAAGTACATTTTGCTTTTTTGAAATGTATTTGTGCATATCTCGTGATCTATAAGATGCACAAGCTTCAAATTCGTACCGCGAATATACATTTTAAATGTGATTAGATTTACGCCAAAATAAATGAGATGGGCGTGGCACATCCGGGTAAACTTCCAATTCTTCACTTATATCGGTCAGCGCTTTACATCTGTAGGAAAAAACGTTTTTCAAAAAAGTACTTCGCACACAGATACCTCGTTGATTTGGCCAGTTTCTCCCAGAAAATCAGATGTTTCGGTCTGTTTGTTGCAATTTTGCAACGTTAGCAAAGTCCCACTCTGTGCCACGTGTGGCTATAGTTTTTTTTTTTTCGATTTTTCCACACCTTCCTGAGCTTAAACTACAGTAGTTGCAGCAACCATTCAACTTTCCTAGACCTTCTGTAGTGGCAACGTTGTTAATGAATATAAATTGGAACATTTTTGCAAAACCGGAAGTGCTGCATTGCAACATGCATAAAAAGTCGGTCAGTGGATCTAGAAGTCGCAATTTTTGATCGATTTTCTTCGGGTTTGCATTTTTGAAAACTTGAATCAATTTCCAACAAGATAGCAGTTACAAAATTTCGAATTTCGAAAATTCATAGCACACATTTTTTTGCCGTATTTTGCACATTTTTGCAACTTTGCTATTTAAAGACCGATTGATCTGAAAAGTCGGGTGGCTTCAAGTGTCACGAATATGAAAACATTGGCTGAGTCAAAATTTTTGCTTCATTTCCGATGTCAACGTAAAACGGGTTTAAACTTCCGGTTGACCTACTTGTGCTGTAATTGATGTATCACAACAAAATTTATGTCAATCCTAATTAAATTAGAGGACAAAAAAACGAAGCAGAAAAAATCCGCACCGGAAGTGAAACATTGGCCGCCATCTTGAAATGTCACTTTTTTGTAAAACTCAAAATGGGGCCTCTACGGTAAGAGCGATTTGTGTGATGTTTATATTTCTGGAAAGCTTAGTCGATTGCGATCAAAATGTTGGAAATCGATTTTTGAATTTTGCTTTTGCTTTTTTGCAACATCCAGTTGAATTTTTTCGAAGTTTGGGGGCTTATTTCTCGTGACCTTGACCATTGGTGACTATGACCTTTAGTAGGTCAAAGGTCATTGACCTTGGCTATCAGTTGATACTTTGAACTTTGACCTCCGACGTCTACTTCCGGTTTTATAGCTGCCCGAAAACAGCAAAATTCGCAACTTTGGGCTGCTCTAGAGCGTGACCTAATTAATTTAGAGTGTTAATTTTTTCAGATTCTTAGATTGTTTTTGTCCTCTTTCCAACGATATATAACAAAAGTTTGTAAAATGAAAATTGAAGTTTTTGATTTTTGCAAAGAAAAGTACATTTTGCCGTATTTTCGCTTGTTTGAAATGTATGTATGTATATCTCGTGATCTATTTGCTGTACAAGCTTCAAATTTTTACTGTGAATATACATTTTGAATATGATTAGATTCCCCTCCAAAAAAACGAGGTGGGCGTGGCACATCCGGGTGAACTTCAAATTTACCATTTATATCGGTCAGCGAATTACGGCTGCAGTAAATAACGTTTTTCAAAAAAGTACCTTGCATACATATATGTCATTTCTTTGGCCACTTTATCCCAAAAAATTAAATGTTTTTGCCTGTTTGTTGCAATTTTGCGACATTTGCAAAAAATCATTTTTTTTTAGTTTGGGGGCTTATTTCTAGTGACTTTGACCTTTGGTGACCTTGACCTTTACAAGGTCATTGGTCACTGACTTTAGCTATCAGTTGACAATTTGGCATTAGACTTCTGACGTCTATTTCCGGTTTTATAGCTGCTCGAAAGCAGCAAAATTTGCAACGTTGGACTGCTCTAGAGCGTGACCTAGTTAATTTAGAGGATTATTTTTTTCACATTCCGAAGGCGCCTTTTGTCCTCTTTCCAGCGATGCACAACAAAAGTTTTTAAAATGAAAATTTAATTTTTGGACTTTTAAATTTAAAGCTCATTTTGCTTTTTTGAAACGTGTTTGTGTATATCTCGTGATCTATTAGATGTACAAGCTTCAAATTTGTACCATGAATATATATTTTGTATGAGATTAGATTTACGCAAAAGTAACTTAGATAGGCGTGGCACATACGGGTAAACTTCCAATTTACCAGTTATATCGGTCAGCGCTTTACATCTGTAGGAAATAACGTTTTTCCAAAAAATTCTTTGCACACAGATACCTCGTTGCTTTGGCCAGTTTCTCCCAGAAAATCAGATGTTTCGGCCTCTTTGTTGCAATTTTGCAACGTTAGCAATGTCCCACTCTGTGCCACGTGTGGCTCTAGTTGTGGGACTTTGCTACCGCAAAGTCCCAGTTTGTTTTCGAAATGTCTTTTTTGCAGTGCGTTCATCGAACGCACTGCTTTGTTTTCGAAATGTTTTTTTTTTTTTTTTTTTTTTTTTTTTTTTTTTTTTCGAATTCTTCCCAGAGCGCCCAGCCAAAACTATATATGCTATGAATTCACTCTTTCGATTTTCTTGTCGTACTCGTGAAAGTAATGTTAATGAATGTAATTTCATGCATTTTTTTAAAACAGGAAATGACGTAGCGCATTCCAAAGTTTTTCTTTGTTTTTCAATTTGCGGCTTTATTTTTGGTCCAATGTTGATCGGTCTTTTTTAGATAACTACATTGAACTTAGTTCTAAAAGATAGTAATTTGAGAATTAAACATTTCCCAACTTTGTCGCTGACTTTTTGAATTTTGAATTTTTAGCATTTTTTAACTTCTACAGTTTTCTTTCGATCGACTTGAAAACTTGCAGATATATAGACATTTTGATTGCGAACTATGATTAATTTTCAGAATTTCGATATCACTTCCGGTTTTGAAGTTATTTGCTTTTAAAGTTGAATTTTGCACTTCCGAAATATTGAAGATATTTAAAAAATTTCTTTTGCAATAAGCTACAATTGTCTATTAAATGATGCTAAATTAAAAATATTCGAACCGGAAGTAACGGATCAGCCGCCATCTTGAGATGGTTTACTTTTGTAAAACTCAAAATGGGGCCTCAGGGTTAAATCTAATTTGCATAATTTTAAATTTTCTAAAAACATCTATCGATTGCGCAAAAAAGTATGGGAAGGGATTTTTGAATTTCGGTTTTGCTTTTCTTTTATTTCCGGTTGAAATTTTCCAGTAATTGTCAAAACTTTCAAGGTTCATATTTTGCGACCTTGACCTTTGGTGACCTTTTGGCCTGAACAAAAGTTATTGCCCTTGATTATATCTGCCCAATGGTATCTTCACTTTTGTTGTCCGATGTTTACTTCCGGTTATGTAGCCAATTGAAAATCACGAATTTTATCTTTAAAGAGCTCTATTACGTGACCTGATTTATATAGGACAGAATTTCTTACATATTCTTCTAACGCTTAATCTCATCTTTCCGTGAATATATCAAACTTGGTATTTTATTCAAAATTGCGCGTTTAAAATTTTGAAAATTTTGTAATTTCTTCTATACTAACTGTGCGTGTTTTTCTTTAAATCGAAATAGGGTCTCGGGGGATAATTCGATTTGTGTTATTTTGATGTATATGTAATCTATAACCGATCGCTGAAATATATATGGAAACCGATTTTTGAGTTATGATTTTGATTTTGATTTTTTTACGACTAATATTTTTAAAAACTTTGAAGGGTCGTATATTGTGAGGTTGACCTTTGGCGAATTTTTGACCTGTATAAATGTGATAGCTTTCGAGAAATTCTATCCAATGATATATAAAGCTTTATTTGAAGATGCATAATTCCGCTTTTATCGCCATTTGAAAATTTCGAATTTTTCCTATAAAACAATCTGTGTGATGCAATTTGGCGATCTACAAGATATGAGTTTCAGCGATCCGGATTTATTTTTTAGTTTAATCGTTCTACATCCAGTTAAAATGATTCAAAGTTTTTATATATATTAAATAAATGGAATTGTGGTTTATTTCTTGTTGTGGGTGATGTAAACGTTGAATATTTGGAACGAAATTACAACCTTTAGAATTTTAAATTGTATCTCTTATGGTAACAATAATATACAGTTTAGTAGAATAGTGGTCTAAGGGGCGGAACTCTATTCAATATAAACTTTAATATATTGAGCCGCGCTATTTATATGGTTTCTCAATGTTATAACCTGGCGACTAAAGACAACTTAAACGATTAGTGATCTTTTGAAAGTATATAACTATCGACAATGTCTATCCTATGCTATATATATATATTTTGTACGATGTGTTCTTTTGGTTTCAACGCCATCTGAAAATTGCGAATTTATATAAAACAATCTATTGGATATTATTCTCTGCGTTTGGGCGATTTACAAAACATGAGTTTCGGCGATCTGGATTTCTTTTTAGATTAAACGAACCTCTATCCATTTTTTATTATGATTTTAACTTATCATCTAGCTTTATTGATGATGAGGGCTAAGGATGGGGAGGGGCAAAGAGGGGGAAAAGGGGGATATGGGAGTGTTTATTATGAAATCCAAATCCATTTATAATGCACATTTTTTTAATGCACCTTTTCTTTAAAAATGACCTTGATAACATTTTTTACCAGAACACATTTGATAAGTCTCGACAAAATGTATCCAATGATAGATTTATGTTTGTTGTACTATGTTTACTTCGGCATTTATCGGCATTTGCAAATTGTTAATTTTATCTATAAAAGACATCTTAAATGCTTTCCGTTTTTGCAATCTACTAGATATGAGATTCGGCTAATAACCTAAGGGGCACAACTCTTTGCAATATACTCTTTAAGATGTAAAAGCGTGCTATTTTTTTTTTCTTTTTAAATTCTCTATATATAAAATATTGGGGCAAAAATACGATTTCATTATTAAAGGTGAATTATTAAATATTACTTTATAAGGAAGTCAATCAGAACTTTTTATTAAACTAAAATGTCAAAACAAATAATAAATCCGACTGTACAAACAAATTGTATTGTCTACTCCTCGCCCGAACAACTTGTTCTGCCACTGTTCCGTCTATTCCCTCTATTCCTTTATGCGACGGTTTTAATTTTGTCTGCAGCTAATATTTTACAGCACACATGGGACGGGAACGTGTCATGAACCAATCGTGCAGAATCACAAATCGAGCACGCTTTTCAAGGTCGATTAGTCTTTATGTGATTCTGCATGGTGAAATGAAAATTACGCTATTACGAGAAAAGTTTGAATGTTCATCTATCATAACTATTATCATCTGTGTTCTTTACAGTTTTAAGGAATTTGGAACTTAGAAAAATGTGATCTCTTATGTGTTTTTACCATAGCTGGTCGAAATAGTATGATTAATGTGAGGAAATAACCGGGGGTCGATTCGACTAATATTCGTGCATTTTCAACCGGAAGACGAAACTTTCGTTGAAAATTATCTTCAATTTGCTGAGGTGAAGTGAAGTTCAAAGTGGGTTAAGAACTTTTCAAAGTTTTTCAGATTATTTTGAATTGCCTTGAAGCTTTTTGGTGGTAAGTTTCTTTTTCTACTCTTTAATAAGGTGTTTCAGAGAACAGGTGCAGATAATCTTATCCTTGTTGTAAATGATAAAGAATAAAAACAATAAACATTCATTGACCTGAGCTGAGGACAAAAAATTTGTAATATTCATACAGGAAATTGGTTTGTATTCTTATCGGAGTGGATATTTAGCCGTTAACTGATCTTTTCTTTTAACACTTATCTTTATAGTAGGACGTATCAAATACGCTTTTTATTCGCCCACACATCAATGTGGGTGTATATAGTCGTCGCCTCTGTTTTCTACGAGTCATTGAAAATATATTTAATATGATTTATTGCCCTTGTTCTTGGATACTTTGTGGACAAGATTAGATAGAGAGTTGGTTTTCTTGATGGATTTTGATGAAATTTATTGTGAGTGTTCCCTAATCACCAAAATATGAGTTTTAATTTAAAATCAAGAAATATAGACCCTATTTCTTTTACTGATAATTCTTGTCAACCTCCTGGACAAATTGGCTGTCATTATAAATGTGGGCGTATTACGATGGCCATCTATTTTTTTTTTAATTTTAAGAAATGATTTAAAATTTTTAAATAGATTAGACTTTTGGGATGTAAACATAGCTTATTAATCAAAAATTGGTTATCTTTTAGTATAGTGTTGTACTTAAGATATGTTTTGCTACAGCTGAACATCTTCATTGTATCTTGTCGAACATTTTCTTCATAATTTGTTGGTAAGTAAAAAGTTTCAATTATTTCAATTTTGTTTTTTGTTGTTCTGGTTGCTTTGGATGTTAACACGCCCTTTATATCATTCGTAGTTTATGGAAGAAACTCATTGAAATTCATTGAAATTCGTTTACATAATTACCTTTCAAGACTTGTGGACACAAGTGTTTTTACAAAGGTTAATGCAACCTGGTTGTACATATCATAATAATAGGGTCGCTGGTCAAGTTTAGCCATTGATACATTGTTTTTAAAATTTCCATCTAAGTTTGTGTTTAGTGAATGAATGAATGTAAATGGTTACTGAAAGGAAACAAATCTTTGTAGATGATACAAATTTAATTTAAAAAAAAAAGCATTTGTAATTTATTGCTATTAGTTTACAACTTCAATTCCTTTTCAGTGTTTGTAATAGTTAGTAATTCTTCGGGAGATTACTACAGCAGATCCATTTTTCATTAATTTGTGAAACATTTTCTTCAAATTTTCTGGTAAGTAATACGTTTGAAATTATTTCTGTACATGTTGCTTTGGACGAACTAATCATGAATGTTACTAAAAATAAACAACTCTTGGTATTTCTATTTCTGAGGCTTACTAGTTTACTACAATTTCATTTCAGCATTTGAATATTTAGAAACCTGTTGCATATTACTGTACTTAAGACATTTCAGTGTTTTCTTCTCATTTAGCAGTTAGTATTATATTTGTTACAGATTATGTTTTTATTGTTTTTGGTTGCCTGTTATGAATTGATTTTACACTTACTCCATATTTACGTCCCAATAATTTGTATAACATTATACCAAAAAAGAAAAACAAGAAATATAAATATAAAAAAATAAGGATATTTAAAAACATATTGCCATTAAATAGAGGAAATTATAAGAAAATGTTAAAAATTTATCACACCACCACAATAATAAAAAACAGTACCCGGTATAAAGCTTGTGAATAAAAATGAATTAACACATTATCAGTAAAAGGGATTTAATATTTGATTAGAAATAAACAAACACTGTTTTCTTAAAAATATCATAGCTGGCTTGGCGCTCTTGTTGAACATTTGTACTAATAAATTCAAATAGTTCTGAGCGTATATGTTAATATAAAGGACAATAAAGAAGACAATGCTATTTATCTTCAATACAATTTATTGCCTTTGTTCTTGGATACTTTGTGGACAAGATTAGATAGAGAGCTGGTTTTCTTGATGGATTTTGATGAAATTTATTGTGAGTGTTCCCTTATCACCCAAAGATGAGTTTTAATTTAAAATCAAGAAACATAGGCCCTATTTCTTTTACTGATAATTCTTGTCAACCTCCTGGACAAATTGGCTGTCATTATGAATGTGGGCGTATTACGATGGCCATCTCTATTTTTTATACGCCCAAATTATAATGTGGTCGTATGTTGTCGTCACCCCTGTCCGTCCGTTGGTACGTCCGTCCTTCCGTCCGTCCACAATTGCTTGTGAACGCAATAGAGACTACGGTTTTCATCAGATTTGAATGAAACTTGCTGTGATCATTTATATTGATGAGATCTTGGACAAGTTCCAAATTTGGTGATTTTTTTGATGAATGGTTTTTGAGTTATTGCACTTGACCTAGTCAAAACGCCCCAAAATTGGCTTGTGAACGCGATAGAGATCACAATTTCCATTTGATTTGAATGAAATTTAGTGTTATCATTTATATTGATGAAATCTTGGACAAGTTTGATCGTGATGATTTTTGGGTGAACGTTTTTTTAGTTATTGGCCTTGACTAAGTCAAATTGCGTCGAAATAGACTTGTGAGCACGATAGAGACAACAGTTTTCATCTGATTGGAATGAAATTTGGTGTGATCATTGAAGTTGATGTCATCTTGTTCGAAATTGACATTTCGATATACTGTTCTTGAGTTATTTGCACTTGACTTAGTCTAAACGCGGCTTGTGTTGCGATAGACAATACAGTTTTTATCTGATTTTAATGAAATTTGGTGTGAACATTTATATTGACGAGAACTTGGATTAGACCAAATAATCTTTTGCCTGTGTTAAAACAGAAAATATATTTTAAAGTGGACGTATCTTTCTAGGCAACCCCTTGTTTTTAATTTTAAGAAATGATTTAAAAATTTTAAATAGATTAGACTTTTGGGATGTAAACATAGCTTATTAATCAAAAATTGGTGTCATTACTTCATAACCAACAATACATGTCTCTGATTTATTCTATATTCACCTATTACAATTTCATTTCAGTGTTTGAAAGAATTAGTTATCTTTTAGTATAGTGTTGTACTTAAGATATGTATTGCTACAGCTGAACATCTTCATTGTATCTTGTCGAACATTTTCTTCATATTTTGTTGGTAAGTAAAAAGTTTCATTCAATTATTTCATTTTTGTTGTTGGTTGTTCTGGTTGCTTTGGATGTTCACATGCCCTTTATATCATTCGTAGTTTCTGGAAGAAACTCATTGAAATTCACTGAAATTCGTTTACATAATTACCTTTCAAGACTTGTGGACACAAGTGTTTTTACAAAGGTTAATGTAACCTGGTTGTGCATATCATAATAATAGGGTCGCTGGTCAAGTTTAGCCATTGATACATTGTTTTTAAAATTTCCATCTAAGTTTGTGTTTAGTGAATGAATGAATGTAAATGGTTACTGAAAGGAAACAAATCTTTGTAGATGATACAAATTTAATTTAAAAAAAAGCATTTGTAATTAATTGTTATTAGTTTACAACTTCAATTCCTTTTCAGTGTTTGTAATAGTTAGTAATTCTTCGGGAGATTACTACAGCAGATCCATTTTTCATTTAATTTGTGAAACATTTTCCATATTTACGTCTCAACAATTTGTATAACATTATACCAAAAAAGAAAAACAAGAAATATAAATATAAAAAAATAAGGATATTTAAAAACATATTGCCATTAAATAGAGAAATTATAAGAAAATGTTAAAAATTTATCACACCACCACAATAATAAAAAACAGTACCCGGTATAAAGCTTATGAATAAAAATGAATTAACACATTAACAGTAAAAGGGATTTAATATTTGATTAGAAATAAACAAACACTGTTTTCTTAAAAATATCATAGCTGGCTTGGCGCTCTTGTTGAACATTTGTACTAATAAATTCAAATAGTTCTGAGCGTATATGTTAATATAAAGGACAATAAAGAAGACAATGCTGTTTATCTTCAATTTTTTGTTAAACAGAATCGTTAAATCTGCCGGTTTCTATTTTAATGAGGCTACGCCATTTCTAAATTTAGCACATCTGTGTATTTTGAATTGTGCAAAACATATGCTTCCAACTCATGCTTATGCTTTGATTGTCTATAGTACCAAAGCTTATATATGCCCACTCCCATGTTTTGCATTGTTACTTTGGAGATCAGTGTGTCATCTTTTAAAATATCTAATGACATTAAATTCATTTATTTAAATATATTGTATTCTTAATTTTTACAGTTTAACTATCCATCTTCCGTTATCCTCCAATATATATTTCTAATAGACCTATTTTGTTAAGATATTTCTTAACTCTAACTTATTGTTGCTAAATACTTATTGGACCTCTCCTGAACCATTTTACACGCATTTCATTTCAGATTTGAAGAGCAATTTGAGAATTTTTTAGAGCAGTTTTTTTTATTTATTTTATTGAAAATCTGCCACCCATTCAGTGGTAAGTAAGAATCTGTTCCAGAAATCATTGTGAACAATTTATTGCAACCGAACCAATATTTTTAGATAGAAACATACCAGAACACGTGAACTACTTTGTCATAGTGATAGAGAATTCTGAAATTTAAAAAATCTATTTAACAATTTATTGGTGTGCTTGGACTTTGAAGGTTTTTACCTGTGAAACTAGAATACAAAAGTTTATATTGTCATATAATCTTTAAGATCCATTCATCATTGTTATACTTTTTATTTCAGGGCTAATTTCTTCATCTTGTGTATGTATTATAATTTATTATAATGATTCATTAAATAGAACCATTTTATCAAATTTGTGTATAAAATAAAGATTTAAGATAATTTTTCCTTAAGAGGTGTATATGTGTATTAATGTCATTTCTGATAATCATCATTTTATATTATAAAATAAAATTGTATTGCTTGGACATAAATCAATGAAACTTTTATAAACATTAATAAGTTAAAAGATAATATATAGAGGAAACCATTTGTGATTTTCAGTTTAATCATTTAAATACAAATGTTTAGTTAAGTAAATTAGTGGGTAGCAGTAATTAAAGAAATCATATTTTATCTATTTTATTTGTGAAATTATTAAAACAATGTATGATTGTGGTGTTATTCTTAACAAGGGATTATGCACAATGAAAATTGAATTGTAGATGAATTTGAATTGATATGACCGAAATGAAAAAAAGCAAATCTGGGATTGATAAGCTTGAGTCATCACAGCATATTCACCAAATTTTGCCCTTGCATTAATGATTTACCAAGAAACTAGTACAGGAGTAAAAAGACGTTTTGATTATACGCCCACATGGAAATTGACCCTCTCGGTCAAGTTCGAAAATGGAAATTATCGAATCAACGGATTTTCTATATTTGTTGTAGACAAAATAGAAGCTACAATTTTCAATGGATTTAAATGAAAGTTGGTGTGAGCATTGGAATTGATAAGACAACTGTCAAGTTCGAATTTGAAGATTTTTCGATGAACAGTTTTTTAGTTATTGCCCTTGACTTAGTAAGATTGCGTCAAAATTTTATTGTGGGTTCAATAGAAGCTATAAGTTTCAATACATTTTGAAGAAACTTGGTGTGAGCATTGGAATTGATAAGACAACAGTTTGAATTTGGCAATTTTTGTGATGAACAGTTTTTGACTTATTGCCCTTGACGTAGTAAAATCTTGTCAAAATTTTAGTTT
The DNA here is from genome assembly GCA_030562195.1 of Nipponacmea schrenckii. Lineage (NCBI taxonomy): Eukaryota > Metazoa > Mollusca > Gastropoda > Lottiidae > Nipponacmea > Nipponacmea schrenckii. Next base: position 3,369,062 of record CM060201.1, read on the forward strand.
CGATGCAATAAATCCTCAAATTTTCAGAGGATTTTCATGAAACTTGGTGTGAGCATTGGAATTGATTAGACCTCAGTCAAGTTTGAATTTGACAGTTTTTCAATGAACTAAGTTATTGCCCTTGACTTCGTGAAATTGCGTCAAGATTCTATTGTGGTTTCAATAGGAAGTTTTAATTTTCAAAAGTTTTTGATGGAACTTGGTGTAAGCATCAGAATAGATAAGACATTAGTCAAGTTTTGAATTTCCGACTTTTTTAACGAATGGTTTTTGATTTATTGCCCTTGACTTAGTAATATTGCTTCTAAAATATTTGTGGGTGCAGAATAAGCTATCATTTTTTAATAGATTTGATGAAACTTGGTACGAGTATTGGAATAGATAAGATGGTGGTCAAGTTTTAAATTGACGATTTTCCATGAACAGTTTTTGAGTTTTTGCCCTTGATTTCAATATCCATTTAGTGAATGTTTTTGAGTCATTGCTCAATTTATTTTTTAAATTCAATACTGCCAGTAGGCGTGTGTTACCTTGCCTGGCAAGCTATCTTTCTGCACTTTATTGTTCCCAACTTTGTGTCTTGAAGATACAGGCTTTTTCCCCCGACATGAGCATATGTGATAGCTAAGAGGATCTCGTCCCACCCATCTGACAATGTATGCTGAAGGCTAAAACAAAAATCTTCTGATATCAAGAGATAAATATCCCTTGTATCACCGTCTTCATTAGTCTCTCCGTTCTAATTTCTTTCATTCAATTGAAATTACTACCTGTGAGACGCCTGTTCAAATTATGATTTTTATGAAAATGTTGCATCGGGCATTTATTCAGATACTGCCACGCAAGTTATATTACTTGTAAGAAATTATTTTATTGTATATTTCAAAGAAATCTGAAAACACTATTTTTCTCTGGAAATTTTGTCTGTCATTTGTTTCAGACTTGTCAGTTGATTTTAACATCGAAACATTGCCACCTTTTTCATATAAAGAACTTAGAAGCTTGTTCTAGATTTGAATAAGTATTTTCAGAAAAGTCAGGAATCTTTTTACTGCTTTCAATGTGTAAGCTTACATATTCTTTTTATTTAGAATTATGTAACGAAACAACAATATTTGGCATTTGAATCAAAATTGTGGGAATTGAATAAGTAGATAACTGGATTGAAATTAATTACTGCTATCCATTAAAGTAATGTTTAAATGTTAAAGCTTATCAAAGATATTACATTTTAGTAAATATGTTTTCAGCTATGCTGTTAAATTTTACATTCCAGGTATATTAAAACTGTACCTTTACTTCTTTATTTCAAGTTTTTTGGACGATGCCGTTTTGTTCTTATTCCTGGTAACTTACAAGTAAACAGCGAAATTACTTGTGGATTTTGACTAAACATTCCGTTTTGGTTATATTTCAGATGGATTAAAAGAAAATTTGGTATAAGGTTCAATTCAGATGTGTTAAACCACCCCGTTTTTTTCTTCTGGGTTTTGTTTACCATGCTATCAAATTTTTTTTCTAGGTGTAAGCCTATTTAAATATTTCGTTATTATTCCAGGTAAATGAAACCAGCCATTACTTTTCTTTTCATTCCAGATGTGTTTATCTATTCTCTTATTTTTTTATTTTTTTTTTATTTTCAGACCTTCGAAGAAATTCTCGAATTGCTGTAAATTTGAATTGAACCCCCCAAATTTACGCTAGGCATAACCGGGTTCGAATTCAATAGATTGGCCCTCTATTGTCTCATCAGCTGCTATTCAGTGGATAACGGGCGGTCCATTGTCTTAAGGAATACGCCTAACAAACAAACATTCAATAGATTGGCCCTCTATTGTCTTACTAACTGCTATTCAGTGGATAACGGGCGGTCCATTGTTTTAAGGAAACGCCTAACATTCAATAGATTGGCCCTCTATTGTCTCATCAGCTGCTATTCAGTGGATAACGGGCGGTCCATTGTCTTAAGGAATACGCCTAACAAACATTCAATAGATTGGCCCTCTATTGTCTTACTAGCTGCTATTCAGTGGATAACAGGCGGTCCATTGTTTTAAGGAAACGCCTAACATTCAATAGATTGGCCCTCTATTGTCTCATCAGCTGCTATTCAGTGGATAACGGGCGGTCCATTGTCTTAAGGAATACGCCTAACAAAAATTCAATAGATTGGCCCTCTATTGTCTTACTAGCTGCTATTCAGTGGATAACAGGCGGTCCATTGTTTTAAGGAATACGCCTAACATTCAATAGATTGGCCCTCTATTGTCTCATCAGCCGCTATTCAGTGGATAACGGGCGGTCCATTGTCTTCAGAAAAGACGCCTAACAAAATAATATATATTTAAACTAAAGAATACTTGAAATATACTTATAAGATCACCTTGAAATATATATTGAGAAGAGATATGGGTCGACCGAAAAAGTCGAAAGCTTCTAAATTGGCAAATTTCGTAAAAAAGAGTGAAAATAAAGAAATTGAGAAGATAGATAATTTTTCTTCAAAGTCCTCTCAAAATACTATCGCCAAAAATAGTACAGATCAAATGAAATCGGGACAAAAAATAGTCTCTGAAATTTTAGACCACGAACATATTCCTAGAATCATAAACAAAATTGAAAATACACCTTCCCGAAATCAAACTAGCAAAGACCGCAAGGAATTTTTTCTCGATTCTAAAAGTACGAAATTACCTTCACAAACAATTATCTCCTTAACTGGAAGCCGAAATCAGGGTGATAGAGATAGATTTATGTTGAATGCTGGAAAGCAATGTGTACCGAATTCTTTACTAGCTATTGTTTATTTTAAGATTCTTGATGTACGATTATGGAAATCCTCTACTTTAGACCGAATTCTAGATTTAGGTAACGAATATTATTCATATCTGCAAAATTTATCAAATATAAGACATCCGTATATTTTCATAAATGAACTTTTGGAAACTATAGAAATAGAAAATAAATCGTTTCACTTGAAAATAAGTAACGAGCCACAATATGGGTTAATTGGTTCATGTGACAATTTTGGCCTCTCTATGAATGAAGCACTTGAGATTTGTTTGAGTAGTCATGAAGCGTGTTTTGTGACATTTAATTTGAACACATTTGCAGTGATAAAAAACGATAATCGTTTTTTTGTATTTGATTCTCATTCCAGAAACCGACTTGGGATGATGATTCCAGATGGAACTAGTATTTTGGTACAATATGGTAATGTTACAGAAGTTTATAATCACTGTTTAAATTTAAGTAAGTCGATGAACTGTAAAAACAATGAACAGTTTGAAATTACAGGTATCAATGTATATATATACGAAGGGAATAATGAACCGATAAATGAGGTGATTTATGAAAAGTCCATTTCAAATGAGTGCATTTCTGTTGCTGATCACATTGGTTCGAACGAAAGTTTGTCTGATCCAAAAGCTGATGAAGATGTACATATTTCATTTGTTGAAGATGCTAATTTTCTGTTCAAACCTCTTCGATATGAAAACAAAAGGCGTATATGTCAGTTGATTTATTTAGTCCAGGACAACAGTATTCCCAGAAATGAACCAAGCGTTTGTAAATTGACTATTCCTACGGAATATGTAGCAATTAAAGGCGATGGAAATTGCTTCTTTCGATCATTATCATATGCTTTGACATTAAGTGAAAAATTTCATCACAAAGTACGTTTGTCTGTTGTACACCATATGAAATCGTATGCTCAAATTTTCACACCCTTTTTAGAACAAAATTACCAGTCTATTGATGATTATATTAAACGTTCTAAAATGAGAATATCGGGAACATGGAGCACTGAGATTGAAATATATGCTGCAGCTCATTTGTTTCAAGTTAATATCTATACGTATTCTAATAACAGATGGTTACGATTTCCTATTTTGCAGATGAATGAAAATAACATACCAGAGGGAATATATTTGAACCATAAGAATGGTAATCATTACGAAATAGTTAGTAATGTCAGAAGAGTTCAGGTAAATGAAAATCGAGATGTAAGTGAAAAAAGTCAGAATTTTAAACCTGTTAAAATGGAAAAATCAAAACCGAAGAAGCGCAAACGAGGTAACAATTGGTGTTTAAAAACAAAACGTAGGCGATATTCACATGAGCAGTCTAAAAAGAAAAAAAAAATACTTCAGGATACATACCAATTAAAACACAAAGACCATAAGACCAAAGTTAAATCAAAGAAAGACAAAATTCAATATAATAGGAAAAAGAAAATCGCATATGAAAAATATATAAGATTTCGTTTAAGCTTAAAATATGAAATCCTGTTAAAACCAGAATTAAAACAAAAGTATAATACAAAGTTAATACCAAAATTAAAACAAACGTATGAATCAAAGTTAAAACCTGAATTGAAACAAAAGTATGAAACACTGTTAAAACCTAACTTAAAACTAAAGTATGAAACACTGTTAAAACCTGAATTGAAACAAAAGTATGAAACACTGTTAAAACCTGAATTGAAACAAAAGTATGAAAAACTTTTAAAACCTGAATTGAAACAAAAGTATGAAACACTGTTAAAACCTGAATTGAAACAAAAGTATGAAACACTGTTAAAACCTGAATTGAAACAAAAGTATAAAACGAAGTTAAAACCTAAAATGAAACAAAAGTATAAGACGAAGTTAAAACCTTCTTTGCAACTCAAATATGTAACAGAATTGTCAACAGTTTTGAAAGAGAAGTATGATTCTGAATTTAGAATCAAATTAAAACAGAGATATATAAACGAACTAGGAAATAAATTAAAAACTAAGTATCTCAAAGATATCCCATTTAGAAACAAAGTTAAACAGAAAAGTATTTTTAAATTCAAAAATGATACAAAATATAGAATAAAATTGAAAGAATCTATTAAAAAAAGACGAGAATCTAAGAAACGTAAAATGAGTAATATTGATACAGCTTTAGCTCAATTTAAGAAAGACACCTCAGAAGGTCCAATTTTTGTATGTTGTGTTTGCAATAGATTACTATTTCAAAATCAGGTCAAAGAATGTCCGGAGGCACTTTATGAGAAGAAAAGCAAAAAGGTTGAAAGGGTGGCAAAGAAATGTATAACTAAAACTTATTATCATGATTGTAATGACGAGTGCTCCGAGAAATGTTCCTGGTCGGATAATTATAAATCTTTATGGATATGTTTCACATGTAATAAAAAACTTTTACAAGGTAATATGCCAGCCGAATCAGTCGTTAATAATATGAACCCTGGACCAATACCAAATGAGATTAATTGTCTGAATAATTTAGAAAAACATTTGATATCCAAAAATATAGTATTTTTAAAATTAGTTAAAGTCTCTCCTCAAAACGATAGGAAAATAGTTGGTGAAGCAATTTGTGTACCAAGTAATTTAACTGAAATGACAAATGTTTTACCGAGGTGCCAAAATGACGATGAATTGATTCGTGTGAAACTTAAGAAAAGACTATCAAACAAAGGGCATTATGAATTTCAAACGATCACAAAAAATAATGTTAGAAATGCACTGAACTATTTCCAATTACACAATGAACATTATCATGATGTTATTTTAAGCCATGATTGGGTTAATGAACAGGATGAATTAGATAATCATCCAATAGTTGAAGAAAATAAATCTGATAAACCTAACACACGCGACAACGATGATAGTGATTTAGATGAATTAGATGCGAACATAGCTAGGTACACTTGTGACACACTAGGAAGTTCATGTCTTCAACCTGTTGATATTTCATCCAATATTTTGAATAATTCTGACAAGATTTTTTCTATTTCCCCAGGTGAAAATAACAGACCTGTTCGAGTTCTCATGGATAAATCAAACGAAGCCTGTTCTTTTCCATATTTGTTCCCTACTGGTAAGAATACATTCTCAGAAAATAGAGAAGTAAGAATAACACTAGGTAAATATTTAAAGAACAGATTGATGTCAGCAGATACTCGTTTTGCGTCATGTGCAGAATATTTATTCTATGCCCAATATATCTATGAATTGCAACAACTATTATCAGGTACATCTATTGCTCTTAGACAAGGCCGAATGGGTGGTAATATGATAACTGCGGCTATGCTGACACAAGATGAACCATTGCAAAACATTCTACGTTCAGACATGGGGTATGCTTTTATGAAAAATTGTAGAGGTAGTCCAGCATTTTGGCAAGCAACCCAGAAAGACCTCTTTGCAATGATCAGACAACTTGGCACACCAACCTATTTTGTTTCTTTTTCATGTAGTGAATTACGTTTTGAGTCATTCTTGAGTACTATTTTACTTCAACAAGGGTCGAATATTAAAGTGAGCGATTTAAATTGGAATCAGAAGCGTGAACTTTTAAGATCAAATCCGGTCACAATTGCCAGATTATTTGATCAGAGATTCAAATTGTTTTTAAGGAAATTTCTGTTATCTCCATCAAATCCCATAGGCAAAGTTACGGACTGGTTTTTTAGATCGGAAATCCAAGCTAGAGGCGCTATCCATATCCATGGAATTGTGTACATTTTAGACAGTCCAAAATTAGACGTTGACTCAGACGAAAAAGTTGTCGAATTTATTGACAAATATATATCGTGTGAACTCCCAGACGAAAACATAGATCCTGAATTACACGAGATTGTTTCAAATGTACAAAAACATAGTTCAAAGCATTCCAGAACTTGTCGAAAAAACAAGAAGGTGTGCCGATTTAATTTTCCAAAGCCCCCGTCTAACAGAACGTTTATTTGTCGTCCTTTAGAAGGCAACAATACTACTGATAGTGCTGAAAATGATAATGAAAATGTACAAGGTTCTTGTGAAAATAGTAAGGTAAATAACATGTGTAATGAAACAGCAAAAGCAATACTTGAATCAATATGGAAAGAATTGACATCTGAGGATGAAAGCTATAGTTCACTTTCTGCTTTATATGCTCATTTGAATATCAGTCAAGAAACGTTTGAACAAGCATGTGAAAAACTAACAAACAAAACTTACATAGTTCTTAAAAGAGGTATTAATGCATCATGGATTAATCAGTATAATTCTCATATGTTAAGAGCTTGGAACGCAAACCTTGATATACAATATGTCACTGATGCTTATGCCTGTGTAGTATATATAGTTTCATACATCACTAAATCAGAAAGGGAAATGGGACTTTTTTTACGCCAAACATATAAGGAGGCTAAACAGAATAACTTAGAAGCAAAGGCATGCATGCGTAAAATTTCAACCGCATATTTACATTCCAGAGAAGTATCCGGTCCAGAAAGTGCTCTTAGAATCTTGGGTTTACCATTAAAGCAATTTTCACGCTGTGTTCAATTCATTCCAACAGGTAAAAATAATATTAAAATAACTTTGCCGATAAAGGTGTTACAGAGTAGAGCCAAGGAAGGTACGTTAACAGACAGTACCATATTTATGGTTGGATATGTTGAAAGATATTTGAATAGACCTAAGGGAAAGCCGTTTGATGACATGTGCATAGCTAAGTTTTGGTCAGAATATAGACTTATGTCAAGGTCAGAAAATCCTAATGTTGATTCCGATAAAAACCCAGCTTTTGAGTTGCAAAATGAATTAGGTTTCATTATAAAACGCTCAAGAACCCCACCAGCCATTATTCGTTATGCAAGATTCTCTGAAACCAAAGACCCAGACAATTACTATCTAAGCAACATGCAGCTGTTTTTACCTTATCGTTTTGATACACAGCTAAAGCCCCCTCGATTTAATACACATGAAGAGTTCTATAAAAGCGGGTCCATCAAATTATCAGGAAATCTTGTTCACGTAAAAGATATTGTTGAACAAAACAGAAAAGGTTTTCAAACCGATATTGATATTGAATCTATTGAAGAGACAATTGCAAAATGTGGCGGTATGGAAGATGCCTGGGCTCAAATTGCACCTGAAACCGAATTGGATAGAATTGAGCATGAACAATTTAGACAAGACAATAATGATGACGATGAGGAAAGTGACCATGAACCTCAAATACCCGATATTATGCCTTCAAATAATAATGCAAATAGAATTCGTTCAGAAACACACATAAGTGGAATTTCAAAAAAAGATGCAATTCCTTTGATGAGGTCTTTAAATGAAATACAAACACAAGTGTTTTATGATATCCGTCAATATTGTTTACATAAAGTTCATGGAAAAAACCCGGATCCATTAAGGTTGTTTATTACTGGTTCAGCCGGCACTGGAAAGTCCCATCTTATTAAATGCATTCATTATGAAGCCTCAAGTATTTTATCTAAATCATCAGAAAGCTTAGATGAATTAACAGTCTTATTGGCAGCCCCTACAGGAGTTTCTGCATACAATATCGGAGCTTCAACAATTCATAATAGCTTCTCGATAAGAAAAGGTTTCACGTTACCATATCAACCACTAGGACACGAAACAATAAACACACTCAGATGTAAATATCGTAACTTGGAAATTGTCATAATAGATGAAATATCCATGGTAGATCATAACTTGTTGTCTTACATTAATGGGCGATTAGGTCAGATTAAAGGTACAAATAGCAATGAATTATTCGGAAATATTTGTGTTATCTGTTTTGGTGACATGTGGCAATTAAAACCAGTCAAGGCTTTTAGTCTATGTCATGATAGCGTGATAGATTTTTGGAATGGCCATTTCAAGTTAGTGGAATTGACAGAAATCATGAGGCAAAAAGACGATTTGGCATTTGCACATCTCTTAAATAGGATTCGAAAACGAAAAAAGGGTGAAAAGATGTTGAATTCAGATATTGAAATGTTACAAAGTAGAGTTACAAATATAGAGGATGATTGTTTACATATATTCTCCACAAATGAGCAGGTAAACAGATATAATACTAAAATTATTTCTGAAAAGTGTCCAGATTCTGTTCATATCAAAGCATTAGATTACTCTAAAGATGCTAGATCTGGGACAATGAAGTTAAAAGATAGTTTTGTAAAGGCTACTGACACCCCTCTTGTTGAATTATTGACAATAGGTAAAGGAACGAAAGTTATGTTGGTAGTTAATCTAGATGTATCTGCTGGATTAGTAAATGGCAGTTTTGGTACAGTAACTTTAATTGAAAATGATCAGAATAATAAGCCAGTTAAGATTTATGTCAAGTTCGATAGTGCAAGAGTTCGATTGAATAATCCAGCCAGTCGTCTTCCACCTAATGTTGAACAAGGTAGTATTCCTATTGAAAGGCATGAAAGTACCCACATTAATTATAAAGGTGATGTTCGGCGCCAATTTCCTTTACGTCTTGCTTATGCTGTCACAATTCACAAGGTTCAAGGTTTGAGTCTAGATAGAGGTGTCGTTTCATTAGATAAAATCTTCCAATCTGGTCAAGCTTACGTTGCACTTAGTCGAATCAAAACGTTACAGGGACTAACAATACAGAATTTTGACGAAAAATATATATATTGTGATGAAAAGATTGAGTGTGCAATAAATGCTATGCCCAAACATTTACAACCTGATAGGCAATCCTCACCTTCTGATTTTAATATCATTTTGTTTAATGTTCAAGGCTTAACTACACATTTAGAAGATATAAAAAATGATCAAAGATTTCTCAAATGTAATATTATTTGTTTGACAGAAACTTGGTTAAAAAATGTAAGGAATCACACTAGTCTTAGATTAGATAGTTATTTGTTCCATAACCAAGCTCGTGCTGATAGTTATGATAATAGTACTTTTTTCAAATATCTACAGGAAAAAGAACATGGTGGTGTTGGAATGTACTACAAGATGAATACAAACAGTCATATTTTAAATTTGGGTCTTTTGAATATGGAATATATTGCTTTCAATCTTCCAGATAAAAATGTTTCTGTTATAGTTATTTACAGGCCACCTAAATATGGATTGGACATGTTTATACCACAATTAGAAAGGTTATTGTGCGAACTACAAGAATCCGGGCATAACTATATTGTTATGGGCGATTTTAATCAAAATGTTTTAGAAGGATTTTGTTCCATAAGAAACTGTTTCACTGACTTTGGTTTTTCGCAATGCATCGCAGACATTACTACTGAAGGTGGAACTATTATCGACCATGTATATACAAGTAGTGGTATTAATTTAGGACAAGTTGAATTTCGTATTGTTCCTACTTATTATAGCTACCACGAGGCAATACAGATAACACTAAAATAAAGACAAGGCAATAAAACAGAAATTAATAGATAATGAAATAATAAAATGATAGTTTGTGATAAGAAAACAATATTAAAATTTAGTAAAAAACCCTCTCTTTCTGCTGTGACCTTGTGGTGGAGAGGCTTGGAACCTTAATGATGTTGAGATCCTTGTCAGGTTGAATTCCTGGCAGAAGACAATCCAAAGTGTTTGGATCTCATTGAAATGTTTAACTAACAACAGCATTTCTAACGCTTCATTTTGATTGTGCAATATACTATTGTCTTTTTTTTGTTTCAGAATGGATCGGAGTCTGATATTGATTAATTAGTGGTACATGTTTGGGTTACATTAATTGACTGCTTTATGGAATAAATTTTTTGAACTAATAAAAGCAGTAGTTTTTCTTTACTATATAAAATACATTTTTGTCACATAATTTTTTAGTGACTGGAGGATGTGATCAGTTTAAGACATCTATATTTTAAATGAGGAAAGCAGGTGGTGTGGGGAAGACAGACGTAATATGGAATATATTGCTTGCAATCTTCCTGATAAAAATGTTTCTGTTATAGTTATTTGCAGGCCACCTAAATATGGATTAGAACTGTTTATACTACAATTGGAAAAGTTATTGTACAAATTACAACGGGCACAACTATATAGTGATGGGCGATTTTAATCAGAATGTTTTAGAAGGAGTTTGTTAGATAAGAAATTGTTTCACAGACTTTGGTTTCTTGCAATGCATCGCAGACATTACTACTGAAGGTGGAACTATTATCGACCATGTATATACAAGTGGTGGTATTAATTTAGGAAAGGTTGAATTTCAGATTTTTCCTACTTATTATAGCTATCACGAGGCAATACGGATAACACTAAAATAAACAAAGACTATGAAATTAAATATAACTCAATAGATAATGAATCAAGAAAATAGCTTTGATTATTAAACAATAAAAAAACCTAATGGTCTTGGACTTGGTGAAGAATATTGCTACCTTAATGAAATTTTTTTAATACCAGTAATCATGGTTTCTTTTTTGGTTTTTTTTTTCAGAATAGTTTGGTTAGTGCAAGTATATGCTAGACGATTTGCTGTTATAAAATTCATGAAGTTGGTTACGTCATTTCCACATAAAATACATTTGATGAATAAAACAATTACAATAGTTCTCATCTATTTTTATAATATAATATTCAGATACACAGAGAGTTTACGATATATGATCCAATGAATAAAATGAACAAGAGATAGACAATTTTTTATCGTATCTGTATCTGTAAATGGGTAAAATGGGCAATGAGACTATAATAGGATACAGCAGTTTCATCTAAAATCTCAACCTCTATTTCATATATTATTATACTAAATGTCATTCAATATACTAAACATTATAAGAATTTGGTTGAACCAGTTCTTTCCTACTCTGCAGGGATTTGGGATATAGGACATATTTATGTAAATAGTGTATAGAATAAGGCAATTAAATTCTTTTTAGAGGTGGGTACACGAACATCAAATGTAGCAACAAGAAGGGACACGGGATTGGTTTCATACTTTAACAGAGAATGCATTAGATCATTATGTAAACTATATGAAGTAACCAAACTACATGTAGACATATTATATCGATATTTATCTATAACCGGTATTGTTGGTTTGTATTTTAAAGTTCTTAAAATTATTGATAAATTAGGGTAGGGGGAAATTGTTTTTAACTTAAAATTGTCCATTAAACTAAAGAATTTTATTTCAATCATGTACAACTTTCACTGTATGTCGTTTTTATTCCATAATGAGCAATCCAGATATACAACAAGATCTAGGTAAATTCTTATCTAAAATGCTCTACATACGCAAGGAATTTCAAGCCACTGAATTCAGGTATACAAGTATAATAATATTCAAATCAAATAATGCACTTGACCTAAGCTGTCCATACATATGCTTATAATGGTTGTTAAAAAGTTTGTTTTGAGTGTTTAAAAAAGGCTATATCATGTGACCTTGTATCAAGTGGCCCCATAGGGGTTGTTTGCCACTCTCAGTACTGTTCACAGTTCTAGTTTTTTTTTTGCGTCTATCTTAATTTTTTCAATTAATTTGAGTTTAACATCTCAAAAGAGGCATATTATGTATGCAATTTAAAAATCCCCAGATATCATGAACGGTTGATTAGTCAATCAGTAGAAATCGGTCGCTATTCAAAACCACCAATACTTCTAGAAAACCACATATGTTGTAGAAGTTCTTATGTAGAAGAATTCCATGTTAGTAATTTGTGATACGTTTGATGGTATTAAAAGAATTTTATTTCAGTCATTTAAAACTTTCATTGTATGTCCAACATAAATCGTTTTTATTCCATAATGAGCAATCCAGATATACAACAAGATCTAGGTAAATTCTTATTTAAAATGCTCTACATACGCAATGAATTTCAAGCCATTGAATTCAGGTATACAAGTATATTTGAGTCCGTTTTAAACACAATGTTCAAAGTTGCAAAATGTTTATTTTAATCTAGAACATTGTTTTAAAATATACAATACTTAATTAAAGATATTCTAAACTGTTTACTATTTTGTTTTCATATTTATGTTTTTACATTTTTGATACATTATATTTTATACATTATAAATATTCATTTTACATTTTAATTGTTATGTTTAATCGTTGTGTAATATGTATATATTTTCATTGTTATGATTTTTGACACAAATTTTATATAAAATATTGTTATTATAATTATATCGAATATCCAAAACTAAAAACTATGTCATCTCAACTGAGCCTTCAAATCAGATTAAAGTACATAATATTTCCTTGTTGGAACCATGCAAGATTTTTTTCCATATAGCTCCTCGAAACTTTTCTACCACTTAATTGTATCTGGATAGTGACTTTTGGGGTCCAATACACACTTATCTTGTTTAATTTTGGAATGCAGTTTTTTGTCGTTGCTTTGCCCTTAATTCTGAACACAAACATATCCATGGTAATGTACTCAAGTATTTACTTAAACTTATTCATGTTGATGCACTGAAGTGATTCACTTAAGTATTTACTTGATCTTATACATGTTATTGCACTCAAGTACTTAATAGTACGCGGTATAATAAATTTCACAAAGTGATTTACAGTGGTTGCAGCTAATACATAATAAGCTAAATTAAAACCATTTTAAAATATGATAATAAAATAAAAAATATAGACAATAAATAATATAAGCATTAACTATGTAACTGAAAAATATAATCTCTATTTGAAAAAAAAAAAAATTAGTATAATCAATACATTTCCTCATTTGGACAAATATTTTCTTCAAAGGGGAATCATTCATATCATTCATACTACATAACACAATAATTTACGAGAACAATTGTAGAAATCGGTCGCTTTTCAAGGGCCTTCAAATTACATTAAAGTACATTATATTTCCTTGTTAGAACCATGCAAGATATATTTTCCATATAGCTCCTCGAAACTTTTCTACCACTTAATTGTACCTGGCTAGTAACTTGTGGGGTCCAATACACACTATATCTTGTTTAATTTTGGAATGCAGTTTTTTGTCGTTGCTTTGCCCTTAATTCTGAACACAAACATATCCATGGTAATGTACTCAAGTATTTACTTAAACTTATTCATGGTGATGCACTGAAGTGATTCACTTAAGTATTTATTTGATCTTATACATGTTATTGCACTCAAGTACTTAATAGTACGCGGTATAATAAATTTCACAAAGTGATTTACAGTGGTTGCAGCTAATACATAATAAGCTAAATTAAAACCATTTTAAAATGTGATAATAAAATAAAAAATATAGATAATAAATAATATAAACATTAACTATGTAACTGAAAAATATAATTTCTATTTGAAAAAAAAAATAGTATAATCAATGCATTTCCTCATTTGGACAAATATATTCTTCAAAGGGGAATCATTCATATCATTCATACTACAGAACACAATAATTTACGAGAACACTTGTAAGGTGCACAATGCGTCTTTGTATCTTAATCTGTCAATCAAAATTTGGGGTTGCTTTTTTTTTCCAGAAACCAATGAAATATTGAGACTTCTGATCTCGTGCGTATTATGCACGTTCATTTCCGATTGTGCGCATAGCCATTTATTGGAAGCCATTTACCATTTCTGAAATTTATTTCATAGAACAAGGTTGGTATTTCAAAATTGCTTATAATTTTTTTTTTTAGTTTTTTTGTACTTTAAATTTACCGATCGAGTTACTATTTCCGAATATTAATATTTGTGATTTTACAAATCAAGAAAAGTCATCACAATATTCATACTACGAATAAGGATAAGTAAATGATAAACCTCATGTTTAAAAAATAATCTGTAATATTCAATAGAATTTGCTACTCTTCATTTCAATTACATGTAATATGCTGAAAATAACAACACGTTTTTATATCAATCGCGCGTCATCATTACATTCGTCACCACGTGCAGTCCTCTTGCGACGAGTCTGAATAAACATACATGTGCTAACAAACAACCATGTTTTCTCAATTATAATTATCTGAAAATATCAACTCCGAAATTAATAAAAAATTTCAACACTGAAAAAATATATTAAAAAAATAAAAAGATGTTTACGAAAATTTATTTCTGAAGTTTTTTTATTTGCAGTTTATTCCTCCGTATATCTTAAATTTCCAATTAATTTACTGATTAGAACAACAAATGTTCATATCATATGAGTATCATCATTACATTCGTCAGCACGTGCAACAAATTACATGACGGTCAGTGACTCAAGGGTATTTTAACAACCTGCGACGATTCTCAATAAACAAACATGTACTATCAAACGACAATGTCTTTTTAATCAATCATAGATATCTGAAAATATCAACTCTGAAAATAAGAACAAATTGCCCATTGCCAATTATTTTTTATAACCAATATTTAAATTTTCGATCATTTTTTTTTCATTCTCAAGTAATTTACTGAGTAGAACAAAGTAATTTCATATCCAGATATACCCAGATATCATGAACGGTTGATTAGTCAACTAAGAAGTGGTTCTTTACCTACAGAAGTAGAAATCGGTCGCTATTCAAAAGCCTTCATATCACATTAAAGTACATAATATTTCCTTGTTAGAACCATGCAAAATTATTTTCCATATAGCTCCTCGAAACTTTTCTACCACTTAATTGTATCTGGATAGTGACTTGTGGGGTCCAATATATACTATATCTTGTTTAATTTTGGAATGCTGTTTTTTATCATTGCTTTGCCCTTAATTGTGAACTTAACCATATCAATGGTAATGCACTCAAGTATTTACTAAAACTTATTCATGGTGATGCACTGAAGTGATTCACTTAAGTATTTACTTGATCTTATACATGGTATTGCACTCAAGTACTTAATAGTACGCGGTATAATAAATTTCACAAAGTGATTTACAGTGGTTGCAGCTAATACATAATAAGCTAAATTAAAACCATTTTAAAATATGATAAAATAAAAAATATAGACAATAAATAATATAAGCATTAACTATGTAACTGAAAAATATAATCTCTATTTGAAATAAAAAAAAAATTGTATAATCGATGCATTTCCTCATTTGGAAAAATATATTCTTCAAAGGGGAATCATTCATATCATTCATACTACAGAACACAATAATTTACGAGAACAATTGTACGGTGCATAACGCGTCATTGTATCTTAATCTGTCAAATTTTGCACGTTCATTCCGACTGTGCGCATAGCCATGTATTGGAAACTATTTACCATTTCTGAAATTTTATTTCATAAAACAAGGTTGGTATTTCAAAATTGCTTGATCGAGTTACTATTTCCGAATATCAATATTTGTGATTTTACAAATCAAGAAAAGTCATCACAATATTCATACTACGAATAAGGAAAAGTAAATGATAAACCTCATGTTTAAAAAATAATCTGTAATATTCAATAGAATTTGCTACTCTTCATTTCAATTACATGAAATATGCTGAAAATAACGACACGTTTTATATCAATCGCGCGTCATCATTACATTCGTCACCACGTGTAGTCCTTTTGCGACGAGTCTGAATAAACATAAACATTTTTTTCTCAATTATAAATATCTGAAAATAAAAACCCTGAAAATAATAAAAAATTTCAACACTCAAGAATATATACTAAAAAATGAGAGGTTTACGAAAATTAATTTCTGAAGTTTTTTTTATTTGCAGTTTGCTCGTCCGTATATCTTAAATTTTCAATTGATTTACTGATTAGAACAAAGAATTTTCATATCATTTGAGTATCATCATTACATTCGTCAGCACGTGCAACAAATTACAATATGACGGTCAGTGACTCAAGGGTATTTTAACAACCTGCGACGATTCTCAATAAACAAACATGTACTATCAAACGACAATGTCTTTTTAATCAATCATAGATATCTGAAAATATCAACTCTGAAAATAAGAACAAATTGCCCATTGCCAATTATTTTTTATAACCAATATTTAAATTTTCGATCATTTTTTTTTTCATTCTCAAGTAATTTACTGAGTAGAACAAAGTAATTTCATATCCAGATATACCCAGATATCATGAACGGTTGATTAGTCAACTAAGAAGTGGTTCTTTACCTACAGAAGTAGAAATCGGTCGCTATTCAAAAGCCTTCATATCACATTAAAGTACATAATATTTCCTTGTTAGAACCATGCAAAATTATTTTCCATATAGCTCCTCGAAACTTTTCTACCACTTAATTGTATCTGGATAGTGACTTGTGGGGTCCAATATATACTATATCTTGTTTAATTTTGGAATGCTGTTTTTTATTATTGCTTTGCCCTTAATTGTGAACTTAACCATATCAATGGTAATGCACTCAAGTATTTACTAAAACTTATTCAAGGTGATGCACTGAAGTGATTCATTTAAGTATTTACTTGATCTTATACATGGTATTGCACTCAAGTACTTAATAGTACGCGGTATAATAAATTTCACAAAGTGATTTACAGTGGTTGCAGCTAATACATAATAAGCTAAATTAAAACCATTTTAAAATATGATAAAATAAAAAATATAGACAATAAATAATATAAGCATTAACTATGTAACTGAAAAATATAATCTCTATTTGAAATAAAAAAAAAATTGTATAATCGATGCATTTCCTCATTTGGAAAAATATATTCTTCAAAGGGGAATCATTCATATCATTCATACTACAGAACACAATAATTTACGAGAACAATTGTACGGTGCATAACGCGTCATTGTATCTTAATCTGTCAAATTTTGCACGTTCATTCCGACTGTGCGCATAGCCATGTATTGGAAACTATTTACCATTTCTGAAATTTTATTTCATAAAACAAGGTTGGTATTTCAAAATTGCTTGATCGAGTTACTATTTCCGAATATCAATATTTGTGATTTTACAAATCAAGAAAAGTCATCACAATATTCATACTACGAATAAGGAAAAGTAAATGATAAACCTCATGTTTAAAAAATAATCTGTAATATTCAATAGAATTTGCTACTCTTCATTTCAATTACATGAAATATGCTGAAAATAACAACACGTTTTATATCAATCGCGCGTCATCATTACATTCGTCACCACGTGTAGTCCTTTTGCGACGAGTCTGAATAAACATAAACATTTTTTTCTCAATTATAAATATCTGAAAATAAAAACCCTGAAAATAATAAAAAATTTCAACACTCAAAAATATATACTAAAAAATGAGAGGTTTACGAAAATTAATTTCTGAAGTTTTTTTTATTTGCAGTTTGCTCGTCCGTATATCTTAAATTTTCAATTGATTTACTGATTAGAACAAAGAATTTTCATATCATTTGAGTATCATCATTACATTCGTCAGCACGTGCAACAAATTACAATATGACGGTCAGTGACTCACGGGTATTCTTTTATCGAATGAAATTTTACAAAACCTGCGACGATTCACAATAAACAACAATGTTCTATCAAAGGACAATGTCTTTTCTAAGATATCTGAAAATTTCAACTCTGAAAATAAGAATAAATTGCCCATTGCCAATTACTTGTGAAAATTGAAAAAAATAATATGTTATATATAATAAAAAAATTTTTCAGTTTGTTCGTCCCTAAATTAATTTTTCAAATAATTTACCGGATAATAATAAATTTAATTCGAATGAAAGTTTACATAACTTTGTAATAAGCATTAAAAGAAGCATTTTCTGCAATTAATTAGTAATTAACTTGCTTTACTGCAAGTGGTATTTAACTTTTTTTTTGCTACAATTCGTAATAATTATTTTTTGCTATAATTGGCAATAAACATTATTTTCTGAAAAAGGTAATAAACTTTACTTGATGCAAGTGTTAATACTCCTGTAAAAGAAACATCAAACTAGAATTGCTTACAATTATGAACATATTTCGAGAGCCTTAATATATTATGTAGGCTAAATTTGCAATGACCTACATCTAGACAATATATCGAATATCATTTGACCTAGTTTTCAAACTCATGAAATAATTAGGTCATACCTTCCGAAACGGTTAAAAATGGCGAAAATGTGCAAATTATCAATTTTTGCTGTATTTAAGTACACTTATCTCTATGAATTTTTTAAGTAAGCCAAATTAAAAAATACCTACTCGTAGACAATATATTGAATATTATTTCACTTAATTTTCAAGGTCATAGATTAAGTGGGTCACACATTCCGTAGCCGTTAAAGTAACCTAATTTTTTAAAAATCGAAATTTGAATAATTCGAAAAAAAATACGAAATTTAAAAATCCAATGATCCAATGCATCTATGTGCTAAATTTCATCGAAATCGGTCTATCAATAGTTTCTGAATTTCGGTTTTAAGAATTGTAACGAAAATTCAAAATGGCGGCCGATATGGCTGCTTGACCAAATTATTTAGGTCAAATCGATTACTATTGACAAGTTATTTATAAAACAGTTTTAACTTTTCACCTAGCTGTTATAGACCGGAAGTTACGTAATTACGTCATTTGAGGCTAAACCGGAAGTCGAATTTTTTTTTTCAAAATTTTTCAAAATTCATAATCATATCGCCTATCAACTGGTAAAGTTTCAAAAGTTTACCATCTATATTTAAACGAGAAATCACAGTCTGAAATTTTTGCCGATGACCCTTGAATATTGAATTGCAAATCGTGGGTAAAAGATTTAACCGAATTGCATAAAACCTATAATTGTTAGTTGACAAATACATTGAAGTTTTCAAATCAGAAAATCCGGTCGAAATCGAACTGAAATTAAATTTGCTAAAGCTTTTACATCCGGTAAAAGATAGAACTTCCGGTTTTGTTTTATTTGATAATAGAAATCATTCTAAGATCAACTGTAGATTTAGAATTTCTGTACCTTTTACCAGTTTGTCTGCAAACTCATCCAAAAATTGCCAAAAAGAGAAAAAAAAATAATCCGAACGATAACAATACGTTTTCGCCAAAGTCGAAATACATGTACGTAATCAACCTTAATCGATGATTGTATATAAATATTTTATCTGAGGTTAAGGTTTTTTTTTCATTATCTTAAATTTTTTTTAAATTTTTTTCAGATGACTACTATTAAAGGAAGAGTTCTTTACCCAGCCGAACAAATAAGAGATCAGATGCAGACTCATCTTGGAACAGCCAAAGGAGTTGTCAAATTACTTTTTCCTGTAACCATGCTAGAGAAAATGTCAAAAAATGTTATTATTACCAAATGTACCCCATTTGGTAGTGATACTTTCAGAGTCGAAAATGTATCAAGAGTAAGTTAAATATTTTTGAATAATACAAATTCTAATGCAAATTTCAAGATTTTTGTTACTAAAAAAAGTCACACTTCTCAAATATGCTGTAGTGAATTTTCTTTTTAACCAAAATTCATGAAACTCCGAAACTGGAATTTTTCTACACTTTTGATAGTGTTTCCCAACATTTGATATTAATAGTAATTATTTTGTTCTTATAGGTTCTCCATGCGGGAAATATCAATGTCAATGAAGAGGAAGTAACAAACTTCATCAATCCACCAGTAGAAAGTATAGGGGAAGTTATATCTTCCGCTCCAAAGAGGAAAATATCCATTGAGGGATATTTATTTAATGTACGTATCAACCACCTGGCTTATTTGATTTCAAGAGAATGCCATTTATTTTGATATAATCAATTTCAATAGAACCAACCAAAATAACAAATTAATCATTAAGTATTTGATTAGAAAATGCATTGGACATCAGGCAAACATCGGCATAGTCATGAACAAAACTCTATTCAGATAGAGAAACGTAATAAGTTTTTAACTAATCTAAATTAATCAAAATCAGATCGAAACAGAAAACTAAAACTAGAATTGCTTACAATTATGAACGTATTTCGACAGCCTTAAAATATTATCTAGGCTAAATTTGCAATGACCTACATCTGGACAATATATTGAATATCATTTGACCTAGTTTTCAAAGTCCTAAAATAATTAGCTCACACCTTCCGTAACGGTTAAAGATGGAGAAAATATGAAAATTATCAATTTTTGCTGTATTTAAGTACACTTATCTCTATGAATTTAAGCAAACCAAATTAAAAAATATCTACTCGTAGAAAATATATTGAATATTATTTGACCTAATTTTCAAGGTCATAGGTTAAGTGGGTCACACTTTTCGTAACCGCTAAAATGACCTAGTTTTCAAAAAAAATCGAAATTTGAAAAATTCGAAAAAAAAAATCGAAATTTAAAAATCGGTCTCTAAGAAAAGGTAGATAATGATCCAATAAATCTATGTACTAAATTTCATCGAAATCGTTCTATCAATAGTGTCTGAATTTTGGCTTTAAGAATTGTAACGAAAATTCAAAATTGCGGCCGATATGGCAACTTGACCTAATTATTTAGGTCAAATCGATTACTTTTGTCAATTTATTTATAAAACAGTTTTCACTTTTCACCTAGCTGTTATAGACAGGAAGTTACGTAATTACGTCATTTAGGGCTAAACATGAAGTCGTATTTTTTTCAATTTTTTTCAAAAATAATAATCATATCGCCTATGAACTGGTAAAGTTTCAAAATTACCATTAATATTAAACGAGAAATCACGATCTGGAATTTTTGCCAATGACCCTTGAATATTGAAATGCAAATCGTGGGTAAAAGATTTAACCGAATTGCATAAACCTATAATTGTTAGCTGACAAATACATTGAAGTTTTCAAATCTGAAAATTCGGTCGAAATCGAACTGAAAATAAAGTTGCTAAACCAAAAAAACCTCAACTTCCGGTCAGAGATAGAACTTCCGGGTTTGTTTTATTTGATAAAAGAACTCATTCTAATATCAACTATCATTTAGAATTTCTGTACCTTTTACCAGTTTGCCTGCAAACTCATTCGAGAATCGCAAAAAAAAAACCCAAAAAAACTAGAATTGCTTACAATAATGAACGTATTTCGAGAGCCTTAAAATATTATGTAGGCTAAATTTGCAATGACCTAAATCAAGACAATATATTGAATATCATTTGACCTAGTTTTTAAAGTCATAAAATAATTAGGTCACACCTTCCGTAACGGTTAAAGATGGCGAAAATATGAAAATTATCAATTTTTGCTGTATTTAAGTGCACTTATCTCTATGAATTTTTAAAGTAAGCCAAATTAAAAAATACCTACTCGTAGACAATATATTGAATATTATTTGACCTAATTTTCAAGGTCATAGATCAAGTGGGTCACACCTTCCATAGCCGTCAAAGTGACCTAATTTGGAAAAAATCGAAATTTGAATAATTCGAAAAAAAATAGGAAATTTTAAAATCGGTCTCCAAGAAAAGGTAGATAATGATCCAATGTATCTATGTGCTAAAATTCATCGAAATCGGTCTATCAATAGTATCTGAATTTCGGATTTAAGAATTGTAACGAAAATTCAAAATGGCGGCCGATATGGCAGCTTGACCTAATTGTTTAAATCAAATCGATTACTATTGACAAGTTATTTATAAAACAGTTATTTACATTTCACCAAGCTGTTATAGACCGGAAGTTACGTAATTACGTCATTTGAGGCTTAACCGGATTTTTTTTTTTTCTAAATTTTTCAAAAATTATAATCATATCGCCTATCAACTGGTAAAGTTTCAAAATTCGGTTCTCACTTCCGGTCAGAGATAGAACTTCCGGTTTTGTTTTATTGGATAAAAGAAATCATTCTAAATTCAACTGTAGTTTTAGAATTTCTGTACCTTTTTCCAGTTTGTCTGCAAACTCATCCCAGAATCGCAAAAAAAAAAAATATATATTTTTCATTTTTAAAAAAATTAAAAGGCTATATCAAAAAACCTTGACCTCCAATGACCCTGCAATTTACAAGTAGAATATTCTTGACATTAGCTATCCACACATAGGCCTATACTTTTTTTGTACCCGTTTTAGTTTTTAAAAAAATTCAAAAGGCTATATCAAGTGACCTTGACCTTCAATTACTTTAATAATTTTCAAGTAAAATGTACATGACCTAAGCTGTCCATACATTCAAAAGGCTATATCACGTGACCTTGTATCAAGTGGCCCCATGGGGGTTGTTTGCCACTCTCAGTACTGTTCACAGTTCTAGTTTAATATTTTATTGTTTAAAAATTTCAGTTCCATATAATTCTATCTTTTTTAGATTGAAAACACAGTCGAGGGAGATGGACGAAAATATAAGTTCATGAAATTATCTAATATGCCCGTCGAGCAACACGACAAAAAAACAATGTCAATAAGATTAAAGTTGTGGAATAATGCAACCAGTCTACCAGTAGAACCGAATATAAAAGTTAGAGTAACAAATTTGAATATTGGGGAGTATCGGGGAACGAATGATTTGAATTCAACCCCCCTGACGAAAATACAAGTAGGTCCTAATGCATAATAATAAATGTTGAAGCGCTAAACACTGATTTCACTTCTAAAATACATTCGATCGAACGATATGTCTTGCAATAATGAACGTACGATGATTACAGATTTATTACAACTTATCATTTCCAGCAATGATCAATATTCATCTTATCTAGCTTTATATTAATTTTGTAAAATATCAAGGATTTTCTTAACAATGAGTTACATTGCTTAGTATATCCTTAGACAGATATAAATTGGAGGAAAAACCCAGATCATCAGAATCAGTATTTTAATCAGGTAATTTGCACATCATGTCTAATACGTTCATTTCAAGAAGAATAGAAAATATATTTAAATGCTAGAGCGACATTTTAGCATGGCCCTGTCCGACATTAATTAATAAAGAATTGAATTATTTTCAGATAATTCAAGAACCAACTGAATTTGATTTTATGGTTCAAGGTTGTGGATATGATGAGTAAGTATTTTTAACGAATTGTGCTCTACAATAGGTGTACAAATTTATATTCTCAAACAGTACAAATGAATCAGCAAATTTGGATATGTTCGTGTCCAGTAATTTTATTAAGCTTGTCACAAAGTTGAGGTGATGTACCAAAGTCCATAAAGAACTACTAAATTATATACGTATATTATAACAATTATAGTACAAAGCAGTGTCCCGACAATTTATAACGACGCGCTAGATGATTGGTTGAAGTATTCCACCATTAGGTCCGGTATAAATGCGACTCCAATTTTCGTTGTTTAACACCCCCAGGAACAGGAAGTAGTCCATTGTTTATAACACACAAGAAAATCTAACAGTAACAGGGACTAGTCTAGAATTTACAACATATAACAGGAACTAATACAGCGCTTACAACATAAAACGCATAGTGACAATACAATGAACATTTTCACAAACATGTAGGTTATAAACAAGCCTACATTAGTAAAGTTATACGGGTCAAAACGGCTTGAGTATTGAAAATTGTACTAGATTACTAATTCTAGTTATCTCTCGTCAAAACCAGAAGGCATAAGATCGTATCATTATCAATGATAATCACCCGTCGGAATTCTTCGATCCTAACTAAATTATCTTACGTCCGGTCTGGTCCGGTCCCCTAGCCATAGTCTCGACCCACTGTCTATTAACGCTCTCCACACTCTTATATACCCCAAGTTTGACCTTTCAACCCACGCTGCACGTGCACTCATCCTCGTGCTTTCAATCTCGTGTATAGTCACTGATAACTAGACACTTTCTTAGTCGCGACTTTCCATGTCCAGCAACACTATAAAACAAAATATTACTATATTAGAACCTGATCTATTTCATTTTTTGCCTTCAGATTGATGTGTTACCTCATGGACGAGGATGACACCGAGTACGAAGCTGACAAAGCATTAGTACTAAAGATTACATCTGGTCAAGAAGATCCAGATCTTCTCATAAACCACAAGATCTGTGGTACATGTGTTGGGAGAAAAATTATAAGCATGTAAGTATAATATGGTCAAGCATTGATTTCAAATTTAATCAAGATTAATAAATTTATTTATATATTCGTGGTCCATTTGTTAAATAGACTACACGTTCTTCGCACTTTATCCAGCATATCTATCAATTTTCCATCTTAAGTAGCTTCAAAATTGTATTGATAGCCATAGATGGTGTTGGCGTTGATAAACATAAAGCAACATAAGCACATATCATTGTGAAATATAGAGTAATTTACAGCCAAATCAAACGTGAAAATATTACCTTA
Organism: Nipponacmea schrenckii; assembly: GCA_030562195.1. Taxonomy (NCBI): domain Eukaryota; kingdom Metazoa; phylum Mollusca; class Gastropoda; family Lottiidae; genus Nipponacmea; species Nipponacmea schrenckii. The sequence continues at coordinate 3,393,932 of CM060201.1, forward strand.
TAATGTTACGCGTAGGTCAAGTCATTCTGTGACACAAGTAATGCTTTGGTTCCGAAATGATCGATAAACTTATGATTTCCGGTTGTGTACAAACTGCAACTGTTTTACCTAAAACCCAAAATAATGAAATTTTTTTGCAAGAGCACCAAAGTTATTCTTATTGCCAATCTAATGAAAGGTGTTAAGATAAAGTAACCTGATTAGGTGGATAAATATTTTTCTGAATACAGTACTATTGGATCTCGTTGACTGAAGCCTTGACCTGAATGCACAAAAATCACTATTTTTTATATATATTTTAAGATCAGAAACTAGAGAAGGAGGACAAGAAAAAGAAAAACAGGAAAAAGAACAAGGGGACAAGAACCAGGCAGATGAAGAGGAAGAAAATATGCTATTGAATATAAAATGTTAAAAACTTTGTTTTCTCTTACATATAGGTTAAAAGACATTTGGGTTTACCCTTTTCTAAGGTCATGAGAAAATTCTGGACACCTAGCTCCAGCTTTTAATTAATCTAGATTTACTATGCTTAGGTTTCGGTATTGAGGATTCTAAACTAAGGGTTATTAACAGTATAAACCAAAAAAGCTGGGCGCGCTGTGATTTTAAATTAAAATATTTGACAGTACAATAACAAAATATTAATCATCCATACACTTCTTTCGACTCTTCTTGGGAGGTAATAAACAATATTACGAAGTATTGTCAATATTTTTCGTTTTGTATTTACAGACTAAAAAATCAAATACGTTTTCAAGATCAAGGCCACTTTGACATACTATTTTATTGTGCATATTAAACAAAACGTTAGCATATTATTCACACATTTCTTTGTCTTAACATGTTTATAATTATGGTTCCATATAACTTCAAACAGGTTTGAATTACTTCTCATCTTTCCAGAGTACATATCTATCACATGACATAAGCTAACTTTAAAGATCTCTCATGACATATTGCACAATTTTGAACTCCAAAATTTGCTGGATTTACTTTATCATTTATTTTAAAAAATATGATCACAACACACATTATATAAACCAGAAAAAAATATCTACCAACCCAACTTATACTTACTACCCAGTTGGAGATATCCGCATCCGCTGGAAATTGCAAATTTAATCTATAAAACGATCAGTTGGAAATTATTAGTTTCGGCGATCTGGATATGTATTAAATTTGCCTTCCCTTATTTTCATATATATATATATATATATATTATCCTGGATTTTTTCATATTTCATATATATATATATACACACACACCATAATTGGACCGGTAATACTTATATCAATAGAAAGTAGAGTTGTTCTAATGACCAGAAAAATACCAGATGGTCCCACATGTCATTAATCAACTCGTTATTAGCCTAATTATGACCGGAATTCCCACGGTATTTGATCTTTTTTTTGATCATCCAGTCTGTCAATTCATAAATCATGACGTAACCTGCAGCTGTTGTTATTGCCCACATTCCTTAATATTTTCCACAACAACAATGGCATTTTGTTATTCCATTTATTATTATCTCTAGCAAAAGGCAATACAACGTTTAAATATCATTTTGTAAAAACATTATGAATTAATTCAAATAAGTTTTAACTCACTAATAATAAAATACAATCAATTTTTAGACGCCTTCATTCATATGACGTCATTTGGTCACGTGAACAAACATGGAGTCTAAATTTAGCGTTTCAAAGCAGATCAGAGTCAAATGGATTCCACAAGCATTTCTACGTCCACATAAGTCTTTTGAACTTGAAAATACATGGATTATTCATTAGAAACCCCAATTAATCAATTAGTAAGCTTACGTTGGCTCTAATTAATGAGGCAACCCATCTTTAAGGTGAAGCTTTCTATATCCATTCAATATGATTTTAACTTATTACCTATCCGAATTGATGATGAGGGCTAAGGATGGGGAAGGGGGAAGGGGAAAGGGGGGGGGGAAGGGGAGGGGGTATAGGAGCGTTTGTTATGAAATCCAAATCCATTTATAATGCACATTTTTTTTAATATACCCTTTCTGTCTTTTGCCTAACGAACGTATCCCTGGATGGAACGCACTGCTTCAGTGCCGTTAGGCGTACGGCTCTAGTTGCAGTGCGTTCATCGAACGCACTGCTTTGTTTTCGAAATGTCTTTTTTTTTTTTTTTTCGAATTTCACATTCGATTATTCTCATAGAAGGCAACTTGCCACAAACTACTAGTTGCTATTGCCTATTCAAACTGCGAGACTTGTATTTGTTAAATGTGAAATGACGTCATTTAGAGCAACCGGAAACGAGCTGTGATCAATGGCGTTTTTTTGGTTTTTGCTCTTTATTATCTTTATTTTTCAACTGATTTTGACATAACTTCTTTTGTTAGCTTCTTTCAACTGCTAGCTACATAACTGCAGTTTAAAACTGCTAATTTTATTACTTTTGTAGCTGACTTTTTTAATTTCAATATTTGCGTTTTTTTCAACTTCTACAATTTTATTCTCATCCATCTGAAAAATTATAAGTAGATAGACATTTTAAATGCGATCTCAAATTATTTTTCAAATTTTTGACGTCACTTCCGGTTTTGAAGTTATTCTCTTGTAAATTTTAGAAATCTAACTTCCGGAATTCTTAAGATATTTCAAAACTTCGTTTTGCAACATGCTACAAATAGTCATACAAAAAAACGAAGATGAAAAAATCCGGACCGGAAGCAAAAGATCAACCGCCATATTGAAATGTCAAATTTTTGTAAAATTCAAAATGGGGCCTCAGGGGATAAAGCGATTTTCGTTATTTTTTCATATCTAATAACTAGAGTCGATTGCGCAATTTTGTTTAGAAGCCGAATTTTGATTTTTTATTTTAATTTTCTGTTATTTCCATAATAATTTTCTTGGTAATGACCAAAATTTCAAAGGCCCGTATTTCGCGACCTTGACCTTTGGTGACCTTGTGACCATAACACGATTTATTGCTCTTGATGATATCTTTTCAATGATATATTCATTTGTGTTGTCCGATGTCTACTTCCGGTTTTATAACCGATTGAAATTTGTGATTTTTATTTTTAAAGAGCTCTGTCACGTGAACAAATTTTATAAATAACAAAAATTCATATTGAATCTTATTACAGTTTATCTGCTCTTTGTAATGATATATAAAACCACATATTTCCACCAAAAATGCGCTTTTTTGTATTTGAGAATTTTGTATTTCTTCTCTACTAACTGTGCGTAATTTTCTTTAAATCGAAATGGGGCCTCTGGAGATACTCCGATTCGTGTAATTTTGATGTCTATAGAATGTAATATTGATTTCTGAATCATATTTGGAAACCGATTTTTGAATTTTGATTTTGATTTTGATTTTACCTGATAGTAATATATAAAAACTTCGAATGGTCGTATTTGTAACCCTGAAATTTGGTGACCTTGTGAGCTGCACAAATGTGATAGCTCTCGAAAAGATCTATCCATTGATATATTATATTTTGATGTACGATGTATACTTTCCGTTTTATCACCATTTGAAAATTGCGAATTTCATTGTTAAAAACTGTTTGTTGAATTATGCGTTTGGGCGATCTACATGACACGAGTTTTAGCGAACCAATTACGCTTTGAAAAAAAACGACTTCTACTCTGTAAAATAATGTTAGTGGTCTATAGCTACTTTGTGGGGTAGTTTTAAAGCGTATATCAAAACTGCTACGCACTGCGTCAGAACCTCGCGAAGCCTGGGGATCTAGTTGTGGGACTTTGCTACCGCAAAGTCCCAGTTTGTTTTCGGTTTGTCTTTTTTTTTTTTTTTTTTTTTTTTTTTTTTTTTTGAAATTTACACAGGGCACACAGCCTAGGCTGCAATAGTTGCAGCAATTTCACATCTTCTCTACACCTTCTGTTGTGGCGAAATTTCTATTAAATATAAATTGGAACATTTTTGCAAAACCGGAAGTGCTGCATTGCAACATGTCTAAAAAGTCGGTCAGTGGCTCTAGAACTCGCATTTTTGGACCGATTTTCGTCGGGTTTGCATTTTTGAAAACTTGAAACAATTTCCAACAAGATAGCAGTTACAAAATTTCGAAATTCGAAAATTCATAGCACACATTTTTTCGCCGTATTTTGCACATTTTTGCAACTTTGCTATTTTTAGACCGATTGATCTGAAAATTTGGGTGCCTTCAAGTGTCACGAATATGAAAACATTGGCAGAGTCAAAATTTTTGCTTCATTTTCCCGGGTTTTAGCGTAAAACGGGTTTAAACTTCCGGTTGACCTACTTGTGCTGTAATTGATGTATCGCAACAAAATTTATGTCAATCCTAATTAAATTAGAAGACAAAAAAACGAAGCAGAAAAAATCCGGACCGGAAGTAAAACATTTGGGCCCCCATCTTGAAATGTCACTTTTTTTTAAAACTCAAAATGGGGCCTCTACGGTAAGAGCGATTTGTGTGATGTTTATATTTCTGGAAAGCTTAGTCGATTGCGATCAAAATGTTGGAAATCGATTTTTGAATTTTTCTTTTGCTTTTTTGCAACATCCGGTTGAATTTTTTCGAAGTTTGGGGGCTTATTTCTCGTGACCTTGACCTTTGGTGACCATGACCTTTAGTAGGTCAAAGGTCATTGACCTTGGCTATCAGTTGATACTTTGAACTTTGACCTCCGACGTCTACTTCCGGTTTTATAGCTGCCCGAAAACAGCAAAATTCGCAACTTTGGGCTGCTCTAGAGCGTGACCTAATTAATTTAGAGTGTTAATTTTTTCAGATTCTTAGATTGTTTTTTGTCCTCTTTCCAACGATATTGAACAAAAGTTTGTAAAATGAAAATTGAATTTTTTTATTTTTGCAAAGAAAAGTACATTTTGCCGTATTTTCGCTTCCTTGAAATGTTTGTGTGTATATCTCGTGATCTATCAGCTGTACAAGCTTCAAATTTTTACTGTGAATATACATTTTGAATATGATTAGATTCCCCTCCAAAAAAAAGAGATGGGCGTGGCACATCCGGGTGAACTTCAAATTTACCATTTATATCGGTCAGCGAATTACGGCTGCAGTAAATAACGTTTTTCAAAAAAGTACCTTGCATACATATATCTCATTACTTTGGCCAGTTTATCCCAAAAAATCAAATGTTTCTGCCTGTTTGTTGCAATTTTGCGACATTTGCAAAAAATTAGTTTTTTTTTAGTTTGGGGGCTTATTTCTAGTGACTTTGACCTTTGGTTACCTTGACCTTTACAAGGTCATTGGT
>CM060201.1:3399696-3450705 GCA_030562195.1 Nipponacmea schrenckii
GGTTCAAGGTTGTGGATATGATGAGTAAGTATTTTTAACGAATTGTGCTCTACAATAGCTGTACAAATTTATATTCTCAAACAGTACAAATGAATCAGCAAATTTGGATATGTTCGTGTCCAGTAATTTTATTAAGCTTGTCACAAAGTTGAGGTGATGTACCGAAGTCCATAAAGAACTACTAAATTATATCAATTATAGTACAAAGCTGTGTCCCGACAATTTATAACGACGCGCTAGATGATTGGTTGAAGTATTCCACCATTAGGTCCGGTATAAATGCGACTCCAATTTTCGTTGTTTAACACCCCCAGGAACAGGAAGTAGCCCATTGTTTATAACACACAAGAAAACCTCACAGTAACAGAGACTAGTCTAGAATTTACAACATATAACAGGAACTAATACAGCGCTTACAACATAAAACGCATAGTGACAATACAACATTTTCACAAACATGTAGGTTATAAACAAGCCTACATTAGTAAAGTTATACGGGTCAAAACGGCTTGAGTATTAAAAATTGTACTAGATTACTAATTCTAGTTATCTCTCGTCAAAACCAGAAGGCATAAGATCGTATCATTATCAATGATAATCACCCGTCGGAATTCTTCGATCCTAACTAAATTATCTTACGTCCGGTCTGGTCCGGTCCGGTCCCCTAGCCGTCGTCTCGACCCACTGTCTATTAACGCTCTCCACACTCTTATATACACCAAGTTTGACCTTTCAACCCACGCTGCACGTGCACTCATCCTCGTGCTTTCAATCTAGTGTATAGTCACTGATAACTAGACACTTTCTTAGTCGCGACTTTCCATGTCCAGCAACACTATAAAACAAAATATTACTATATTAGAACCTGATCTATTTCATTTTTTGCCTTCAGATTGATGTGCTACCTCATGGACGAGGATGACACCGAGTACGAAGCTGACAAAGCATTAGTACTAAAGATTACATCTGGTCAAGAAGATCCAGATCTTCTCATAAACCACAAGATCTGTGGTACATGTGTTGGGAGAAAAATTATAAGCATGTAAGTATAATATGGTCAAGCATTGATTTCAAATTTAATCAAGATTAATAAATTTATTTATATATTCGTGGTCCATTTGTTAAATAGACTACACGTTCCATCTTAAGTAGCTTCAAAATTGTATTGATAGCCATAGATGGTGTTGGCGTTGATAAACATAAAGCAACATAAGCACATATCATTGTGAAATATAGAGTAATTTACAGCCAAATCAAACGTGAAAATATTACCTTAAAATGTTACGCGTAGGTCAAGTCATTCTGAGACTACAAGTTATGCTTTGGTTCCGAAATGATCGATAAACTTATGATTTCCGGTTGTGTACAAACTGCAACTGCTTTACCTAAAACCCAAAATAATGAAATTTTTTTGGAAGAGCACCAAAGTTATTCTTATTGCCAATCTAATGAAAGGTGTTAAGATAAAGTAACCTGATTAGGTGGATAAATATTTTTCTGAATACGGTACTATTGGATCTCGTTGACTGAAGCCTTGACCTGAATGCACAAAAATCACTATTTTTTATATATATTTTAAGATCAGAAACTAGAGAAGGAGGACAAGAAAAAGGAAATTTGAATAATTCGAAAAAAAATTCGAAATTTAAAAATCGGTCTCGAAGAAAAGGTAGATAATGATCCAATAAATCTATGTACTAAATTTCATCGAAATCGTTCTATCAATAGTGTCTGAATTTTGGCTTTAAGAATTGTAACGAAAATTCAAAATTGCGGCCGATATGGCAACTTGACCTAATTATTTAGGTCAAATCGATTACTATTGTCAATTTATTTATAAAACAGTTTTCACTTTTCACCTAGCTGTTATAGACAGGAAGTTACGTAATTACGTCATTTAGGGCTAAACATGAAGTCGTATTTTTTTCAAATTTTTTCAAAAATTATAATCATATCGCCTATGAAGTGGTAAAGTTTCAAAATTACCATTAATATTAAACGAGAAATCACGATCTGGAATTTTAAACGATGACCCTTGAATATTGAAATGCAAATCGTGGGTAAAAGATTTAACCGAATTGCATAAATCTATAATTGTTAGTTGACAAATACATTGAAGTTTTCAAATCTGAAAATTCGGTCGAAATCGAACTGAAAATAAAGTTGCTAAACCAAAAAAACCTCAACTTCCGGTCAGAGATAGAACTTCCGGGTTTGTTTTATTTGATAAAAGAACTCATTCTAATATCAACTATCATTTAGAATTTCTGTACCTTCTACCAGTTTGTCTGCAAACTCATTCGAGAATCGCAAAAAAAAAAAAAAAAAAAAAACTAGAATCGCTTACAATAATGAACGTATTTCGAGAGCCTTAAAATATTATGTAGGCTAAATTTGCAATGACCTAAATCAAGACAATATATTGAATATCATTTGACCTAGTTTTCAAACTCATAAAATAATTAGGTCAAACCTTCCGTAACGGTTAAAGATGGCGAAAATATGAAAATTATCAATTTTTGCTGTATTTAAGTGCACTTATCTCTATGAATTTTTAAAGTAAGCCAAATTAAAAAATACCTACTCGTAGACAATATATTGAATAAATTATTTGACCTAATCTTCAAGGTCATAGATCAAGTGGGTCACACCTTCCATAGCCGTCAAAGTGACCTAATTTGGAAAAAATCGAAATTTGAATAATTCGAAAAAAATAGGAAATTTTAAAATCGGTCTCCAAGAAAAGGTAGATAATGATCCAATGTATCTTTGTGCTAAAATTCATCGAAATCGGTCTATCAATAGTATCTGAATTTCGGCTTTAAGAATTGTAACGAAAATTCAAAATGGCGGCCGATATGGCAGCTTGACCTAATTGTTTAAATCAAATCGATTACTATTGACAAGTTATTTATAAAACAGTTTTTACATTTCACCAAGCTGTTATAGACCGGAAGTTACGTAATTACGTCATTTGAGGCTTAACCGGATTTTTTTTTCTAAATTTTTCAAAAATTATAATCATATCACCTATCAACTGGTAAAGTTTCAAAATTCGGTTCTCACTTCCGGTCAGAGATAGAACTTCCGGTTTTGTTTTATTGGATAAAAGAAATCATTCTAAATTCAACTGTAGTTTTAGAATTTCTGTACCTTTTTCCAGTTTGTCTGCAAACACCTCCCAGAATCGCAAAAAAAAAAAATATATTTTTCATTTTTAAAAAATTTAAAAGGCTATATCAAATAACCTTGACCTCCAATGACCCTGCAATTTACAAGTAGAATGTTCTTGACATAAGATATCCACACATAGGCCTATAATTTTTTTGTACCCGTTTTAGTTTTTAAAAAAATTCAAAAGGCTATATCAAGTGACCTTGACCTTCAATTACCTTAATAGTTTTCAAGTAAAATGTACTTGACCTAAGCTGTCCATACATTCAAAAGGCTATATCACGTGACCTTGTATCAAGTGGCCCCATAGGGGTTGTTTGCCACTCTCAGTACTGTTCACAGTTCTAGTTTAATATTTTATTGTTTAAAAATTTCAGTTCCATATAATTCTATCTTTTTTAGATTGAAAACACAGTCGAGGGAGATGGACGAAAATATAAGTTCATGAAACTATCTAACATGCCCGTCGAGCAACACGACAAAAAAACGATGTCAATAAGATTAAAGTTGTGGAATGATGCAACCAGTCTCCCAGTAGAACCCAATATAAAAGTTAGAGTAACAAATTTTAATATTGGGGAGTATCGGGGAACGAATGATTTGAATTCAACCCCCCTGACGAAAATACAAGTAGGTCCTAATGCATAATAATAAATGTTGAAGCGCTAAACACTGATTTCACTTCTAAAATACAATCGATCGAACGATATTGTAATAACGAACGTACGATGATTACAGATTTATTACAACTTATCATTTCCAGCAATGATCAATATTCATCTTATCTAGCTTTATATTAATTTTGTAAAATATCAAGGATGGCAATTTTCTTAACAATGAGTTACATTGCTTAGTATATCCTTAGACAGAAATAAATTGGAGGAAAAACCCAGATCATCAGAATCAGTATTTTAATCAGGTATTTGCACATCATGTCTAATACGTTCATTTCAAGAAGAATAGAAAATATATTTAAATGCTAGAGCGACATTATAGCATGGCCCTGTCCGACATTGATTAATAAAAAATTGAATTATTTTCAGATAATTCAAGAACCAACTGAATTTGATTTTATGGTTCAAGGTTGTGGATATGATGAGTAAGTATTTTTAACGAATTGTGCTCTACAATAGCTGTACAAATTTATATTCTCAAACAGTACAAATGAATCAGCAAATTTGGATATGTTCGTGTCCAGTAATTTTATTAAGCTTGTCACAAAGTTGAGGTGATGTACCGAAGTCCATAAAGAACTACTAAATTATATCAATTATAGTACAAAGCTGTGTCCCGACAATTTATAACGACGCGCTAGATGATTGGTTGAAGTATTCCACCATTAGGTCCGGTATAAATGCGACTCCAATTTTCGTTGTTTAACACCCCCAGGAACAGGAAGTAGCCCATTGTTTATAACACACAAGAAAACCTCACAGTAACAGAGACTAGTCTAGAATTTACAACATATAACAGGAACTAATACAGCGCTTACAACATAAAACGCATAGTGACAATACAACATTTTCACAAACATGTAGGTTATAAACAAGCCTACATTAGTAAAGTTATACGGGTCAAAACGGCTTGAGTATTAAAAATTGTACTAGATTACTAATTCTAGTTATCTCTCGTCAAAACCAGAAGGCATAAGATCGTATCATTATCAATGATAATCACCCGTCGGAATTCTTCGATCCTAACTAAATTATCTTACGTCCGGTCTGGTCCGGTCCGGTCCGGTCCCCTAGCCGTCGTCTCGACCCACTGTCTATTAACGCTCTCCACACTCTTATATACACCAAGTTTGACCTTTCAACCCACGCTACACGTGCACTCATCCTCGTGCTTTCAATCTAGTGTATAGTCACTGATAACTAGACACTTTCTTAGTCGCGACTTTCCATGTCCAGCAACACTATAAAACAAAATATTACTATATTAGAACCTGATCTATTTCATTTTTTGCCTTCAGATTGATGTGCTACCTCATGGACGAGGATGACACCGAGTACGAAGCTGACAAAGCATTAGTACTAAAGATTACATCTGGTCAAGAAGATCCAGATCTTCTCATAAACCACAAGATCTGTGGTACATGTGTTGGGAGAAAAATTATAAGCATGTAAGTATAATATGGTCAAGCATTGATTTCAAATTTAATCAAGATTAATAAATTTATTTATATATTCGTGGTCCATTTGTTAAATAGACTACACGTTCCATCTTAAGTAGCTTCAAAATTGTATTGATAGCCATAGATGGTGTTGGCGTTGATAAACATAAAGCAACATAAGCACATATCATTGTGAAATATAGAGTAATTTACAGCCAAATCAAACGTGAAAATATTACCTTAAAATGTTACGCGTAGGTCAAGTCATTCTGAGACTACAAGTTATGCTTTGGTTCCGAAATGATCGATAAACTTATGATTTCCGGTTGTGTACAAACTGCAACTGCTTTACCTAAAACCCAAAATAATGAAATTTTTTTGGAAGAGCACCAAAGTTATTCTTATTGCCAATCTAATGAAAGGTGTTAAGATAAAGTAACCTGATTAGGTGGATAAATATTTTTCTGAATACGGTACTATTGGATCTCGTTGACTGAAGCCTTGACCTGAATGCACAAAAATCACTATTTTTTATATATATTTTAAGATCAGAAACTAGAGAAGGAGGACAAGAAAAAGGAAATCAGGAAAAAGAACAAGGGGACAAGAACCAACCAGACGAAGAGGAAGAAAATATGCTATTGAATATAAAATGTTAAAAACCTTGTTTTCTCTTACATATAGGTTAAAAGACATTTGGGTTTACCCTTTTCTAAGGTCATGAGAAAATTCTGGACACCTAGCTCCAGCTTTTAATTAATAAAGATTTACTATGCTTAGGTTTCGGTATTGAGGATTCTAATTTAAGGGTTATTAACAGTATAAACCAAAAAAGCTGGGCGCGCTGTGATTTTAAATTAAAATATTTGACAGTACAATAACAAAATATTAATCATCCATACACTTCTTTCGACTCTTCTTGGGAGGTAATAAACAATATTATATTGTTCGTTTTGTATTTACAGACTAAAAAATCAAATACGTTTTCAAGATCAAGGCCACTTTGACATACTATTTTATTGTGCATATTAAACAAAACGTTAGCATATTATTCACACATTTCTTTGTCTTAACATGTTTATAATTATGGTTTCATATAACTTCAAACAGGTTTGAATTACTTCTCATCTTTCCAGAGTACATATCTATCACATGACATAAGCTAACTTTAAAGATCTCTCATTACATATTGCACAATTTTGAACTCCAAAAGATGCTGGATTTACTTTATCATTTATTTTTAAAAATATGATCACAACACACATTATATAAACCAGAAAAAAATATCTACCAACCCAACTTATACTTACTACCCAGTTGGAGATATCCGCATCCGCTGGAAATTGCAAATTTAATCTATAAAACGATCAGTTGGAAATTATTAGTTTCGGCGATCCGGATATGTATTAAATTTGCCTTCCCTTATTTTCATATATATATATATATATTATCCTGGATTTTTTCATATTTCACATATATATATATATATGATGTGATGTATATGTGATGGCATATAACGAACGTATCGACAAAAGTTTTGGAGCCTAGTTTGATAACACCTTGTCGTATTTTCTTAATAATGACTTGACTTTGAAATGTTTGTGTCTTAGCCATTGTAATTTTGTTCCACTGGATGGAAATGAGAACGCCTCCTTTCTGTTTTATTCCAGTTCTGCCTGATGATTGGTAAAACATGAAACTATAGTAGCAGTCTTTGGTGTTTGTTTATTTTATCCTACATGACATCACGCATACCGCGTTGAGCACTCTGATGGTGAAAGCCATACACAACAATATTTATTTTTATATATTATATATATATATATACACACACCATAATTGGACCGGTAATACTTATATCAATAGAAAGTAGAGTTGTTCTAATGACCAGAAAAATACCAGATGGTCCCACATGTCATTAATCAACTCGTTATTAGCCTAATTATGACCGGAATTCCCACGGTATTTGATCTTTTTTTTGATCATCCAGTCTGTCAATTCATAAATCATGACGTAACCGGCAGCTGTTGTTATTGCCCACATTCCTTAATATTTTCCACAACAACAATGGCATTTTGTTATTCCATTTATTATCTCTAGCAAAAGGCAATACAACGTTTAAATATCATTTTGTAAAAACATTATGAATTAATTCAAATAAGTTTTAACTCACTAATAATAAAATACAATCAATTTTTAGACGCCTTCATTCATATGATGTCATTTTGTCACGTGAACAAACATGTCTAAATTTAGCGTTTTAAAGCAGATCAGAGTCAAATGGATTCCACAAGCATTTCTACGTCCACATAAGTCTTTTGAACTTGAAAATACATGGATTATTCATTAGAAACCCCAATTAATCAATTAGTAAGCTTACGTTGGCTCTAATTAATGAGGCAACCCAGCTTTAAGGTGAAGCTTTCTATATCCATTCAATATGATTTTAACTTATTACCTATCTGAATTGATGAGGGCTAAGGATGGGGAAGGGGAAAGGGGGGGAAAGGGGAGGGGGTATAGGAGCGTTTGTTATGAAATCCAAATCCATTTATAATGCACATTTTTTTTAATATACCCTTTCTGTCTTTTGCTTAACGAACGTATCCCTGGATGGAACGCACTGCTTCAGTGCCGTTAGGCGTACGGCTCTAGTTTTTTTTTGTAATTCTTGGATGAGTTTGCAGACAAACTGGTAAAAGGTGTAGAAATTCTAAATCTACAGTTGATCTTAGAATGATTTCTATTATCAAATAAAACAAAACCGGAAGTTCTATCTCTGACAGGAAGTGAGAACCGGAAGTTCAGGTTTTTTTGCTTTAGCAAGTTTATTTTCAGTTCGATTTTGACCGGATTTTCAGATTTGAAAACTTCAATGTATTTGTCAACTAACAATTATAGGTTTTATGCAATTAGGTTAAATATTTTACCCACGATTTGCAATTCAATATTCAAGGGTCATCGGCAAAAATTTCAGACCGTGATTTCTCCTTTAATATAGATGGTAAAATTTTGAAACTTTACCAGTTGATAGGCGATATGTTTATAATTTTTGAAAAAATGTGAAAAAAAAATTCCACTTCCGGTTTAGCCTCAAATGACGTAATTACGTAACTTCCGGTCTATAACTGCTAGGTGAAAAGTGAAAACTGTTTTATTAATAACTTGTCAATAGTAATTGATTTGACCTAAATAATTAGGTCAAGCTGCCATATCGGCCGCCATTTTGAATTTTCGTTACAATTCTTAAATCCGAAATTCAGACACTACTGATAGACCGATTTTGATGAAATTTAGCACATAGATACAATGGATCATTATCTACCTTTTCTTGGAGACCGATTTTCAAATTTCGTATTTTCTTTCGAATCATTTAAATTTCGATTTTTTCAAAATTAGGTCACTTTAACGGCTACGGAAGGTGTGACCCACTTAATCTATGACCTTGAAAATTAGGTCAAATAATATTCAATATATTGTCTAAGAGTAGATATTTTTTAATTTGGCTTACTTAAAAAATTCATAGAGATAAGTGTACTTAAATACAGCAAAAATTGATAATTTTCATATTTTCGCCATCATTAACCGTTACGGAAGGTGTGACCTAATTATTTTATGACTTTGAAAACTAGGTAAAATGATATCCATTATATTGTCTAGATGTAGGTCATTGCAAATTTAGCCTACATAATATTTTAAGGCTCTCGAAATACGTTCATAATTGTAAGCAATTCTAGTTTATTTTATTTTTTGAGTTATTACCTTTGACTTAAACAAAGTAGCCTTGTAGAGAATCTAAAATTTATTTTGTACTTTTACGTAGAGATGGAAGATTTAATTCATATGGACATTTTAACAATGTACATCATTTTCAATGATAAGTTATAGGCCTCCTTGAAACTGATGCTCTCACAGACAATATTATAATTACAGAATGATGTTAAGTTGTTGGTGAATGTAATCTTCCCTGGAATGGCTTGAAGGGATGAAGTTGTCTAAATAATAAATAATTTTAGTTGCATAATCTGATATCTGATTATGCTTAATTTCAGCTATCCATTTCTTATCTAAATTTGCATTACTGCTTGGATATTTAATGCATGAAAGCCTTTTTTATACAAACAAAATCACGAGATTAAAAGTCAATGAATGAGTAAGAAAATTGTTACTGTCGATGGAGCCAGGTAAAACTTTAACTTACGCGAATAAAGAGATCTCAAATTAATCAAATCTTGTTGAGTATAAACTGAAGCTAAGTGTCCCCCATCTTTTTGACATTTTGATTCAGCTTTTTGCCGCAGTATTTCGTTTGAAAAGTATTTCAAACAATGTCCTTGGTCTGGAAATATCGTAAATCCTTTCTCGGAACAATAATTAGTATCTGAAAGACTATATATGTTAATTGACTTATATTATATAAAATTGAACTGAATACTTGCTTTAAGATTTGTAGTACATGTACTTGCTTGGTTTATATACTAAACTCTCTTCTTTTTGCTGTGTATGCGCTTGTGTTCTGTTGCAGTTGTTTTGTAGCTTGTTGGTGATTATTGTAAGTACATCCAAATAGTTGTCTTTACAGCCGAGTGAATTTGGTTCGTTATTAGTGAATAACGAATAAGAAAAAACTAACAAACTAAACACCTTATCCGTTATTTGTTTTTAACGACAAAAGAAAAGCTAAAAAAGAATAAAAAATAACGAATAACAAAAAACAAAAGAATGTTATTCATTTTTACAAAGAGGTTAATGTTTATCCAGCTTAAAATTAGGAGAACGACGCCTAAAAATGGAACTGCAAAAAGGTGAACAGAAGCTATTCCCCAACACGACAAAAAAAAAACAATGAAAAAATGAATAACAGATAGGTTATTGAGGTTTAAGAGAACTTCACCTGAAAATTGGGATTTATAAGAAGAAACAGGGGCTATTCTGTTTGTTATCGGTTCTTTTGTAAGCACCAAGAGGGAGATATTCGCTATTCGTTTTTCGCTTTTCATTTTGCGTTATTCGTTATTGTAGCACTTCCAAATGTTTAAATGACTTTGACTTTGAAAATTGGGATTAATAAGAATAAACAGAGGCTATGATATTTGTTATTCGTTCTTTTTTAAGCATCAAGATGGGGATATTTTCTACTCGTTTTTCGTTATTTTCGATCTTGATGAACGTTTCAAAGTATCCAAGGATGAAGACATTTTGGAATTTGCCCAGTCATTAGTTTCTTAAATACACTGAGATGGAATAAATGGTTCGATAAAAACTTTCAAAACATAGGCAATATGTCGAACGCAAAGAAGGATATAGGAAAATATTTAATGATTTGGATTTTATAGAGTACACGGATTTGAACTGTTGGCTGAGTATATTTTTTGTGAAAGTCAGAAAACCCATGGAGATTTTTACCCACCAAACTCAATTTTCAGCCTTGTTATGGGATTGGTTTCTCATTTACGTCTGGTCAGAAAACCCAACGTGGTTATTTCACGCAATCCGGAATTTGAAGATTTGTACAAGTGAGTCGTTTATAATATACTAACTGTGTAATTAATATATAGCTTTACAATGTTTTTTTAATTTCCTTGTCAGAGGGTGATATCAGATATCATCCCTAGGGGTGATATCAGATATCACCCCATGGTGACGTCATCATTGGGGTAATATGTCCAATATCATTGGACAACATCAAAGAGAATACTTCTACGAGGTGTGTATATTCCAGATAACTAAAACGAAATCACTATAAGTTAGTTATGTAGGCCTAAGAGAAAAGTCTGATGTGTTTATATTCAAGATAACTAAAACACATCCCTAAATCACCATAAGTTATGTAAGAGAAAAGTCGGGGGTATTAACCAACTAACTAAAACTTCGATCCAATCATTCACTTTGACATTATAATTATTCCATAATTATTGGCTGATAGCAAAACTGTTCTTTTTTTTACATTTCACTGATTTAAATCAAGTTACCTAGCAATTCATCGAATAAGTAAGGTAAAGTAGATTTTTATCTAATGAACAGTATACCCGTAGAGGGTATAAAACCTTAAGGCGAGCCTGAAAGTAGACCATTGGAATTATCAGCATCAACCAAAATAATCCATTAATAATCGAAGATCTATTACGATGGATCTATTAGGACCAAATTATCTATCTCAGCTAGTTCAGTTTTATATTCCATCAAAATCACTACGATAAAGCAACAGTTTCATACTTGTTAGAAGTGGTGGGCGAGGTTTTGGTGTACGAACTGGCGACATAGCATTTAGTGTAGCTGAACCACACCACAGGAACTTGTTGCCATTAGAATTACGTTCTGTAAAATCTTTCCATTCGTTTAAGTCATAATTGAAGACAGATCTGTTTAAAAGATCTTTTAATATTGAAGATTAATCCTTTTTATTTTTTATTATATTTTAACATTGTTATCAGCGGGACTGATGACATTATTTGTCGATTTTTTTGCTTTATAAATAAATTATAATTATCATTATTAGTAGTAAGCTTACTTTGGCCGTATTTAATTAGGAGACCCATCCTTAATGTATAAATAATTGACAAATATAAGAATATATATAACTACACGGTATACCATTAAATCCCCCATTTGCCCGGTCCTGGTGAAAGTTGTGTAGGCGTACACGTGAAACCATGCTGTTCTCCTCTCATACAGTACACTCAGATCAGGTGTAAGGTGGATATACCTAGGTTTAAACAATGGTATATCCACCGCTCACATGTGTCTTACTTAAAAAATTATAAATTTAATTAAAAATGTCGTAGAAGGCACATGTGAGCGATCTTCATCGTGTTGCCAAATTTTACATTCATATTATTTGAGATGTTTAAATATAATTTATTAAATGAATGTATACGTGTATACAAAGAGGTATATACACGTAGTATATAAATATAGTTTGTATAAATATATATGATTTGTAAATATATTTATATGAAATATGAAAAAATCCAGGATAATCTTCCAGTGTGCTCTACGTGCACATCCACGGAGCTTTATAGATGATTAGAAAACGAACAATTTCACATAAACATTAAGTTTTCTCAACAGTCTGTTTCGTAGTAGATTTGCTACCACTCATCAGGAGAACAAAACGGTTGTAAATATAGATATATGTGTGTAAATAGATATTTGATTTGTAAAATATAAATAATCTATGATATGAATAAATATATGCATCTAGTAAACTATGAATTTAAAAAAATATAATATAAATATGTATATAGATATATAGATGTATAAAAATTTATGAATAAAATTTTGTTGAGATGAAAGATGGAAGTATTGTGCGGTACTTGAGTGATGTTATCACCCGAACATGTATATTAGACTGGAGTTTTTTCTAGCACACTGTATACTAAATTATCTATCATTATTTCTATGGGTTTTGGTTTCACCCTATTACTCCACATAATATGGAAATAATGATAGAAATATGGATACAGTCTGCTATCGATGTTTTTAAGAAGTGGGGTAAATTCTCCAATGGCTACCCCAATATTCAGGGTATTTTGGTAAAGTAACAGAAGCTGTCCCGTAGCCTCTTTAGATGTTTACCGTTCACAAACAGATGTTTGAGGGTCTCTCCACCGATTCTGCAGTAGTTGCATTTGAGGTCATAGTCGGTGGAGCTGCGGACCCTCAAAAAATGTTTGGTCGGAAGGGCCTCATGTATCAGGAGATGCATGAAGTCCTGTTGTTTGGGTTTTAATGTCGACTGCAAAAGAGTACTGAAAATGTCATTGAAATTGATAGGTTTATAGTACGTTTGTACACGGCTTTCGAATTTTTTGTTGTTTATCAATTGAATGTATAATTATATATGAGTTGTGAACATCTAAAGTTGATACGGGATAGCTTCTGTTGGGGTTAAACTCTTTTAAAGCAGGACCCATCCAATAAAAGAGTGCAACCCAAGGATAGTTTCTACCCTTGGCTGCCCAAACTATCAGCTGTAGGTCCAAAAACGTCCAACTTGAGAGCTATGTCACAGACACCCTGCCCCCCCCCCCCTAGATAAGGCGGTAATTTCAATGTATCTCTGGCGACGGCCTCTTGTTTGCCATCCCAGAGAAAGTTGAATATTGCTGAATTTAGATTTTCTAAAAACTGTTTATCTGGTTTTTGAAGTCTGCCAACGTACCAAACCTGCGACAGAATAAAAGTGTTGAGAATATGATTTTTTTCCCGGAAAGTCAAGCTGCGATTTTTCCATTTGATGAGCAGCTTTCTTTCTTTATTTAAAATTGGGTTGTAATTTTTTTTTTGACTTTCCGGGCCGAAATAGATGCCTAAAAGTTTAATGGTTGGTTTGATGTAAGGTTTGAGCAGGTTTGGCACCTGGGCAATCATTTGCCTAAAGCTGAGTATTTCTGTTTTGTCTTTATTGATTTTTGAACCAGAGGCCAAAGAAAAGTTTTTAAGGGCCTGATCTAGGTGGGGAAAGGAGTCTGCGTCTGTGAGGATCACAGACAGGTCATCCGCGTGTTGGACGGTCTTGACCTCAGCAGGATAGTTAGGTATTTTGATACCCTGAATATGGGGATTATTTTTTATGTTCAGGGCCAGAGGGTGTACAGCAAGGGAATAAAGGCCATAGAGAGCGGGCAGCCTTGTTTGACGCCACGCTCTGGGGTGAAAGAAGCCGTTAAGGCACCTCTAACCTCGCAGCACACCCTAAGGTCCCGATATAATATATCTATCCATTGGAGAATATTATCTGGGAAGTCCAGTCTATCGAAGGCCTTCTCCTGGTCGTAGGCTAGGATGACAAGGTCAATGTTTTTTTGTTCTGCGTATTTTATTAGACTGTCAACCGAGAGCAGGTTATTGATGATAGATTTGTCTTGACCTGGTCCCGATTGAGTATCCAATAAAATACTGTTAATGACTTTTGAGAGGCGGTTAGTGATCAACCGTCAGTAGAGGGATTGGTCTGTAGTTTTTAAGTTCGGTTTTTGAACCTTTGTTTTTATAGGTGATGGTGAGTATTGAAGTTTTCATGGTGTCTGTTAATTGCTGAGAAAAAAAATATGTTGTTGACGACCTCGGCGAGGTCGTCTTGAAGTAAGTGCCAAAATTTTATATAAAATTCTTTGGGAATCCCATCGATTCCGGGAGATTTATTATTCTGAAAATTAGATAGAGCTGTATAAATTTCGTAAGTCTTTTGATGGCAGACAGTACCTCTTCTTTAGATTTGTTAGACAAGCTACCCCCAACTGTACGCATAAGGTCTTTCTTAATGTCTCTTCGCAGCACTCAAGTAATTGGATTACTTTATCACTGCCAGTAATATTGGTTGCTCTGGCATACTCTGACCAACGGGTAGTGAAGTAAGCCCATTCTTCGTAATGTCGCAGCACTGAAGTAATTGGATTACGCCAGCAGGTGGTGTGTAATAACAATGTGAACTGGGACATTCTATGGCTGGTATATCTGAATATTCAGCTTTGAATTCTTCTTAAATTGTCTTTTAAAATAGTTCAGAATAGCTGAGAAGAATGACTATGGTCATAGATAAGAAACCATGTCTATTTATTCACACATTTATTTGTAACTTATGTGTAACAATGGCCACAGTCATTAACATGCTTACAATAACATGGAGGCTGACATGTTGGGAGATAACCATAACCATTAGACAATAAGCAAAGAAAAGATAACTCATGGCAATAGACATCAATCATTGACTCATGCAGTATTAATGGGAGATAGTCCTCTATTGAAATGGTAAAGATTGAACATTTTGATGGCAATTTATACTATTTGAGTTAATTATTAATTGATTGAATAATGCCATATGTTTGATTGAATGAGAATAACTCATAACTTGGATAGAGATTAATTTTTGATTGTAACTGAGTAGTTGTCTGGCTTGACACGGCAGTGTAAGATTTCGGGGAAGGGAGGGATTGATTCTCCCTGCTATACAGGCCTGGGGTGGAACATATATTTTATTGAGAAATTGGGATAAAGGATCTGGATCTGTTGGATTGTTTTCTTCTGTTCTGATCTGAAAGTATAAAAAAAAAAATAATTCGACCAATGGGCGAGAAGTATAGTACCTGTTAAGTACAGATTGTTTTTAGTTTGCTATGAACAAGGTTGTCATTTAAGTTCGGATTTTTTGAATATGCAACTATTAGTTTCTTCTTAAAGACATGGGAACAGACTCTTATGATTGGCATTAACTATCTTGCTTTTTTTACTGGTTGTATTGAAGGGGACGACAAAGGGTGGTATGCCCGCATTATAGTGGATATTACAGGGTCTTGCTGTATTTAATGTCCCAATCCCATGGGCTTCTCAGATTGGCGGAATTTGGTAGTTTCATCTTCTCAATTGAACAGTCGTCAAGATTAAAATGGTAAGAAACAGGCTTGTCTTTTTTTAATTTAACATCTGATCTGTGAGCAATAAAACGAGTGCGTAATTTGTTCTTTGTTTCTCTGACATATTGTTTGGGACATTTTCTTTTTACATGTTACGTGCTCCTGGATTGGGTAGGCCTATCTTTTATTCGTAGAGTTAAAATAATGAGATTTCTTTCATGGCGAAAATCAATTCGTATACAAATCCCACGACGGGTGTTAATTACACTTTGTATTGATGTTTCCATTGAAGCGCGACTGCACGTTTTTTGTCTGCTGTAAATATATATTATTGAAAGGGGAATACGCATATTAATGATCAAATATGTGTGTGAATATAGGTTTATCAGATAATCAGTCTTCTTTTTATTATTTATGTTTTAAATATCACATTTCAGGGTATAGTCACCAGATTCAGCCATTTTTCCAATATATTACGTGTTCGAAAGAGAACAGTAGATTTCTGTATGTTAACATCGGACTAGACGAAGGTGACTAAAATGGCGGGAATTGATGCATAAGCTTGGGCCTACTGCAGTTGACGTTAAACTTGTTGATCATATAAGCCTTGGACAGCAGTTGATGAAGAAAGAACAATAAATAAATAGTCTATTATATTGTAACAAACAGAAGGCAGACCTAATGGGTGAGAGCTTTGCTGACGCGAGTAGGGACAAACACCACTCTGCCGAATTCATTAATCGAAAAACTAACTTCGCAGTTGGTCAATCCAGTGTGTTGACGCACATAGATGAAAACGACCCACTGAATCTCCCCTTAACAGCTGATGAACTTCAGAAAGCTCTCTCGTCCAAAAAGGACAGTGCAGCGGGGGAAGATGATGTCAAGTATTCGATGTTGAAGAAATTACCTCCCGAAGCTTCGAAAATCCTTCTGGAACTATTCAATGAATCTTGGAACATTGGCCACGTACCGACAAAATGGAAAACGGCATCCATTATACCTATCCTAAAGTCTTACAGACCCGTTAGCCTTACATCCACGTTATGCAAAATCCTCGAAACGATGATAACAAATCGTCTTCGGTTTTTCCTGGAAAGAAATAATCTTCTAGACAATAATCAAAGTGGTTTCAGAAAGCTCAGATCTACGGCCGATCAAATTGTTAGACTACAACACACAATGTCTAAGACATTGAACAGTTCTGGTTTCCTCTGTGCTGTGTTCGTAGACTTAACAAAAGCTTTTGATTTGGTCTGGACAGATGGATTATTGCACAAGCTGCGCCAACTAGGAATAGGTGGTCGTATGCACAACTGGATAGCAAGTTTTCTTGCGGATAGGAAGATACGTGGAAAGAGTTTCAGCGATGAATTCAGTCTGGAAAATGGCACGCCACAAGGCTCAGTCATTAGCCCCACCTTGTTTAGTATATTGGTCAATGATATCCGCAACTCCAAATACCTGTAAAACAAATGTCAGATCGCGATGTTTGCTGACGACAGCACTTTTTGGAGCAATGGTTACTTATACACAAACCTAAAAGAACGGATGCAACTATGCTTGGATCGCTTTGCAAAGTGGGCAAATGACTGGGGATTTTGAATATCCAAAGCCAAAACGGTGGGAATGTTGGTCTGCGCAGACCCCCAGGTGACCGATATGCGACTAGTTTTGGATGGCGAGCCTATCCGATTCGTCGGTGAAACCAAGCTACTTGGTGTAACTTTCGATAGGAAACTCTCATGGGGACCCCACATCACAAATATCAAACACAGGTGCCAAGCTTTGCTGAATTTAATGAGAAATATATCTGGCAATGAATGGGGTGCCAATGTGGTGACGCTCATGATGATCTATCGTGCGCTGATCCGGCCCATCTTGGACTACGGTTCACAGGCATTCATGACTGCTAGACCAATGCTTCTGCATAAACTTGATATAATACAGCACAAAGCACTCCGCATAGCCACCAGAGGAGGTATCGGAATAAAAACGGAGTCGCTACTCCAAGATGTTGGTGAGGTCCCTCTCAAACTCCGCAGAGAGGAACAAGCTCTAAGATACTGGTAAAAAATCAAGCACCTTGGAGAATCATCTCCCACCTACCTCGAGATCACGAGGTTCAGGCAAGCCAAAAAGAATATAAGCTTTGGCCAGGCAGTTCGGGAATCCGTTCGAAAATATGGGCTAGATAGGTTGCCCATCAGAGAGTTTGCTCCCCCAGATTGCTCCTTGGACGATCACGCCTCCTCTTGTCGACACCTCTCTCGCTACGAGATTGGATAAGAAACGGGACGATCCCTGCATCGCTCGGATGATCGCTTTAACTCATATGGACGCTAGGTGGTCGGAAAGCACCCGTATCTACACTGATGGTTCACATAACCCGGAAAATTGTAAGACCGGGTTGGGGATTTATATCCCTTCGAGCAGTACAAGAATAATCAAGCGACTACCCAATAACTGTTCGGTGTATACCTCAGAGATGCTTGCAATCCTCTATGCGGTGCAATATTCCGCAGGCCACCAAAAACCGAATTATGTAGTATTAAGCGACTCGCTTAGCAGTCTGATGTCGATTGTCAACGACTCTTCGAGTTCCCAATCGGGGCTAGTGGATGAAATCAGGCAAGCGTGCTCATTAATACATAGTCAAGGCAAATCAATCGAGCTGGCATGGATCCCGTCTCATGTTGGCATACAAGGAAATGAGATTGCACATGAACTCGCAAAACAAGGACTAGATCTAACGGAAATTGAGCCGATAGACTACAGCTTATCAGAAGTCCGGAGCATGATCGGTAAAAGCGTCAAATCTGCATGGGAGGTAACTCTCGTGGATGCTGATACGTTTCGCTTCAGACTAAACGATAGCATTAGCAGTAAAGTAATTTTGCACCATCCCAATCGACAGATCTGTCGATCGGTCGCTCGTCTGAGAATGATGGGTTAGGTAAGAAATCACAAATACGAACTGAAGCTATGTCCCTGCGGTGAAGCTGGTACCACAGAACATCTGTTAATCCATTGTGAGCAATTAAGGGAAGAGAGACAAACGCTGGTCGATTTATTGAATAAACTTAGCTGGACTATAATTTGAAAAACATTCTGTCACATACGGGAGAGGGTATGTCGTCAATTTGTGAAGCAGTTTATTATTTCTTAAAACAAATAGGAATGATCACCTAGGTAGCACATCAGAAGAGCGTCCTGCTCATCTGTAGGTATGACGTCGAACGTGGACTCAGTCTTCGGTAAAACGTCAAGAAGAATCAAAGAAGAACAGAAGAAGTTTAAAGAGCACATCGCTCTTTACAGAAGAAGGACAGATGAAGTCATAAGAGCACATCGCTCTCTATAAGAAGAAAGAAGACAGTTACAGAAGAAGAATGAAGAATCAAGATACAGTAGAAGAACGAAGAAGGAAGATACAGAAGAAGAACGATGAGTAAAGATATAGAAGAAGCAATAGGAGCAGGTCGCTCCTTACTCAACGTCCGCGATATGGTTTTGATTACCGAAGCAGACACCATACCTACCAATCAGTCAGCCAGTCATTGTAATATACATCACCATCAAAGTACACCAAGTTACATTGACCGCTCACAATTTACCCTGTTTAGCTCGATGTTTGAACAGTCCTTACAAATGGCGTAATGAAAATGTCATATTGTAAACAAAAGAATAATTTTGACTCTTTTTACCGAAGAGTCTATTAAAGTGGCATAACTCTTGATAAAATACAAAACACAAATAAAGAATGTTACTTGATCGTCAACATTACGCAATGTGCACAATGTCGTTGTGATAACTGATGATTTTGTTATGAATAATGATGATATATCTGACCGTTGATGATATATATTTGACTATTTGTCAATGAGAAACAATGCCTAATTCAAGCCTAAGGCCATGAGAAGTATTTCGTTAGTTTAGACTATCCATTTTAATCAAACTCGATGAATACAGTATAAGAAAAACTATTGTCTTGTACAATTACGTTAAGTTCAACAGTTCAAGAAAAAAATGAGAAGGGTCGAATTGTGGATATGATATTTCTGGTAGTTGAGCAGGTATTTTGCCCTTAATTGGAAAATTAAAGTATAATTCTTATAACTTCTATGACACCATATTATCTTGAAAAAGAGAGGTACAAATTCTTAAACAGATTTTTTTATTACTACTTTTTTCTAGTTTTTACCAGATAATGTCCAGTTGGTAAATAACTTTTACCAATTAATTGACAGATAGTAGAAGATCTTGATAAGATTAACTTTATTAAGGCACTGGTATTTCTACCATGGTCGTAATGTGCACACATAAAATATAACATATAGGCCTACAACATAATTTTGATAAGTAATAGACAGTGAACAGTTTTTACCAAATATTGGACAGTTCGTGAAAGTTTAAGATAAATAACAACAGTGACCATGTTTGGATAGATAATATAAGTGTGTGAATAGACGACTGAAACTCTTCCGCTATAAATCAGGAAGCTGGATAACGGCTTATAGAACGTCACCTCAGTTCTATAATGTTCTATCTCCACTTTTTGAAAAATATGAGTTATGGGTACCGTTGAAATCAGCTCGAAAAGTTCTATCTCCTAATGATATTGTAAATGTGTATGTCCATGTCCATACAGAAATACATGCTATATAAGTATAGTTTATATCCATTATATGTATTAAATTTATTTCCATAATGTTCTATGTCCTTAAACCAATCAGCATAAAGAATTTTAATCACGTGACATGAAATCAACTAACAGTTCTCTTTCTTTAATTTGCCTGGACAAATTTCCACATGGTGTGATTTTGAAAAGGATTTTTCTGAATTTTTAAATGGATGTAAAGTATGTTTTATGAATTTAAATTTTAAAAAAAACATTATAATATAGAAAATAATATTTATTTTGAAAGAATTATAATTAATTTCATGCCAATAAAAACTGGACAAAAATTTTCATGGATATAGAACAGTATAGCTCTAACCAGTTTATCAACTTTTGCAATACACGTTATATTCTGTATCAGAAACATAGATTTTTTTAATAAATTTTATTTTCAAATTTCAGACTTAATCAACTAGAAAACCTTCCTGACTTGCCCCTAATACACATATTTTCATATCTAAGACTTCCTGACTTAATATTAGTGGTGAACAGAGTTTGCAAACGGTTTAATCACATCATTTCAACAAGTTCCGTTCTATGGCAAGAATTTATATTTGACTTTAGACTTGAACTCTTAGAAGAAGATTTAGAATATATATTTTCTAAAGGTTATCAATTCAAAACTTTTGATTGGGGCCCGGGGCTAAATACTTATGTGAACTGGCAGATGTAGATTATTATTTTACAAATGGACTTTGCCAATCTTCAGCACTAAGTTGGTTAAACCTTTCAGGATCCATTTTATCTACAACTTCCTTTCTTAAATATCTGCCTAATCTTGCATTTTTGGATCTGTCTGAAACACCTAATTTACACAATTGTGATTTTCATGTTATAAAGAATTGTCCAAAACTAGTTCAACTCTATTTATCGTTTTGTGATGTTGAAATAGATACAATAATTGAAGTTTGCATACATCTTAATTCTATTAAGACACTAGATATTTCTGGAATTCAAATTAACTTGGAACAATGTGTTCAACTCTTACATCATACTTATGATACACTTACATGCTGCATGTTAAATAACCCCAGATATTTAACTATAAGGGAATTTTTTGTGTTAATAGAACTAAATTACAAGAGCTGTCGATTTTTTATCCTCAGACTTGACAAGTATGGACACCAAATTTGGAGTTAAGACTGCTCTTGAAGTCTTGGATTTCCTTGAAAATGACAATGATAATTGTGAATATGATTCTTCCTCTGATAATGTAGAATCTGTAGAACCGTTCATTAACATACCTCTTTCTTACCAAAGTGAAAATGCCAATGGGATTTTTACCTTCTACAAGTTGTACTCGAAATACATCTATTGATGAATCTTTCGAAATAACATTGGACGAAATATTTGTAATCCCCCGACACTGAAGACAAAACAGAAAATGTTATAGTAGATCACAAAACTGATGTCCCAGATACAATAGAAAACCATATATATATTGAATGTCCCGAAACAAAAAACTCTGAATCTCGACCATCTCGGAAACGAAAAAAAAACCCCATCAGAATGGGCGAAAAATGTACGAAAAAGAAGAAGACAATCGGGACAAGAATATACAGACTCAAACGGAAACTTACAGCCAAAAAAATCGTTGAAGTATGACTCAAATCATACATGCAGATTCAAATGTAGTAAAAAATTTCTCATTTGATGATTTTTTACAAATCTACACAGAGTTTTGGACTCTTAACGACTCTCAGAAAAAAATTTTCTACGGCCAGACTACAAATAAAGAACGTAAGGCAAGAACTAGATTACCTAAAACTGAATTTACTAGTAGAAAGCAGTTTTCATACAAATATCACTTACAAAAAGGTGATGAAAATATACGCGTGTGCAAACAGTTTTACTTAAATACTTTGAATATATGCCAAACGCGAATCCAAACATTTCATGAAAAAGATGAAAGGGGCAATATCAGATACAGTGATAAGCGTGGTGCACATAGTTGTAAAAATGTTATCAATACAGAACCCCAAAAGGAAATAATTCGTAATCACATTAAATCATTCCCTACTATTCCCTCACATTATTGTAGGGCAAGTACAAAAAGACAATATTTAGAGCCTGGGCTGACTGTACAGAAAATGTACAATCTCTATGTTGATAACTGTACTAGAGATGAAATAAAGCCCCTTTAAAAATTTTATGTTTATCGCGATATTTTTAATTTTTGGGAAATTTTAAAATTGGATTTCATGTACCGAAAAAAGACAAGTGTGACACGTGTGAAAAATACAAAATATTAGACTCCCAACCAAATGTAAATGAAATTACTGCACAAACCCTTACGTGATCATTTGAACTCAAAGAAAGAAACAAAAATAGAAAGGGACAAGGACAGAAGTAGAAAAGATAATACTGTTGTTATTTGCTTTGATATGCAAAATGTCATGACGTGTCCCAGAGCTTCGGTGTCCAATTTCTTTTATAAAAGAAAACTTTCGGTTTTTAACTTAACTGCTCATTGCTCTCACAACAAAGTGGCGTATAATGCAATATGGACAGATAATATGATGGGTAGGGGAGCAAATGAAATTGCAAGTGCTTTGTGTGTGATATTGGAAAAAGTTTGCGAAGACATTCCAAACATTAATCATCTAATTTTGTGGTCCGACGCATGCGTGCCTCAAAAAAAAAACTCAATAATGGTTACAGCACTAACAAAATTTGTTGAGAGACATTCAGGTGTAATGATTGAACATAAATTTGGAACACCCGGACACTCTTCAATACAAGAAGTGGACAATGTTCACAGCCATATTGAAAAGGCACTAGGGGTAGCCGAAATTTACAGCCCCATATCCCTTGTCAGAGTCTTGATTAAAGTTCGACCAAAATACATGAGGGTTATACAAATGAAAAAAACTCAATTCTTTGACTTCCAAAAGGTTTTACAAAGATATAAATTCAATATTCCCTTTTCAAAACTAAATTATATAAGAATTGAGTCTTCCCGACTTATGCAGTGTAGTTACAGAATCAATTTTTCTGAAGAATTGAAAACACATACCATTTGCAGAAAAAAGAGCACACGTTCGGATGGAATATGTGAAACTTTTCCGAATCCTACAGCCCTTGAAAAAAACATGTCGTACTCGAAAGAAAAAATTAATGATTTAAAAAGCATGATGCCATTTATGCCACTTTCTGACTCTGATTATTATCGACATACTCTTGGCATAGTAGATAATGAATAATGTGTATGTATTACAAAAATACATTTTAACTCAAGGATATTCTCTGATATTTGATATTTTATTGGTTTATTTTTTCACAATAAATTTACCAGAATTTGGTCGATCGACTTATTGTCAAAACTTTGTATTGCTAAGTTTGTATTATAACATATAAGTAAATGTCTTCAAATTTTTGTTTTATCTAAGTTAATTAGAGTTTTTATTAATCCATGTATTTCTTAATTATTACAGTTGGGATATAAAACAGACGCTCACATGAGAATGTCTTCTATTACTAATTCCATATAGTTCTATATCCCAATTTGTTTATTGTCCTTCTTGTTAAAACAAAAATATTCAAATTGTGTCTACTTTTTGTCAGAATGAGTTTTATATAAGTCAAAATAAATGAATAATCTCCCAGAACCTGTTTATTTTGATATATTTCATCGCTTTAAAATGTATTTATATGGAAGTAAAAGATTAAAATTTGATTTTCTCGAAAAAAACATAAACGGAGATAGAACATTATAGACCTGAGGTGACGAGAAGGCTGACGTATCATGGATGCAGGGCGCTCGTGGAGATAAAAGAGTAGGCGAATGAGACGCCTAACTGAAAAGACTTCTTGAAATAAATAATATAAGTGAACAAGTTAATGTGGTCGTATATTGTCTTCATCCCTGTCCGTCCAATTGCTTGTGAACGCGATAGAGACTACAGTTTTTATACGCCCACACATAAATGTGGGCGTATATTGTAGTCGTCCCTGTCCGTCCGTCCGTCCGTTCGTCCGTCAGTCCGTTCGTCCGTCCGTCCGTCCGTCCGTCCGCCTGTCCACAATTGTTGTGAACACGATAGAGACCACATTTCTTGATGGATTTTGATCAAATTTGTGAGTGTGTTTGTTATAACCCAAGGAAGAAGCCTATTGAAAATCAGACCCAATCGAAAAATATTGAATGAGTTATTGCCCTTGTTTTTGAAAATTTGTTGTGAACACGATTAAGAGTGTGTTTCTTGATGGATTTTGATGAAATTTGGTGTGATTGCTTGTTATTACTTAAGGATGAAGCCTATTGAAAATCAGACAAATCGAAAAATAAATTGATGAGTTATTGCCCTTGTTCTTGAAAACACATTCATTTTGCGTTCAAAAATGTGTTGTGGACATATTAGAGAGATGGTTTCTGGATGGATTTTGACCAATTTCGACCTTCTGCCCGCCTGTCTGTCTGTCCGTCTGTCTGTCCGTCTGCCTGTCTACAATTGTTCTGAACACATTTCTTGATGGATTTTAATGAAACTTGGAATGAGTCTTTGTAATGACCCAAGGATGAAGCCTATCGAAAATGAAAACAATCGAAAAATATTTACTATGAGTTATAGCCCTTGTCCTACAATTCCTTGTGAACACGATAGGGAGCCGGGTTCTTGATGGAATTTGATGAAACTTGGTGTGAGTGTTTGTTATAACTCGAGGATAGACCCTATTGAAAATCAGACTAATCAAAAAATATTTATTGAGTTATTGCCCTTGTTCTTTAAAACGTGTTCACTTTATCAGCCTCTGATTCTTTGAAGACTTGATAGAGATCTGGTTTCTTGATAGATTTTGACAAAGCATGATTTGAGCCTTGAATTACCCAAAGAAGAAGCCCGAATAACTAAAGCTGCCAATGGTGGGCGTATTACGATGGGCCATCGCTATTTTTATCGAATTTGAATGAAAGTTGCTGTGATCATTTATATTGATGAGTTATTGCACTCAAAACACGTCAAAATTGACTTGTGAACGCGATAGAGGCAACAGTTTTCAAATGAAACTTGCTGTGATTATATATATTGAAGAGCTCTCGGACAAGTTTGTAATTGGCGATTTTTTGATAAACAGTTTTTGAGTTATTGCCCTTGACTTAGTCAAAGCGCGTTAAAATTGGATTGTAAACGCTATAGAGGCTACATTTTTCATTGGATTGGAATGAAACTTGTTGTGATCATTTATATTGATGAGATCTTGGTCGAATTCGAAAAAGGCGATTTTTCGATGAACGGTTATTGCACTTGACTTAGTTATAACCCGTCAAAATTTGCTTGTGAACGCAATAGAGATAGACGATTTTTTTGGTGACCGTTTTTTGAGTTATTGCCCTTGACTTAGTCAAAACGCGTCAAAGCAGACTTGTGAACACCGCAGAAACAATAGTATTCATCTGATTTGAATGAAATTTGGTGTGATTATTGAAGTTGATGAGATCTAGGTCAAGTACGAAATTGACGAGTTTTTTTGATAAACTATTTTTGATGGAGGGGGGAAACTACTATCTCGTAGTTCCGGGAAAGCACGGGCCTATGAATCAGACCTAATTTTTATTTCCTCGCACCGCTCGGGATTCGAACCCACGGCACCTAGTCGCCTAGCAGACGACAGTCCAACTCGCTAACCACTGAGCCATTCACCACCCTAAAAAGAGTGGTTTCAGAACTCAGTTTTAACGAGAAGTACTGTCGCCTACACGATTCAAATGAATGTTCTCTTACACCCGCTCGGGGAGACAGCCATATATCCTGGCACTGGCAGATTTAGATAGAGGGGGGGGGGGAACTACTATCTCGTAGTTCCGGGAAAGCACGGGCCTAGGAATCAGACCTAATTTTTATTTCCTCGCACCGATCGGGATTCGAACCCACGGCACCTAGTCGCCTAGCAGACGACAGTCCAACTCGCTTTTTTTTTTTTTTTTTTTCTTGTAGAAATTTACATAATATATAATACAATACTTTACTACCATTTTAGCAAAATGTATATACGGGGTTTTATTATGTACACGGATATGTTAAAAACAATTTAAAATTTAGAAACTAGAATTGCTTACAATTATGAACGCATTTCGAGAGCCTTAAAATATTATATAGGCTAAAGTTGCAATTACCTACATCTAGACAATATATTGAATATCATTTGACCTAGTTTTCAAAGTCATAAAATAATTAGGTCACACCTTCCGTAACGGTTAATGATGGCAAAAATATGAAAATTATCAATTTTTGCTGTATTTAAGTACACTTATCTCTATGAATTTTTTAAGTAAGCCAAATTAAAAAATATCTACTCGTAGACAATATATTGAATATTATTTGACCTAATTTTCAAGGTCATAGATTAAGTGGGTCACACCTTCCGTACCCGTTAAAGTGACCTAATTTTGAAAAAATCGAAATTTAAATAATTCGAAAGAAAATACGAAATTTGAAAATCGGTCTCCAAGAAAAGGTAGATAATGTTCCATTGTATCTATGTGCTAAATTTCATCAAAATCGGTCTATCAGTAGTGTCTGAATTTCGGATTTAAGAATTGTAACGAAAATTCAAAATGGCGGCCGATATGGCAGCTTGACCTAATTATTTAGATCAAATCAATTACTATTGACAAGTTATTTATAAAACAGTTTTCACTTTTCACCTAGCAGTTATAGACCGGAAGTTACGTAATTACGTCATTTGAGGCTAAACCGGAAGTGGAATTTTTTTTCACATTTTTTCAAAAATTATAAACATATCGCCTATCAACTGGTAAAGTTTCAAAATTTTACCATTTATATTAAAGGAGAAATCACGGTCTGAAATTTTTGCCGATGACCCTTGAATATTGAATTGCAAATCATTGCATAAAACCTATAATTGTTAGTTGACAAATACATTGAAGTTTTCAAATCTGAAAATCCGGTCAAAATCGAACTGAAAATAAACTTGCTAAAGCAAAAAAACCTGAACTTCCGGTTCTCACTTCCTGTCAGAGATAGAACTTCCGGTTTTGTTTTATTTGATAATAGAAATCATTCTAAGATCAACTGTAGATTTAGAATTTCTGCACCTTTTACCAGTTTGTCTGCAAACTCATCCAAGAATTACAAAAAAAAAAAAAAAATAAAACTAGAATTGCTTACAATTATGAACGTATTTCGAGAGCCTTAAAATATTATGTAGGCTAAATTTGCAATTACCTACATCTAGACAATATATTGAATATCATTTGACCTAGTTTTCAAAGTCATTAAATAATTAGGTCACACCTTCCGTAACGGTTAATGAAGGCGAAAATATGAAAATTATCAATTTTTGCTGTATTTAAGTACACTTATCTCTATGAATTTTTTAAGTAAGCCAAATTAAAAAATATCTACTCGTAGACAATTTATTGAATATTATTTGACCTTATTTTCAAGGTCATAGATTAAGTGGGTCACACCTTCCGTACCCGTTAAAGTGACCTAATTTTGAAAAAATCGAAATTTAAATAATTCGAAAGAAAATACGAAATTTGAAAATCGGTCTCCAAGAAAAGGTAGATAATGATCCATTGTATCTATGTGCTAAATTTCATCAAAATCGGTCTATCAGTAGTGTCTGAATTTCGGATTTAAGAATTGTAACGAAAATTCAAAATGGCGGCCGATATGGCAGCTTGACCTAATTATTTAGGTCAAATCAATTACTATTGACAAGTTATTTATAAAACAGTTTTCACTTTTCACTTAGCAGTTATAGACCGGAAGTTACGTAATTACGTCATTTGAGGCTAAACCGGAAGTCGAATTTTTTTTTTCACATTTTTTCAAAAATTATAATCATATCGCCTATCAACTGGTAAAGTTTCAAAATTTTACCATTTATATTAAAGGAGAAATCACGGTCTGAAATTTTTGCCGATGACCCTTGAATATTGAATTGCAAATCGTGGGTAAAATATTTAACCTAATTGCATAAAACCTATAATTGTTAGTTGACAAATACATTGAAGTTTTCAAATCTGAAAATCCGGTCAAAATCGAACTGAAAATAAACTTGCTAAAGCAAAAAAACCTGAATTTCCGGTTCTCACTTCCTGTCAGAGATAGAACTTCCGGTTTTGTTTTATTTGATAATAGAAATCATTCTAAGATCAACTGTAGATTTAGAATTTCTGCACCTTTTACCAGTTTGTCTGCAAACTCATCCAAGAATTACAAAAAAAAAAAAAAACTAGAGCCACACGTGGCACAGAGTGGGACTTTGCTAACGTTGCAAAATTGCAACAGACAGGCCGAAACATCAGATTTTCTGGGAGCATATGGCCAAAGCAACGAGGTATCTGTGTGCAAAGATTTTTTTGGAAAAACGTTATTTCCTATTGACGTAATTCGCTGACCTATATAAATGCTAAATTGAAAGTTTACCCGGATGTGCCACGCCCATCTCATTTGTTTTTTGCGTAAATCTAATAACATTCAAAATATATATTCACGGTACAAATTTGAAGCTTGTACATTTAAAAGATCACGAAATATGCACAAATACATTTCAAAAAGGCAAAATGTACTTTAATTTTAAAAGTGCAAAAATTAAATTTTAATTTTAAAAACTTTTGTTATACATTGCTGGAAAGTGGACAAAAAGCCCCTTAAGAATCTGAAAATAATAAACCTATAAATTAATTAGGTCACGCTCTAGAGCAGTCCAAAGTTGTGAATTTTGCTGTTTTCAGGCAGCTATAAAACCGGAAGTGGACGTCGGAGGTCAAATGTCAAAGTATTAAATGATAGACACGGTCAATGACCTTTGACCTACTAAAGTTCAAGGTCACCAAGGGTCAAGGTCACGAGAAATAAGCTTCCAAAATTAGAAAAAAAATATTAACTGGTTTCCTATTTTCGAAAAATTGCAACAAACAGGCCGAATTATCTGATTTTCTGGAATAAACTGGCCAAAGCAATGAGGTATCTGTGTGCAAAGTACTTTTTAAAAAAAGGCTATTTACTGCAGCCGTAATTCGCTGACCTATATAAATGGTAAATCGGAATTTTACACGGATATGCCACGCCCATCTCATTTTTTTTTTATATAAATCAAATCACATTCAAAATGAATATTCACGGTACAAATTTGAAGTTTGTACATCTAATAGATCACGAGATATACATACATACATTTCAAGCAAACGTAAATACGGCAAAATATACTCAAATTTTCAAAAATCAAAAACTTCAATTTTCATTTTAAAAACTTTTGTTATACATCGTTGGAAAGAGGACAAAAAGCACTTTAAGAATCTGAAAAAAATAACACTCTAAATTAATTAGGTCACGCTCTAGAGCAGTTCAAAGTTGCGAATTTTGCTGTTTTTGGGCAGCTATAAAACCGGAAGTAGACGTCGGAGGTCAAAGGTCAAAGTATCAACTGATAGCCAAGGTCAATGACCTTTGACCTGCTAAAGGTCATGGTCACCAAAGGTCAAGGTCACGAGAAATAAGCCCCCAAACTTTGAAAAAATTCAACCGGATGTTGCAAAAATGCAAAAGCGAAATTCAAAAATCGACTTCCAATGTTTTTTTGCAATTTTTATGTTCTTTCATTTGACACCAAAATCATCTCAATCAGATAAGCCATAATGTCTGAATTAAATTCGCTCAATTTCAGAAAAATCAAAATGGCGGCGAAAGTTGCGCATGCGGACTTGATTTTATTTTCTTCGCTATTTTGTATGGCTAATGGCTACCCGATGATACAAGTTTGAATCTCATACATTAATAAAACCGGAAGTTATTCAATCGGACGTAAAACTCTATTTTTCGCAAAAACCGGAAGTGACGCAAAAATTTTGACCTACTTTTTGGAAATCATTCTATGGGCTACATATACTCAATTTTTTTAAGATTAATCGGTCTTTAAATAACAAAGTTGCAAAAATGTGCAAAATACGGCAAAAAAATGTGTGCTACGAATTTTCGAATTTTGAAATTTTGAAATTGCTATCTTGTTGGAAATTGTTTCAAGTTTTCAAAAAAGCAAACCCGACGAAAATCGGTCCAAAAATGCGAGTTCTAGAGCCACTGACCGACTTTTTAGACATGTTGCAATGCAGCACTTCCGGTTTTGCAAAAATGTTCCAATTTATATTTAATAGAAACGTCGCCGCAACAGATGGTCTAGAGAAGTTGTGAAATTGCTGCAACTATTGCAGCCTAGGCTGTGTGCCCTGTGTAAATTTCGAAAAAAAAAAAAAAAAAAAAAAAAAAAAAAAAAAAAAAAATTGACAAACCGAAAACAAACTGGGACTTTGCGGTAGCAAAGTCCCACAATAAAATAATCCGAACGATTACAATACGTTTTCGCCAAAGTCGAAATACGTAATAATCCGAACGATTACAATACGTTTTCGCCAAAGTCGAAATACGTAATAAAAATATATGTACAAAAACATGAGCTAAAGCAATAACGCCACATAATATATAATACAATACTTTACTACCATTTTAGCAAAATGTATATACGGGGTTTTATTATGTACAAGGATATGTTAAAAACAATTTAAAATTTAGAAATAAAAATATATGTACAAAAACATGAGCTAAAGCAATAACCCCACATAATATATAATACAATACTTTACTACCATTTTAGCAAAATGTATATACGGGGTTTTATTATGTACAAGGATATGCTAAAAACAATTTAAAATTTAGAAATAAAAATAAATGTACAAAAACATGAGCTAAAGCAATAACCCCTTCTTATAATAGGCCTATGTTATTTACACATATTTATATACTAGCCAGATAAGTAAGTAATAAGCTGATCGGTGTTTTATTATTCATGCAATAGTAATGAACAACGGTAATATTGTACAGTTAAGAATGTGTTGTAAAAACAGATCAATTTACACATCGTGGTAGAGTAAAAATCACGTGAGTGTTACAGTTGAATTGGAGCAGACGAAATATGAATTGTCCAATATATTTTTATACGCCCACATGGAAATGTTGACGTATATTGCCGTCGCCCCTGTCCGTCCTTCCGTCGGTCCGTCGGTCCGCCCACATTTGTTGTATCCACGATAGAGGCTACAGTTTTTATCCGATCTTAATGAAACTTGGTATACATGTATATATTGATGATATCTCGGTCAAGTCCGAAAATGGAAATTATCGCATGAACGGTTTTTGAGTTATTGCACTTGACTTAGTAAAAACGCGTCAAATTTGGTTTGTATCCACAATAGAGGCTACAGTTTTTATCCGATCTTAATGGAACTTGGTATACATGTATATATTGATGATATCTCGGTCAAGTTCGAAAATGGAAATTATCGCATGAACGGTTTTTGAGTTATTGCCCTTGACTTAGTAAAAACGCGTCAAATTTGGGTTGTATCCACTATAGAGGCTACAGTTTTTATCCGATCTTAATGAAACTTGGTATACATGTATGTATTGATGATATCTCGGTCAAGTTCGAAAATAGAAATAATCGCATGAGCGGTTTTTGAGTTATTGCCCTTTGCCTATTAAAAACGCGTCAAATTTGGGTTGTATCCACAATAGAGGCTACAGTTTTTATCCGATCTTAATGAAACTTTGTATACATGTATATATTGATGATATCTCGGTCAAGTTCGAAAATAGAAATAATCGCATGAGCGGTTTTTGAGTAATTGCCCTTGACTTAGTTAAAACGTGTCAAATTTGGGTTGTATCCACAATAGAGGCTACAGTTTTTATCCGATCTTAATGAAACTTGGTATACATGTATATATTGATGATATCTCGGTCAAGTTCGAAAATAGATATAATCGCATGAGCGGTTTTTAAGTAATTGCCCTTGACTTAGTAAAAACGTGTCAAATTCGGGTTGTATCCACAATAGAAGCTAGTTATTATCCGAGCTTAATGAAACTTGGTATACTTGTATATATTAAGGATATCTCGGTCAAGTTCGAAAATGGAAATTATCCCATGAACGGTTTTTATACGCCCACATGGAAATGTGGACGTATATAGCCGTCGCCCCTGTCCGTCCGTCCGTTCGTCCGTCCACATTTGTTGTATCCACGATAGAGGCTACAGTTTTTATCCGATCTTAATGAAACTTGGTATACATGTATATATTAATGATATCTCGGTCAAGTTCGAAAATGGAAATTATCGCATGAACGGTTTTTGAGTTATTGCCCTTGACTTAGTAAAACGTGTCAAATTTGGGTTGTATCCACAATAGAGGCTACAGTTTTTATCTGATCTTAATGAAACTTGGTATACATGTATATATTGATGATATCTCGGTCAAGTTCGAAAATAGAAATAATCGCATGAACCGTTTTTGAGTTATTGCCCTTGACTTAGTAAAAACGTGTCAAATTCGGGTTGTATCCACAATAGAAGCTAGTTTTTATCCGATCTTAATGAAACTTGGTATAAATGTATATATTGATGATATCTCGGTCAAGTTCGAAAATGGAAATTATCGCATGAATGGTTTTTGAGTTATTGCCCTTGAGTTAGAAAAATCTTGTCAAAATTTTAGTTTCCATGGAATAAATCCTCCAATTTTCAGAGGATGTTGATGAAACTTGGTGTGAGCATTGGAATTGATTAGGCCTCAGTCAAGTTTGAATTTGACAGTTTTTCAATGAATTGTTTTAAGTTATTGCCCTTGACTTAGTAAAATTGCGTCAAAATTCTATTGTGGTTGCAATAAGAAGCTTTAATTTTCAAAGGATTTTGATGGAACTTGGTGTAAGCATCAGAATTGATAAGACATTAGACTTTTTTTAACAAATGGTTTTGCGGTCATTGCCCTTGACTTAGTAAAATTGCGTCAAAAATATTTGTGGGTGCAAAATAAGCTACAATTTTTTAATAGATTTGATGAAACTTGGTATGAGTATTGAAATAGATAAGATGGTGGTCAAGTTCTAATTTGACAATTTTCCATGACAATTTTTGAGTTTTTGCCCTTCAATATTTATATATATATATTTATATACTTCAATATTAATTCAGTGAATGTTTTTTGAGTTATTGCTCTATTTATTTTTCAAATTCAATGCTGCCAGTGGGCGTATGTTACCTTGCCTGGCAAGCTATCTTAATAGTTTTGGAAAAGAAAAAAAAACTAGAGCCGTACGCCTAACGGCACTGAAGCAGTGCGTTCCATCCAGGGATTCGTTCGTTAAGCAAAAGACAAAAAGGGTTTATTAAAATAAAAAAATGTGCATCAGAAATGGATTTTGATTTCCTAACAAACGCTCTCATACGCCCCTTTTCCCACTTTCCCCTCTTTGCCCCTCCCCATCCTTAGCCCTCATCATCAATTAAGATAGATAATAAGTTAAAATCATAATAAAAATTGGATAGAGGGTCGTTTAATCTAAAAAAGATATCCGGATCGCCGAAACTCATATTTGTAAATCGCCCAAACGTAGAGAATAATACCCAATACAATGTAGATTGTTTCCTATATTAAATTCGCAATTTTCAGATGGCGATGAAACCAAAAGTAGATATCGTACAAAAAATAATATATAGCATTGGATAGACAATGTCGAAGCTATATACAAATCGAAAGGTCACTAATGGTTCAAGTTGTCTTAAGTCTCCAGGGTATAACATTGAGACACCACATAAATAGCGCAGCCTAACATTTTAAAATTTATATTGAATAGAGTTTCGTCCCTTAGACCATTATTCCAGTCAACTGTATATTATTGTTGCATAATTATAAGAGATAAAATTTAAAATTCTAAAGGTTGTAATTCCGTTCCAAATATTCAATATTTACATCACCCACAACAGGAAAATCATATATAACAATTTCGAATCATTTTAACTGGATGTAGAACGATTAAACTAAAAAATAATTTCATATCGCTGAAACTTATATCTTGTAGGTCGCCCAAATGCAACACATTAAACAGGTTGTTTTATAGGGAAAATTCGCAATTTTGAAATGGCGATAAAAGCGGAAGTATACATCTTACAATAAAGCTTTATATATCATTGGATAGAACTTCTCGAGAGCTACCATATTTGTACAGGTCAAAAATTCGTCAAAGGTCAACGTCACAATATACGACCCTTCAAATTTTTTAAAAAATTTTTAATCGTTAAAAAATCAAAATCAAAATCAAAATTCACAAATCGGTTTCCATACATATTTCGTCAATCGGTTATAGATTCTATATACATCAAAAAAACACAAATTAAATTATCCCCCGAGACCCAATTTCGATTTAAAGAAAAACACGCACAGTTAGTATAGAAGAAATTACAAAATTTTGAAATTTTTAAAACGCGAAATTTTTGATTAAAATACCAAGTGAAATATATAAATGGAAAGATGACATTAAGCGTAAAAGGAATATGTAAGAAATTCTGTCCTATGTAAATTAGGTCACGTGATAGAGCTCTTTAAATTTAAAAATTTCGTGATTTTCAATTGGCTGAAAAACCCGGGAAGTAAACACCGGACAACAAAAGTGAAGATACCATTGGATAGATATAATCAAGGGCAACAACTTTTGTTCAGCTCAAAAGGTCACCAAAGGTCAAGGTCGCGAAATATGAACCTTGAAATTTTTGACAATTACGGGAAAAATTTTCAACCGGAAATAAAAGAAAAGCAAAAGCGGAATTCAAAAACCCCTTTCCCCATACTTTTTTGCACAATCGATGGATGTTTTAAAAAAACCTAAATTTATGCAAATTAGATTTAACCCTGAGGCCCCATTTTGAGTTTTACAAAAGTTACTCATATCAAGATGGCGGTTGATCCGTTACTTCCGGTTCGGATTTTCTTAATTTACCATCATTAGATAGACAATTGTAGCTAATTGCAAAAAAAA
This sequence comes from Nipponacmea schrenckii, assembly GCA_030562195.1. Classification (NCBI taxonomy): domain Eukaryota; kingdom Metazoa; phylum Mollusca; class Gastropoda; family Lottiidae; genus Nipponacmea; species Nipponacmea schrenckii. The sequence continues at coordinate 3,434,862 of CM060201.1, forward strand.
ATTTTCAAATATCTTCATTATTCCGGAATTTCAAAATTCAACTTTAAAAGCAAATAGCATAAAAACCCGGGAAGTGATATCGAAATTTTGAAAATTAATTATTGTTCGCAATCAAAATGTCTATATTTCTGTAAATTTTCAGATCGATCGAAATGAAATTGTAGAAGTTGACAAAACTGCAAAAATCAAAATTAAAAAAGTCAGCGACAAAGTTCAAAATTTTAAAAGTTTGAAAGTGCTAACTTGTAAAAATGATTAAAAGTAATAAACAAAAAAAAACGCTATCGAAATTGATTAAAAACTAGCGTCGCAAATAAGAAAAAACCTAAAATTAGACATATCCCTGTACGTCATTTCCGGTTGGACAAAATGACGTCAAAATACATTCATATTATTTACTTTCGCGGGTTTTTCGAAAGAAATGTTAACAGTTATCATGTAGCACTTGTAGTTTTGGCTGGGCGTGATGGGAAGAATTCGAAAAAAAAAAAAAAAAAAAAACATTTCGAAAACAAAGCAGTGCGTTCGATGAACGCACTGCAAAAAAACAATAATTGGAAATTTGAACAATACCGATTAACTGTAAATATCTTTGATTAAAGAGTCTTTTAACGAAAGTTTGGAAAAATAAAAGGCTTTCTCTCAAAGATATTTTCTTGAAAAATGACAAAACTAGATTATGTTCTAAGGCTTAGTTAGAACAATATACAAATATTAAAATACAATCAATATAAATCTATAATACAATGCTAAATTTTAATTCTATCTTTTATATATCTAGTTTAATACTTCCATCTAGTTCTAATAAAATAAAACAACCTTGGTTAATGAAATCTTTTACAAAGTTCTTATTAAGTAATGAATAATATTTGCTAATGTAGAATAAATTATCTTGAAGAGTAATCTTGAATAAATTAATTAGGTCTATATGGCATTGAGGTTTCTCTAAAACTATCATGCGTCTTTTATAGATTGTGTATCTGGCAGTAGATAAAATAATATTACATAGTTTGTGGGGGTAAGCTTTGGACCGACATTGGAAACCAAATAGCATATATAATTTAAAAACAGTATCTGTTATATTATGTGGTACAATATCAATTAGCATATTTTTAACTATCCGGAGAAGACATAAAACACCAAAACAATCTAAAAACATGTGAGTAATATCCTCAGGTACCTCATTACAAAGATCAGGACAAAGATCATCCTCTACTTTATTAATTTTACATAGCTTCATTTTTGTCCACAGTATATTGTGTGCAATCTTAAAATCTAGTTCTTTCATTTTAGGGTTTTAAAATTGTCAAAAATATTTTGCCATGTTACATCCCAATTCACAGCATAGTTTAAACTTTCATAAAATGTTATGCATTTAGGTTCAATACAAAAATATTTCAAAAATATACCATATGTGAATTTACTAGTGAGTTCTTTAAAAGGAACATTAACATCATTAATAATACATACTTGTTCAATATTATTAATCGTATATTCCTGAGTATTTATAATAACATGCCATTCTAGTGGTATGGACTTTTTAATAATATTAAAATATTTTACAATTACATCATGATTTATATCTGGAAAATACTCATCAATCATATCAAATATTGAATGTTCTCTTAAAAAACCCGGAATTACATGATAAATCACATCTTCAACTTTAACAATATTTGACATTTCAAACATATCATTTTGTAACATTTTGTTATTATGTTTAATAAGACAATTGTAAAATAAGGGTTGTATTGACACATTGTGTATATTAGAGAGATCTTCTCTGCTATTTTGTTTTAATAAGTCCCATGCTTGCAGTAGGAAACTGTAAAAGGGGGGTAAATCACTTAAATATTTCTGATAGATAAAAATCTTAAACAAATCATGACTGAGATGTAAATTACCATAATTATACAGAAAATATTGCATTAAAGACTTCCATACACACTGAAATTCAACATCAAAAAATTTAATAAGAGTCTTAAAACACAAAGAATATGATTTCAATTTGATATCTATTAATCCTAAGCCACCATGACATTATTTATTAATGACTGGACTCAGACCACTAAAACATTTTTTGCTAATGATTGTATACGAATTTAGTCCGTTCTATTTTTAGAAATCCTCTTTCTCCCTTCCTTTGGGGGTGTTTGCATGCCCATTTTGGACTAATTTTTGGTATAGATTTGAAATTTGATGTCTGAAATTGCATTTTCTTTCAGAATTTCTGAGATAATGAGAAATTTAATTGGCGGAAGGTTATTTCTAAAAATAGTGGTTTTGTGTGCAGTGACAGTCAAGCGGATGTTGATAAAATGTAGTGGTTTACTTTCATTTTGTTTAGTTCAAAATTTTCATGGTCATGCTATATTGGATTTTTGTACAGAAACCAAGTATTGGCCTGGCTTTCATGTGGCATATAAGAAAGTTTTCAACGAGATTTCTAGAAAAAAGTTCTAGAAGGTTGAATTTTGTGATTTAACATGGAAATAGATGGTAAATGAATTAGCGGACTAAGTCCGACTGAGCTGTATTGAATCAAGGGTGGTTTACCATTCCAAAGAAAGTTTGTTACTAGTTTTGTTATTTCTCTTTCTATATATTCTGGTATTGTAGTAACTGTCAAATTATACCAAAGTTTTGACATGATAAGTGCATTTATAACTGTTACTTTACCATTTATTGTAAGTTGTCGTTTACTCCAATACCCTACTAATCTCTTAATGTTTGATAACTTTTTTTTCCAATTTAATTCATTGCATATTTATGTTTATATCATTACCTAAGTATACACCCAGAATTTCAATTGAATATTCTACTTGCTTAATAGGAATGGACAAATCTAATTCTTTGATTTTTGCACTAGCTATGGCTAAAATTTCTGATTTTTCGACATTAATTTTTGCTCCTGAAGCTGTGAGATAAGGTGTAATAACATTTAAAATAGAATTTACAGATTTGATATCACTTAGAATAAGATTTGTGTCATCTGCATACTGAAAAATGATGGTGGAGATGTTACTATATTTTATATTAATTCCACTAAGAGGAGATAATTTTACCAGAATGTTCATTGGTTCTGCACTTAAAATATACAATAAACTACTTAAGGGGTCACCCTGCCTTATTCCAGTTAAAAGTCTAAAAAAGGGAGATAAATGACCATTTACCTTTATTGTACTACATATGTTATCATTATACATCATCTTAATAAAATCTATAAAAAAGTCACCAAAACCAAAATACTTTAATATGGAAAATAAATAATTTCTTGATAAAACATCAAAAGCCCGTTGGGCATCTAATTTTAATATATATGCATCTATATTCTCCGCCTCAGCCGAATACTGGCTATATTGTCTGTGATATTTTTTCCTGGGACACCACAGCTCTGCTCAGGGGAGATTATAGAAGCTACTACTTTCTTTAATCTACAACTTAGAACTTTTGCTATTGATTTATAATCTGTGTTTAAGAGTGTGATAGGTCGATAATATTTTAGCAATCTGCTATCGCCCTTGTTCTTATAAATAAGTGTAATCATACCCTGCCTCATTGTCCGACTAAGTGTACCTTTATGTTGAATATTTTCTAAAACGTTTATGAAAACAGGTCCAAGCTGATCCCAAAATTTTATATAGAACAAGGGGGTAAGAGAATCTAATCCAGGGCTTTTACCCTTAGGCATACTATTCAATGCATTAGTTAACTCTAAGAGGCTAATTTTTTTTATCACATGCATCTTTTTCTTCCTTATTTAAAGTTTGACTAACTAATTTACACATTGATTCTATAGCATTTGAGTTTTCAGAAGTATTTTCATGACTATGCAAATAATTGGCAAAATAATTAGAGCACCCATACACAATAGATCCAGTTTCATTTACAACATGACCATCGTCTGCTAACAATTCATTAATTAAGTTATTTGTTTGCCGTTGTCTCTCCAAACCCAAGAAAAATTGGGTGTTTCTATCACTTTCAACATGGTATTTTATTTTAGATCTTAATATGGCACCTTGACATACTCTATTTTCATAGTTACTCAACTGTTGTTCTAAATCTAATATAATATCATAATTACAATTATTTAGGGCGGCTTTCTTATATTCCAAACTTAGCTTGTTTTGCAGATTATTAAATTGTTTTTTCTTAATTTGACTAATCTTTTTAGAATATTTCCTTGAATAATCTTTAATCTTAAATTTTAAATTATCCCACCATGTTAGAATATTATCATTATAAAAATCAGAATTAACTTCAGTATCCTGGCACTGGCAGATTTAGATAGAGGGGGGAAACTACTATCTCGTAGTTCCGGCAAAGCACGGGCCTAGGAATCAGACCAAATTTTTATTTCCTCGCACCGATCGGGATTCGAACCCAGGGCACCTAGTCGCCTAGCAGACGACAGTCCAACTCGCTAATAACTGAGCCATTCACCACCCTAAAAAAGTGGTTTCAGAACTCAGTTTTAACGAGAAGTACTGTCGCCTACACGATTCAAATGAATGTTCTCTTACACCCGCTCGGGGAGACAGCCATATATCCTGGCACTGGCAGATTTAGATAGAGGGGGGGGGGGGAACTACTATCTCGTAGTTCCGGGAAAGCACGGGCCTAGGAATAAGACCTAATTTTTATTTCCTCGCATCGATCGGGATTCGAACCCACGGCACCTAGTCGCCTAGCAGACGACAGTCCAACTCGCTAACCACTGAGCCATTCACCACCCTAAAAAAGTGGTTTCAGAACTCAGTTTTTTGATAAACTATTTTTGAATTATTGCAGTTTCTTCAGTTTCTAATTTCTCTTTTTGAAAGAAAATTTTGAAAATGATGGGAGTTTTTACCTGTTATTTATTCATATAATTGTATACAAGTTCAATATTTACTATTTTTCGATGAACTATATAAATTTATACAGTAATCAGTACTTAATAAATATTAGACAGTGATCAGTACTTAATAAATATTAGGCAGTGATCAGTACTTAATAAATATTATACAGTAATCAGTACTTAATAAATATTAGACAGTAATCAGTACTTAATAAATATTAGACAGTGGTCAGTACTTCATAAATATTAGACAGTGATTAGTACTTAATAAATATTAGGCAGTGATCAGTACTTAATAAATATTAGGCAGTGATCAGTACTTAATAAATATTAGGCAGTGATCAGTACTTAATAAATATTAGACAGTGATCAGTACTTAATAAATATTAGGCAGTGATCAGTACTTAATAAATATTAGACAGTGGTCAGTACTTAATAAATATTAGACAGTGATTAGTACTTAATAAATATTATACAGTGGTCAGTACTTAATAAATATTAGACAGTGATTAGTACTTCATAAATATTAGACAGTGGTCAGTACTTAATAAATATTAGACAGTGATTAGTACTTCATAAATATTAGACAGTGGTCAGTACTTAATAAATATTAGACAGTGATTAGTACTTAATAAATATTATACAGTGATTAATACTTAATAAATATTAGACAGTAATCAGTACTTAATAAATATTAGACAGTGATTAGTACTTAATAAATATTATACAGTGGTCAGTACTTAATAAATATTAGACAGTGATTAGTACTTCATAAATATTAGACAGTGGTCAGTACTTCATAAATATTAGACAGTGATTAATACTTAATAAATATTAGGCAGTGATCAGTACTTAATAAATATTAGGCAGTGATCAGTACTTAATAAATATTAGACAGTGATCAGTACTTAATAAATATTAGGCAGTGATCAGTACTTAATAAATATTAGGCAGCCGTTGACTGTTGTAATGATAAGGCTACCAGCATCTACACTAGTAATAAGTATCTACTTTGATTATTAAAATCTTAGCAAAATAACGAGTATGATATGATTTAGTATGAATGAGGTAGATATCCAATGTATATAAAATGTGGAATTGGAATTCTTAAGTATTTCTTTAACGAGCAACTGATCATGTTTAACTAAAATCTTATCTGTATGAAATGATTGATTCTAATAACCTCTGGATCCAAAACGTTAAAAAGGAGCATTATCGAATAGGTTTGTGTTATTTGTGAGAGGAAAGTTACAGCGATAAACATACATATTTAAGTAATAAACAACGTGTACCTGAGGTTTTCAAACAATCTTGCTTCGAAAATATTTGTGTTTCCCCAATAGAAATTGCTGTACCAGCATCTTATCTCCGATTGTCTAAAGAAATAAAGAATTGAATTGAATAAAACCATTACACTTATCTGCAAGTACATGCGTTTGTTTTTTACATTTACCCATCGCAGATTCTGAAATTTCCTGCGGGAATGAGTTTCTAGAAGAGAGAAGTCATAGTCTTATATGTGACTGGAATGATTACCCCTCGCCTGCTACTGCTACTGTTCCAAACATACCATATCATTAACTGTGTTTATGTTGAAATTAAAGGAACATCTAGGTCATGAAGTAGACTAGACTAGTCCGTAATGTGTAATGTAAGTAATGTGGGCAAAAGCGAAATGAATGGAGTTTAACGTCCTACTCTTCTGCACCTGTGATTACAAGTGACCAAATTACCCTGTTGGTGCGCGTATTACTGTGACTATATTATAATATATTCCCTTTCTACATCCTTCCAACATAACTTAAAATAATAACCTTGTTTTAATGTATAAATACTTGACAAATAAAAGTACCAATACCACTACATCCTATTTTAATAAATCCCCCATTTGCTAATACCATAACACAGCTCTCGTCCCCTGCATTATTGTTTGGTTCACCTGGTTCCCAAAACGACTCGTTAAGGGCAAGGTAAACCTCAGCCATTTTGAAAATTGATGAAAATTTTCTCAAAATTTATTTCTAAGCACGACATGGGGTCCATGGATACAAAGTTCCAAAATGAGCAGATTAACATCAAAATCAAAATTTGATGGAGCAATGCCTTTAAACTTCAATGTGCACTTGATGACCCCAAATTTTCTGAGTCAAAATAGTGAAAAAAATCAAATTACTAACTCCCATAGATAACGATAACGACATAACTGAACACTCTCAAACTTACTTCTACATAATCCCACATAATCCAACCGCAACAGTCGAAGCTTATTTTATCAAAATACATTGAGATAGAAGCACAATTGAACAAAGTTATCATCCATCCATAACACTGTAAAAAAATGGCGGATTCACCAACAAAACGAACATGCCCCGAAATGCAGATATAACACAAACGCAAGTTATTAAACTGACCTATTTACCTGCCAATGTGTGTTATTGCTCATTTGGTGTCAGTAGATTGCGATGATGATACCTGTTCATTTTTTAAATCAAATTTAAACATAACAAATCAATGTTATTTAGTGCACACTCGGTTCAATCTTCATCACCCTTCGTGTCCACTTCACATGTACAAATACGCAATTGCAAGAAAAGACAATTTAATTTTCTTTTTTCGAAAGTACGGTTTATAAAACGGAGCAAAATAAATAAAAGTCAACATTAAGGAAGAAACAATTAAAACCCTGTCCACACAAATAAATAAATAGCGAACTATATTTTTAGCGTATGTGGATTACTGAAGTGCTAAAGCTCTTCCTGTGCTAAAATTTGTGACATTTGAAAAAATACATGTAATCTAGCAGTTGTCAGTGTGTATATAGAAATCAAGGGCAAAGTTTGGCTTGTAAGTCATTCAAAAAAATATTTGTTGATGTGATTATTAATTAATACAAAAAAATGATGTTATCCGAAAATAGCACCCTATTACCTGCCAATAACATCACGTGACCATTATGTCATGGTTGCTATCCAAAAATAAGCGACAAAATAGTTTAAAAAACAATTTTTTTTTCATCATATCCATTTCAAAGCTTTGTATAAAAGATTTGGGAAGGAAATCTATAAGTTTGTCGAACTTTTGAATGCCAAACAAATATTTTATTATTGTATGGATGGACAGTTGTGTATTCCATTAGTCCGAAGGTTTCAGCTGAAAAAAACTTGAAATAAAATGCAGGCCTAGGCTACATCCCTTGGCCCCCCTGTCTATACACAGAGCTGCTTAACAAAACTAGGCACTTATAAGCAACACCATTTTCCACCTTCTTTGATAAAACTCAAAGGATTCCTTTGTACTACTAGGCTAGTCATAAAAAGCTCCCAAATAGCCTCGGAGCCTAGAGTGGGTCTAGTAAGAAAATGGAGTTCATGCAGGTGATGAAGCAGCAAATAACCCTCAACATGTTAAATTATACTGAATTGAAGAAGTCTATACACAAACAGTTATATATAACTCCTGTAGTGATGTTAGATAGAAAGTAGCCTACCTGTAAGAAGATGCAAAGACTTAATACAGACGTATAGGCTTGGGCTTAGATTCCGAAACTATTGCCAGATTGTATCGGACAATTATAACAGGGGTGCGTAGACTATAAAAAAGCTGGTCACGCGTTTTCTCGTTCTTTACATGCAGAATTCTGGTGAGAACAAACACTTATTCTAGAACCTCTGAAAGAATTAATAGGCGCCAAAATGGAAAGAAAATTGTTGAAATATCTGCAGAAAGATATTGAGCTACCATCTGGGCAACAACGAATGACACCACTGTTGTTGTCGGACAGTAAAGGCAACCATTTAACATCTACGGGTTGTTCCAAGGTAGAAAATGACATTTTGATTCGTGGTCGAGGGGGAAGGAAGGTGTGTCAGGCTTTGGAGTGGCTACAAGTAAATTTGGCCGACGAAGTAGAGAAAAGAGGACCTCTATCAGTGTATATTTGGCTAGGAACTTGTGACTTAACATCTCGTGATAAATCTGGCTATATTAGTTTAGTGTCCATGGACAATTCCACTGTCCAAACTATAGCTCAGAAATATCAGGAGATTGTCGAGTTATTCAAGTCATTTCCCGGTACCAAAGTTACATTTTTAGAAGTTCCTGTTTACTCAATTTCTCATTGGAATCAGTACAAAAAACATAAAGATCCCTCAGTTTTTGAAGATCAGGACAAACAGTTGCTGAATCAGATTTTGGAATTAAACACCATCATCCATGATCTGAATTCATCAATTGGTTGTCATTCTCCAAATTTCTGTGTGGACCTTTATAGACTGTCCAAAAAAGCCACAAAAAAGAACTCCTGCGACACCTCCTCTTCTTCCAAGACCAAACAATCTTATGCTTTCAATCTTTATAAAGATGGAATTCATCCTGCAGGTCTGCTGTCCAAAGTATGGATGAAAAAGATTACCTGCCAAGTTATTAAGGATTGTTGGGACTGTAGTCAGTGAAGGTCCTCTTTGCTGGACTAATACCAGCTTCTTGGTTTGAAGATTATCCATGACCACTTGCAGGGTGTTGTGATAGATTTTGAGATGTGAGGGCTTTCTTCGCGTTTTGATTCTATTCAACACTCCTGTACTAGAAACAGGAAGTTAAATTTTGGTACCGTACTAGAAGAATCCATGACCACTTGCAGGGTGTTGTGATAGATTTTGAGATGTGAGGGCTTTCTTCGCGTTTTGATTCTATTCAACACTCCTGTACTGGAAACAGGAAGTTAAATTTTGGTACCGTACTAGAAGAATCCATGACCACTTGCAGGGTGTTGTGATAGATTTTGAGATGTGAGGGCTTTCTTCGCGTTTTGATTCTATTCAACACTCCTGTACTGGAAACAGGAAGTTAAATTTTGGTGGAGTTTTGCACAATATCAGAATCTGTTGCTTTCAAACTACATCTAAAGAATGGCAATAAATCGTTTTCGAAAAGTTCGAAAATTTAATCGACCTTCTGGTTTTCATTGTAAACGTCGGCCAATCAAGTTGAAGATCAACGTTAATGACATTTTGAACATACCACAAAGTTTGCTGAATTATTCTGTATCTAAAGGTTCAGGTCTTAACTTAAAGTTTAAGAAAACACAGGTGTTTGATGGGTACAGAATAATTGACTTAGACCAACTTCAGAAACATGTGTCCGAAATTACAATGCATACTGCATTGTGCTCTAAGGCACAAATGTGTGCATTGGTCAACCGTCCTGTTGTTAAATTGGTGGCAGAAAAACAGAGACTTGGATTGGCTTCCATTATGCAAGCTGAATGTCAGGGATGTCGTCAGCTGTTTCAGTTGTCAACGTCTAAAAAAACAACATCCTCTTCGGGTCTGAAAAGATACGACATCAACTTGAGAGCTGTTTGGGGAACCATGGTGACTGGAAGTGGTCTAAATCATTTATCTGAATGCCTTGGAACAATGGGAGTTCCATCAATGTCACAGCCCACATTCACTGCCATTGAACAGGAAATTGGTAACTGGTGGTACAATGTTCTTAAAGAAGACATGTTGGCTGCTGGAGCTGAGGAAAAAAGGCTAGCTGAAGGTAGGAATGACTACTATCAAGGTGTTCCTGCTATAACAGTTGTTTGTGATGGTGGATGAAGCAAGAGAAGCCATAAGCATTCCTATAATGCTCTTGGAGGTGTGGGCATCATTATTGGACAAGTGACTCGGAAGTTGCTCCATATTGGCATCCGCAACAAATACTGCTACACATGTTCCTTAGCAGAGAGTCGACAAAAAGATCCTGGTCAACATGAGTGTTTCAAAAACTGGGATGAGTCCAGTCAAGCTATGGAGGCAGATGTAATTGTTGAAGGATTTCTGAATGCTGAGAAGGATCATGGAGTTCGCTACATGCGCCTTGTTGCAGATGGGGATAGTTCTGTGTATGCTAGAATACAGGAATCTGTACCAATTTGGGGTCCTCATGTCGCTAAGCTGGAATGTGCAAATCATGCATGTAAATGCCTCAGAAGCAGCTTGGAAAAATTGGTCGACAGATTACCAAATCTGAAGGGAAGAGGAAAGTTGACTTTGCAGACCAGAATACGAATCGTGTCTGCTGTTCGATGTGCTATTCGCATGAGGTCTTCTGAAGAAAACAGACCCTTGGCTTGTAAGAAATTAGTTCATGACATTAAAAACTGTATTTATCATGTTTTTGGCGATCATACCAGTTGTTCTGAATTCTGCAAGAAGTCCTCAGGTGAAAGTGCAGCAAACAATCCTACCTCAACCTGTGAAGATGAACAGTCTGTTATATCAGTTGTGGGAGACCAGCAAAACTTTTGGACTGATGGTTCTTCGTTAAAAGATCAGGAAGATTCCAGATTAGCGCTACCAGGAAGAGGACTGTCTGCAGCTGACCAGGAAATCATCAAAGAAGTTTGTCCACTAATGGACCGCATTGCGGCTAAAGCTGAAAGATTACTTGGTAACTTCACCACAAATCTAGCTGAGGCCTGGATGAACATTCGTGCCAAGTTTGATGGTGGAAAATTTTTTAACAGATGCTCCAGAGGGTCTTGGCACTGCAGATGCTATGGTGGTGCTCTAAGACAAAATTTGGGAACCAAGTGGTCACCTATTGTTTGGGAAAAGGTTACAAACACAGAACCAACCAGTTCCTTTACATGTTTGTATGACAGCAGAGAGAAACGTCTCCAACTTCAGCGCTAGCTTAGTGCTCGACCTGTACAAAAAGCAAAACGCTGGAAAAGACGCATGATTGGGAGGAAACAGAGCAGTTCCACTCAAGCCAAACAGGAATATGGACCAGATGCTATCGAGGTTGTTGCTGATCACTCTTCTCACCAGCTTTCAATTTTGAAAGCGAAATTTGACGAAGATTTCGTACAGGTAACCAAGGAGCGGGTGAAAGAAATTTGTGAAGCAACAATCTCTCAATCTGATTCAGACCTATGGCATGATGAAAGACGGAAAAGGCTCACTTCATCTAATTTTGGAGATGTAATGGCACGGAATCCGAAAACGCCTGTTACACCCTTCATCAAGCGTTTACTATATTCCACATTCAAAGGAAACAGGTTTACGAAGATTGGATTAGCTGCTGAGAAGGCAACAGTTTCTGAGTATTGTGCAAAGAAAGCTACAGATGGTGACCCTGTTACAGTAGATCAGACAGGCTTACAGATTCTTCATAGTCATCCATTTCTTGCTGCAAGCACAGACGGAATTGTCTCATCATTGACATCTGGTGACAAGGGATTGCTTGAGGTCAAAAATGTTCTCATGAACAAGCAGTTGACATTCTTGGAGGCAACAAAATCTGTGTCTAATTTTTGCCTTATGCAGTCCAGTGGAAATCAACTGTTTCTGAAGAGGAATCATAAATTCTTCTACCAAGTTCAAGGTCAGCTGAATATTTTTGACATGAAGTGGTTGGATTTTGTGGTAAGATCAATTTCTCCACATCAACTCCATATTGAGAGAATATTGGTTGACAAGAACTTGTGGGTGAAGAAGATGCTACCAAAACTCACAGCATTCTACTACACCTGTCTGCTACCAGAATTGTGTGCACCAAGATATGGGAAGAGTCCAGGTATCAGAGAACCTGGTGTCTGGGTAAGTATTATTTTTTGAGTGTCTTTTTCTTGAACTGTTGGCCAATTATTTGAATTAGACTGGTTTTTTTATATACCTCATATAGTTACCAATGGAATGTATGAAATGACTAAATAAGTTTAAAAATAGTTCCAGAATTCTATACACATTCTCATGTTATTAAATTATTTTACAGTTTTTACAGAAAGCAATAAAACAGGAGCCTAGTAAGCCTAGTTGTAGTGGCACCAAACCCCAAACCACCACAAGATCTACCAAAAGGGCTGCAAGGCAACGTTTTGTTGGTCGGGAAATTTCCCACAAGTGGGTTGTTGATGAGTCATCAGGTATAGAGCAATTCATATTTTTGTCTGGATGCTACTAGAAGTTTCTGATGTAGTAAGCCATTCTACATTCCATATCATACAATAGTAAGCTTATAGTAAATAGCTTAAGAGAAATAGGCCTATTATGGATCCTAAGACAAGATAACTTAAACCTGTACTGTATCTTTTATTTTACCTTAAACAAATAATAGAATAGCTTTTTTTCCCTCTTATTTTTTTGTAGATAAGTGTAAATGGTATCATGGCAGTGTTTTAGATGTTACTTCTGGTATTGATGGTAACCCTGATGCTGTTTATGACATCTATTACCATTCAGAAGATGAAACATATTCCATCAACCATCTGGTGCAGGATTTTAATGAAGATTCTGTTAAATTTGTTGATGCATGATATGCATCTGTGAGTAGACACATTATTCCTTTGGGAAAAACTTTAAATGTGCTGTGTGTTCCCTGTTTATAGACACATTATTCCTTTGGGAAAAACTTTAAATGTGCTGTGTGTTGCGTCATAAAAGGTCGATCATTCGGAACATTGGCTTGCGATTCAAAATTCAAAATTTGATTCTTGAAAGAGGTGGCCTTCACGTGGCAAGAATCGGGCAGTATTGTTGACATCAGTACTGGCAAGCAACCTCAATGACCTTGTGCCCATATGTTAAGCAATGCAAATTTATCAGATGCTCCACCCCTCCCAATCAAATTTATTTTCTTAGAATGCATCTAAATAGAAATTAAATTCATGTGATAATTGATATAATGATAATCACATAGGATGATAGGGCTTGGTATATCTATTATTTAAACTAGATTGCACTTATATGCCACCATACTCTTTGTAAAAAAAGTAGTCCACAAAAAAAATGGCTGACTTGTTGACAAATTGAATCTATTTTCTCTCAGGTTTTGTGTAAAATTGGATTTTATTTTGCAGATTCTAAGATTGGGCTGTTGTGGTTTAGTTATGTAAGGTTTGATTCATGGAAAAAATAATACTGTAATCATCAGGCTTTTCTTAGTTTATGGGAGTTAGTGAAACACCCAAATTTTGACAAATATTTGGTAAGTACATATTTCTAAACATTTTTTTCAAATTTTTATTATCATTTATAGTGATTATTGGACTTGTAGCACATATTGATACTTGTCATAGCTTGTTCACATAAACAGGGAACTTTTTAGAATGTGTCATGGTTTTGCCAAATTGCAAGGTTTACCTTGCCCTTAACAATTTCACCAGTTATCCATACGAACTCTGGGCACTGTTTTACTTACGCACCCCCCAACTTCCCGTAAAGCTATCGATTTGAAACTTGGCAGAGGGACACTTATATGTGTCCTGAATGTTCACAGCAAATTTCAGACGATTCCGACCATTCCTTCTATTTTTAATTATTTTTCAAAGTGTTGAAATGACTGAAATTTCTTCCGATAAATTGGATAATGGCGAAATAGCAGGGGAACTTAACTCTTTTGTTTAGTCGTACTTGCTTTGAAATATCATTCAATTTCGGGTCATTTCGACCAAAAATTGTCAATTTTTCACTGCGATGTAACGAGTATAGCTGCAATCATTTTCGTTTGAGTTTACAAAATTGCAATGACTTTTTTGCCGTTTGACGCGTACACATTGATCTGAAAATTTACAATGCGATGACAGCAATGTATTGATTACTCACAACAATTTTCAGACCGATCCAATTTTAAAACAATCGCGCAATTCATGCCGCTATGCCCCTATTGCTGCATCGCATCCAAAATTATTTCCAATCACGATATCGACACGAAAGGTGGCAATATGGCTTAGTAATGATTGCTGATTACTCACAGCAATTTTCAGGCCGATCAGAAACCCCTTACTATGTTAAATCAATCGATAAAGTCATACCGCTATGCCCCTTTTGCTGCATCGCATACAAAATTATTTCCAATCGCGATATCGACACGAAACGTGGCAATATGTCTTAGTGATGATTTCTGATTACTCACGGCAATTTTCAGACCGATCAGATACCCCTTACTGTGTAAAATCAATCGATAAAGTGATACCGCTGTGCCCCTTTTGCTGTATCGCATCCAAACTTATTGCCAATCGCGATATCGACACAAAACGTGGCAATATGACTTAGTAATGATTTCTGATTACTCACGGCAAATTTTCAGACCTATCAGACACAACTAACTATTTTAAATCAATCGATAAAGTCATACCGCTATGCCCCTTTTGCTGCATCGCCCCTTTTACTCACAGCAATTTTCAGGCCGATCAGAAACCCCTTAATATGTTAAATCAATCGATAAAGTCGATATACCGCTATGCCCCTTTTGCTGCATCGCATACAAAATTATTTCCAATCGCGATATCGACACGAAACGTGGCAATATGACTTAGTAATGGTTGCTGGTTACTCACAGCACTCATATCGCGATTGGAAATAATTCCGGGTGCGATGAAGCAATAGGGGCATGACTTTATCGATTGATTTAACACAGTAAGGGTTGTCTGATCGGTCTGAAAATTGCCGTGAGTAATCAGCAATCATTAAGTATCCCTCTGCCAAGTTTCAAATCGATAGCTTTACGGGAAGTTGGGGGGTGCATAAGTAAAACAGTGCCGTAATTTAGACCTTTTTTCCAAAGACTTCTGTGATAAAGTCGCGTAATCCGGTAGGTATGACACTGCAATGTTGTCTGGGATTTCCACTAATGAGTCGTTCGCCGCCGCCATGTTTGCTGTGTTTGTGATACATGGTTACGGTTGCTGCGGGGGGCGTGGCTAAACTCTCGACGTCGGATCCATGAATATGGATAAAGATTTGCCAGTATTTAACGGGCTTTGCCCCCCATCACCACCATTCTACCAGAGAAACGCAGTTAATTCGAGTCTAATGGATATATTACATTTTTACTTTTTTACTTTTACATATCGAAACTCAAAATCAAATGTTAGACAATAAAATGAAGAAACTGGATGATATAGAGAAGAATGTTGGAATTGTGATCACTAAAGTGGGTCGCCTTGAGCAGGATTTATCAAATCTGTCAGTACAGTTCAGTAGGTTTGACCAACAATCTAAGGAATTT
>CM060201.1:3451205-3491070 GCA_030562195.1 Nipponacmea schrenckii
ATTAATTAGGTCACGCTCTAGAGCAGTCCAACGTTGCAAATTTTGCTGCTTTCGAGCAGCTATAAAACCGGAAATAGACGTCAGAAGTCTAATGCCAAATTGTCAACTGATAGCTAAAGTCAGTGACCAATGACCTTGTAAAGGTCAAGGTCACCAAAGGTCAAAGTCACTAGAAACAAGCCCCCAAACTAAAAAAAAACTGATTTTTTGCAAATGTCGCAAAATTGCAACAAACAGGTAGAAACATTTGATTTTTTGGGATAAACTGGCCAAAGTAATGAGATATATGTATGCAAGGTACTTTTTTGAAAAATGTTATTTACTGCAGCCGTAATTCGCTGACCGATATAAATGGTAAATTTGAAGTTCACCCGGATGTGCCACACCCATTTCGTTTTATTGGAGGGGAATCTAATCATATTCAAAATGTATATTCACAGTAAAAATTTGAAGCTTGTACAGCTAATAGATCACGAGATATACAAATATACATTTCAAGGAAGCGAAAATACGGCAAAATGTACTTTTCTTTGCAAAAATCAAAAAATTCAATTTTCATTTTACAAACTTTTGTTATATATCGTTGGAAAGAGGACAAAAAAAAATCTAAGAATCTGAAAAAATTAACACTCTAAATTAATTAGGTCACGCTCTGGAGCAGCCCAAAGTTGCGAATTTTGCTGTTTTCGGGCAGCTATAAAACCGGAAGTAGACGTCGGAGGTCAAAGTTCAAAGTATCAACTGATAGCCAAGGTCTATGACCTTTGACCTACTAAAGGTCATGGTCACCAAAGGTCAAGGTCACGAGAAATAAGCCCCCAAACTTCGAAAAAATTCAACCGGATGTTGCAAAAAAGCAAAAGCAAAATTCAAAAATCGATTTCCAACATTTTGATCGCAATCGACTAAGCTTTCCAGAAATATAAACATCACACAAATCGCTCTTACCGTAGAGGCCCCATTTTGAGTTTTACAAAAAAGTGACATTTCAAGATGGCGGCTAATGTTTCACTTCCGGTCCGGATTTTTTCTGCTTCGTTTTTTTGTCTTCCAATTTAATTAGGATTGACATAAATTTTGTCGCGATACATCAATTACAGCACAAGTAGGTCAACCGGAAGTTTAAACCCGTTTTACGCTGAAACCGGAAATGAAGCAAAAATTCTGACTCTGCCAATGTTTTCATATTCGTGACACTTGAAGGCACCCAAATTTTCAGATCAATTGGTCTTAAAATAGCAAAGTTGCAAAAATGTGCAAAATACGGCAAAAAAATGTGTGCTATGAAATTTCGAATTTCGAATTTTTTTAATTGCTATTTTGTTGGAAATTGTTTCAAGTTTTCAAAAATGCAAACCCGACGAAAATCGGTCCAAAAATGCGAGTTCTAGAGCCACTGACCGACTTTTTAGACATGTTGCAATGCAGCACTTCCGGTTTTGCAAAAATGTTTCAATTTATATTTAATAGAAATTTCGCCACAACAGAAGGTGTAGAGAAGATGTGAAATTGCTGCAACTATTGCAGCCTAGGCTGTGTGCCCTGTGTAAATTTCGAAAAAAAAAAAAAAAAAAAAAAAAAAAACTAGAGCCACACGTGGCACAGAGTGGGACTTTGCTAACGTTGCAAAATTGCAACAAACAGGCCGAAACATTTGATTTTCTGTGAGAAACTGGCCAAAACAACGAGGTATCTGTGTGCAAAGAATTTTTTGGAAAAATGTTATTTCCTACAGATATAAAGCGCTGACCGATATAACTGGTAAATTGGAAGTTTACCCGAATGTGCCACGCCCATCTAATTTACTTTTGCGTAAGTCTAATCTCATATAAAATATATATTCATGGTACAAATTTGAAGCTTGTACATCTAATAGATCACGAGATATACACAAATACGTTTCAAAAAAGCAAAATGTACTTTAATTTTAAAAGTCCAAAAATTAAATTTTCATTTTAAAAACTTTTGTTGTGCATCGCTGGAAAGAGGACAAAAGGCGCCTTCGGAAGGTCAAAAAAATAACCCTCTAAATTAATTAGGTCACGCTCTAGAGCAGTCCAACGTTGCAAATTTTGCTGCTTTCGAGCAGCTATAAAACCGGAAATAGACGTCAGAAGTCTAATGCCAAATTGTCAACTGATAGTTAAAGTCAGTGACCAATGACCTTGTAAAGGTCAAGGTCACCAAAGGTCAAAGTCACTAGAAATAAGCCCCAAAACTAAAAAAAAACTGATTTTTTGCAAATGTCGCAAAATTGCAACAAACAGGCAGAAACATTTGATTTTTTGGGATAAACTGGCCAAAGTAATGAGATATATGTATGCAAGGTACTTTTTTGAAAAACGTTATTTACTGCAGCCGTAATTCGCTGACCGATATAAATGGTAAATTTGAAGTTCACCCGGATGTGCCACGCCCATCTCGTTTTTTTGGAGGGGAATCTAATCATATTCAAAATGTATATTCACAGTAAAAATTTAAAGCTTGTACAGCTAATAGATCACGAGATATACACACATACATTTCAAGGAAGCGAAAATACGGCAAAATGTACTTTTCTTTGCAAAAATCAAAAAATTCAATTTTCATTTTACAAACTTTTGTTATATATCGTTGGAAAGAGGAAAAAAAACAATCTAAGAATCTGAAAAAATTAACACTCTAAATTAATTAGGTCACGCTCTAGAGCAGCCCAAATTTGCGAATTTTGCTGGTTTCGGGCAGCTATAAAACCGGAAGTAGACGTCGGAGGTCAAAGTTCAAAGTATCAACTGATAGCCAAGGTCAATGACCTTTGACCTACTAAAGGTCATGGTCACCAAAGGTCAAGGTCACGAGAAATAAGCCCCCAAAATTCGAAAAAATTCAACCGGATGTTGCAAAAAAGCAAAAGCAAAATTCAAAAATCGATTTCCAACATTTTGATCGCAATCGACTAAGCTTTCCAGAAATATAAACATCACACAAATCGCTCTTACCGTAGAGGCCCCATTTTGAGTTTTACCAAAAATTTACATTTCGAGATGGCGGCCAATGTTTCATTTCCGGTCCGGATTTTTTCTTCTTCGTTTTTTTGTCTTCTAATTTAATTAGGATTGACATAAATTTTGTTGCGATACATCAATTACAGCACAATTAGGTCAACCGGAAGTTTAAACCCGTTTTACGTTGAAGCCGGAAATGAAGCAAAAATTTTGACTCTGCCAATGTTTTCATATTCGTGACACTTGAAGGCACCCAAATTTTCAGATCAATCGGTCTAAAAATAGCAAAGTTGCAAAAATGTGCAAAATACGGCAAAAAAATGTGTGCTATGAATTTTCGAATTTCGAATTTTTGTAACTGCTATCTTGTTGGAAATTGTTTCAAGTTTTCAAAAATGCAAACCCGAAAAAAATCGATCAAAAATTGCGACTTCTAGAGCTACTGACCGACTTTTTAGGCATGTTGCAATGCAGCACTTCCGGTTTTGCAAAAATGTTCCATTTTATATTTATGCAACACGTCGCCACTACAGAAGGTCTAGAGAAGTTGATATACTGTTGCAACTATTGCAGTCTAGGCGCAGTGAGGTGTGTAAATTTCGAAAAAAAAAAAAAAAAAAAAAAAAAAAAAAAGAATTGACAAACCGAAAACAAACTGGGACTTTGCGGTAGCAAAGTCCCACAAAAAAGACAAACCGAAAACAAACTGGGACTTTGCGATAGCAAAGTCCCACAACTAGAGCCACACGTGGCACAGATTGGGACTTTGCTACAAACAGCCCGAAACATTTGATTTTCTGGGAGAATCTGGCCAAAGCAACGAGGTATCTGTGTGCAAAGTACTTTTTTGAAAAACGTTTTTTCCTACAGATGTAAAGCGCTGACCGATATAAGTGAAGAATTGGAAGTTTACCCGGATGTGCCACGCCCATCTCATTTATTTTGGCGTAAATCTTATCACATTTGAAATATATATTCGCGGTACAAATTTGAAGCTTGTACAACTAATAGATCACGAGATATACACAAATACATTTCAAAAAAACAAAATGTACTTTAATTTTAAAAGTGCAAAAATTAAATTTTTATTTTCAAAATTTTTGTTATACATCGCTGGAAAGTGGACAAAAAGCGCCTTAAGAATCTGAAAAAAATAACCCTTTAAAATAATTAGGTCATGCTCTAGAGCAGTCCAAAGTTGTATATTTTGCTGTTTTCGGGCAGATATAAAACCGGAAGTAGACGTCGAAGGTAAAATATCAATTTGTCAACTGAAAGCCAAAGTCCGTGACCTATGACCTTGTAAAGGTCAAGGTCACCAAAGGTCAAGGTCACGAGAAAGAAGCCCCACAACTCGAAAAATAACTGATACTTTTTGCTAGTGTTGCAAATTGCAACAAACCGGCCGAAGCATCTGATTTTTCGGGATCCACTGGCAATGAGGTATCTGTGTGCAAGGTACTTTTTTTTAAAACATTATTTCCTACAGCCGTATTTCGCTGACCTATATAAATGGTAAAATGGAATTTTACCCGGATGTGCCACGCCCATCTCATTTTTTTTATATGACTGTAATCACTTTCAAAATGTATATTCACGTTACAAATTTGAAACATGTACATCTAATAGATCACGAGATATACACACATACATTTCTAAAAAACGTCAATACGGCAAAATGTACTTTTATTTTCAAAATCAAAAAATTCAATTTTCATTTTAAAAACCTTTGTTATACATCGTTGGAAAGAGGACAAAAAGCACTTTAAGAATCTGAAAAAAATAACACTCTAAATTATTTAGGTCACGCTCTAGAGCAGTCCAAAGTTGCGAATTTCGCTGTTTTTGGGCAGCCATAAAACCGGAAGTAGACGTCGGAGGTCAAAGGTCACAGTATCAACTGATAGCCAAGGTCAATCACATTTGACCTACTAAAGGTCATGGTCACCAAAGGTCAAGGTCACGAGAAATAAGCCCCCAAACTTTGAAAAAATTCAACCGGATGTTGCAAAAATGCAAAAGCGAAATTCAAAAATCGACTTCCAATGTTTTTTGCAATTTTTATGTTCTTTCATTTGACACCAAAATCATCTCAATCAGATAAGCCATAATGTCTGAATTAAATTCGCGCAATTTCAGAAAAATCAAAATGGCGGCGAAAGTTGCGCATGCGGCCTTGATTATATTTTCTTCGCTTTTTTGTATGGCTAATGGCTACCCGATGATACAAGTTTGAATCTCATACATTAATAAAACCGGAAGTTATTCAACCGGACGTAAAACTCGAATTTTCGCAAAAACCGGAAGTGACGCAAAAATTTTGACCTACTTTTTGGAAATCATTCCATGGGCTACATACACTCAATTTTTTTTAGATAAATCGGTCATAAAATAGCAAAGTTGCAAAAATGTGCAAAATACGGCAAAAAAATGTGTGCTACGAATTTTCGAATTTTGAAATTTTGAAATTGCTATCTTGTTGGAAATTATTTCAAGTTTTTAAAAATGCAAACCCGACGAAAATCGAATGAAAATTGCGACTTCTAGAGCCACTGACCGACTTTTCAGGTATGTTGCAATGCAGCACTTCCGGTTTTGCAAAAATGTTCCAATTTATATTTAATAGAAACGTCGCCACGACAGAAGGTGTAGAGAAGTTGCGAAAGTGCTGCAACTATAGCAGCCTAGGCTGTGTGCCCTGTGTAAATTTCGAAAAAAAAAAAAAAAAAAAAAAAAAAAAAAGAATTGACAAACCGAAAACAAACTGGGACTTTGCAGTAGCAAAGTCCCACAAAAAAGACATTTCGAAAACAAACTGGGACTTTGCGGTAGCAAAGTCCCACAACTAGAGCCACACGTGGCACAGAGTGGAACTTTGCTAACGTTGCAAACTTGCAACAAACAGGCCGAAACATCTGATTTTCTGGGAGAAACTGGCCGAAGCAGCAAGGTATCTGTGTGCAAAGAATTTTTTGGAAAAATGTTATTTCCTACAGATGTAAAGCGCTGACCGATATAACTGGTAAATTGGAAGTTTACCCGTATGTGCCACGCCCATCTAATTTACTTTTGCGTAAATCTAATCTCATACAAAATATATATTCATGGTACAAATTTGAAGCTTGTACATCTTATAGATCGCGAGATATACACACATACATTTCAAAAAAGCAAAATGTACTTTAGTTTTAAAAGTGCAAAAATTAAATTTTCATTTTGAAAAATTTTGTTGTACATCGCTGGAAAGAGGACAAAAGGCGCCTTAAGAATCTGAAAAAATAACCCTCTAAATTAATTAGGTCACGCTCTGGAGCAGTCCAAAGTAGCGAATTTTGCTGTTTTTGGGCAGCTATAAAACCGGAAGTAGACGTCGGAAGCCTAATGTCAAATTGTCAACTGATAGCCAAAGTCAGTGACCAATGACCTTGTAAAGGTCAAGGTTACTAAAGGTCATGGTCACTAGAAATAAGCCCCCAAACTAAAAATAACTGATTTTTTTTTGCAAATGTCGCAAAATTGCAACAAACAGACAGAATCATTTGATTTTTTGGGATAAACTGGCCAAAGTAATGAGGTATATGTATGCAAGAAACTTTTTTGAAAAACGTTATTTCCTGCAGCCCTAATTCGCTGACCGATATAAATGGTAAATTTGAAGTTCACCCGGATGTGCCACGCCCATCTCATTTTTTTGGACAGGAATCTAATCATATTCAAAATGTATATTCACGGTACAAATTTGAAGCTTGTACAGCTAATAGATCACGAGATATACACACATAGATTTTAAACAAGCGAATATACGGCAAAATGTACTTATCTTTGCAAAAATCAAAAACTTCATTTTTCATTTTAAAAACTTTTGTTATATATCGTTGGAAAGAGGACAAAAATCGCCTTAAGAATCTGAAAAAAATAACACTCTAAATTAATTAGGTCACGCTCTAGAGCAGTCCAAAGTTGCGAATTTTGCTGTTTTCGCGCAGCTATAAAACCGGAAGTAGACGTCGGAGGTCAAAGGTCAAAGTATCAACTCATAGCCAAGATCAATGACCTTTGACCTACTAAAGGTCACGGTCACCAAAGGTCAAGGTCACGAGAAATAAGCCCCCAAACTTCGAAAAAATTCAACCGGATGTTGCAAAAATGCAAAAGCGAAATTCAAAATTCGGCTCTCATAATTTTTTCGCAATCGTTTAGACTTTCTAAAAATTTAAATAACACACAAGTCACTCTTACCGTAGAGGCCCCATTTTGAGTTTTACAAAAAAGTGACATTTCAAGATGGCGGTCAAAGTTTCACTTCCGGTTCGGATTTTTTCTTCTTCGTTTTTTTGTATTCTAATTTAATTACGATCGACATTAATTTTGTTGCGATACATCAATTACTGCACAAGTAGGTCAACCGGAAGTTTAAACCCTTTTTACGCTTAAACCGGAAATGAAGCAAAAATTTTGACTCTGCAAATGTATTTATATTCGTGACACTTGAAGGCACCCAAATTTTCAGATCAATCCGTCTTAAAATAGCAAAGTTGCAAAAATGTGCAAAATACGGCAAAAAAATGTGTGCTATGAATTTTCGAATTTCGAAATTTTGTAACTGCTATCTTGTTGGAAATTGTTTCAAGTTTTCAAAAATGCAAACCCGAATAAAATCGATTGAAAATTGCGACTTCTAGAGCCACTGACCGACTTTTTAGGTATGTTGCAATGCAGCACTTCCGGTTTTGCAAAAATGTTCCAATTTATATTCATTAGAAACGTCGACACTGCAGAAGGTCTGGAGATGTTGTGAAATTGCTGCAACTATTGCAGCCTAGGCTGTGTGCCCTGTGTAAATTTCGAAAAAAAAAAAAAAAAAAAAAAAAAGAATTGACAAACCGAAAACAAACTAAGACTTTGCTGAAAGCAAAGTCCCACAACTAGAGCCACACGTGGCACAGAGTGGGACTTTGCTAACGTTGCAAAATTGCAACAAACAGGCCGAAACATCTGATTTTGTAGGATAAACTGGCCAAAGTAACGAGGTTTCTGAGTGCAAAGTATTTTTTTGAAAAACGTCATTTCCTGCAAACTTAATTGGCTAACCCATATAAATGATAAATTGCAAAAATTAAATTTTCATTTTGAAAACTTTTGTTGTACATCGCTGGAAAGAGGACAAAAGGCGCCTTAAGAATCTGAAAAAAATAACCCTCTAAATTAATTAGGTCACGCTCTAGAGCAGTCCAAATTAGAGAATTTTGCTGTTTTCGGGCAGCTATAAAACCGGAAGTAGACGTCGGAAGCCTAATGTCAAATTGTCAACTGATAGCCAAAGTCAGTGACCAATGACCTTGTAAAGGTCAAGGTTACTCAAGGTCAAGGTCACGAGAAATAAGCCCCCAAACTAAAAAAAACTGATTTGTTTTGCAAATGTCGCAAAATTGCAACAAACAGACAGAATCATTTGATTTTTTGGGATAAACTGGCCAAAGTAATGAGGTATATGTATGCAAGGTACTTTTTTGAAAAACGTTATTTCCTGCAGCCGTAATTCGCTGACCGATATAAATGGTAAACCGGAAATTTACCCGGATGTGCCACGCCCATCTCGTTTTTTTGGACAGGAATCTAATCATATTCAAAATGTATATTCACGGTACAAATTTGAAGCTTGTACAGCTAATAGATCACGAGATATACACACATAGATTTTAAACAAGCGAATATACGGCAAAATGTACTTATCTTTGCAAAAATCAAAAACTTCAATTTTCATTTTACAAACTTTTGTTATATATCGTTGGAAAGAGGACAAAAAGCACCTTAAGAATCTGAAAAAATTAACCCTCTAAATTAACTAGGTCACGCTCTAGAGCAGTCCAAAGTTGCGAATTTTGCTGTTTTCGCGGAGCTATAAAACCGGAAGTAGATGTCATAGGTCAAAGGTCAAAGTATCAACTGATAGCCAAGGTCAATGACCTTTGACCTACTAAAGGTCACGGTCATCAAAGGTCAAGGTCACGAGAAATAAGCCCCCAAACTTCGAAAAAATTTAACCGGATGTTGCAAAAATGCAAAAGCGAAATTCAAAATTCGGCTCCCATACATTTTTTCGCAATCGATTAGACTTTCTAAAAATGCAAATAACACACAAGTCGCTCTTACCGTAGAGGCCCCATTTTGAGTTTTACAAAAAAGTGACATTTCAAGATGGCGGCCAAAGTTCCACTTCCGGTCCGGATTTTTTCTTCTTCGTTTTTTTGTCTTCTAATTTAATTACGATCGACATTAATTTTGTTGCGATACATCAATTACAGCACAAGTAGGTCAACCGGGAGTTTAAACCCTTTTTACGCTTAAACCGGAAATGAAGCAAAAATTTTTACTCTGCCAATGTTTTCATATACGTGAAACTTGAAGGCACCCAAATTTTCAGATCAATCGGTCTTAAAATAGCAAAGTTGCAAAAATGTGCACAATACGGCAAAAAAATGTGTGCTTTGAATTTTCGAATTTTTAAATTTTTAAAGTGCTATCTTGTTGGAAATTATTTCAAGTTTCCAAAAATGCAAACCCGAAGAAAATCGATTGAAAATTGCGACTTCTAGAGCCACTGACCGACTTTTTAGGTATGTTGCAATGCAGCACTTCCGGTTTTGCAAAAATGTTCAAATGTTCATTCATTAGAAACGTCGCCACTACAGAAGGTCTGGAGATGTTGTGAAATTGCTGCAACTATTGCAGCCTAGGCTGTGTGAGGTGTGTAAATTTCGAAAAAAAAAAACTAGAGCCACACGTGGCACAGAGTGGGACTTTGCTAACGTCGCAAATTGCAACAAACAGACAGAAACATCTGATTTTCTGGGATAAACTGGCCAAAGCAATAAGGTATCTGTGTGCAAGGTAATTTTATAAAAAACTTATTTCCTACAAACGTAATACGCTGACCCTTATATATGGAAAACTGAAAATTTACCCGGATGTGCCACGCCCATCTAATTCTTTTCAGCGTGAATCTAATCACATTCAAAATGTATATTCACAGTACAAATTTGAAGTTTGTACATCCAATAGATCACGAGATATACACACATACATTTCAAAAAAACGTAAATACGGCAAAATGTACTTTTATTTTCAAAAATCAAAAATTTCAATTTTCATTTTAAAAACTTTTGTTATAGATCGTTGGAAAGAGGACAAAAAAAAATCTAAGAATCTAAAAAAATTAACACTCTAAATTAATTAGGTCACGCTCTAGAGCAGTCCAAAGTTGCGAATTTTGCTGTTTTCGGGCAGCTATAAAACCGGAAGTTGACGTCAGAGGTCAAAGTTCAAAGTATCAACTGATAGCCAAGGTCAATGACCTTTGACCTACTTAAGGTCACGGTCATCAAAGGTCAAGGTCACGAGAAATAAGCCCCCAAACTTCGAAAAAATTCAACCGGATGTTGCAAAAATGCAAAAGCGAAATTCAAAAATCGACTTCCAATGTTTTGTTGCATTTTTTATGTTCTTTCATTTGACACCAAAATCATCTCAATCGGACAAGCCATAATCTCTGAATTAAATTCGCGCAATTTCAGAAAAATCAAAATGGCGGCGAAAGTTGCGCATGCGGGCTTGATTTTATTTTCTTCGTTTTTTTGTATGGCTAATGGCTACATGATGAAACAAGTTTGAATCTCATACATTAATAAAACCGGAAGTTATTCAACCGGACGTAAAACTCCATTTTTTGCAGAAACCGGAAGTGACGCAAAAATTTTGACCTATTTTTTGAAAATAGTTTTATGGGCTTTTTATGCTCAATTTTTTTCAGATCGATCACACTAAAAACAAAAAAGTTGCAAAAAATTGCAAAATACGGCAAAAAAATGTGTGCTACGAATCTTTGAAAATTGAAATTTTTGAACTGCTATCTGATCAGAAGTTACTTGCAGATTACAAAAATGAAAACCCTAAGAAAATCGATCAAAAATTGCGACAGCTAGAGCCAATATGCTACTTTTTAGGTTTGTTGCAACGCAGCACTTCCGGTTTTGCAAAAATGTTCCATTTTATATTTATGCAACACGTCGCCACTACAGAAGGTCTAGAGAAGTTGAGTCAATGTTGCAACTATTGCAGTCTAGGCGCAGTGAGGTGTGTAAATTTCGAAAAAAAAAAGAAAAAAAAAAAGGGACATTTCGAAAACAAACTGGGACTTTGCGGTAGCAAAGTCCCACAACTAGAGCCACACGTGGCACAGAGTGGGACTTTGCTAACGTCGCAAATTGCAACAAACAGACAGAAACATCTGATTTTCTGGGATAAACTGGCCAAAGCAATAAGGTATCTGTGTGCAAGGTAATTTTAAAAAAAAACTTATTTCCTACAAACGTAATACGCTGACCCATATATATGGAAAACTGAAAATTTACCCGGATGTGCCACGCCCATCTAATTCTTTTCAGCGTAAATCTAATCACATTCAAAATGTATATTCACAGTACAAATTTGAAGTTTGTACATCCAATAGATCACGAGATATACACACATACATTTCAAAAAAACGTAAATACGGCAAAATGTACTTTTATTTTCAAAAATCAAAAATTTCAATTTTCATTTTAAAAACTTTTGTTATAGATCGTTGGAAAGAGGACAAAAAACAATCTAAGAATCTAAAAAAATTAACACTCTAAATTAATTAGGTCACGCTCTAGAGCAGTCCAAAGTTGCGAATTTTACTGTTTTCGGGCAGCTATAAAACCGGAAGTTGACGTCAGAGGTCAAAGGTCAAAGTATCAACTGATAGCCAAGGTCAATGACCTTTGACCTACCAAAGGTCAAAGTCACCAAAGGTCAAGGTCACGAGAAATAAGCCTCCAAACTTTGAAAAAATTCAACCGGATGTTGCAAAAATGCAAAAGCAAAATTCAAAAATCGGCTCCCACAGTTTTTTTCGTAATCGACTGAAGCTACAAGAAATGTAAACATCACGGAAATTAGACATAACCCTGAGGCCCCATTTTGAGTTTTACAAAAAAGTAACATTTCAAGATGGCGGCCAAAGTTTCACTTCCGGTTCGGATTTTTTCTTCTTCGTTTTTTTGTTTTCTAAATTAATTAAGATTGACATAAATTTTGTTGCAATACATCAATTACAGCACAAGTAGGTCAACCGGAAGTTTAAACCCGTTTTACGTTGAAACCGGAAATGAAGCAAAAATTTTGACTCTGCCAATGTTTTTAAATTCATGACACTTGAAGGCACCCAAATTTTCAGATCAATCGGTCTTAAAATAGCAAAGTTGCAAAAAAGTGCAAAATACGGCAACAAAATGTGTGCTATGAATTTTCGAATTTCGAATTTTTTCAACTGCTATCTAAGACAAACCGAAAACAAACTGGGACTTTGCGGTAGCAAAGTCCCACAACTAGAGCCACACGTGGCACAGAGTGGGACTTTGCTAACGTTGCAAAATTGCAACAAACAGGCCGAAACATCTGATTTTCTGGGAGAAACTGGCCAAAGCAACGAGGTAGCTGTGTGCAAAGAATTTTTTGGAAAAATGTTATTTCCTACAGATGTAAAGCGCTGACCGATATAACTGGTGAATTGGAAGTTTACCCGTATGTGCCACGCCCATCTAATTCACTTTTGCGTAAATCTAATCTCATACAAAATATATATTCATGGTACAAATTTGAAGCTTGTACATCTAATAGATCACGAGATATACACAAATACGTTTCAAAAAAGCAAAATGTACTTTAATTTTAAAAGTCCAAAAATTAAATTTTCATTTTAAAAACTTTTGTTGTGCATCGCTGGAAAGAGGACAAAAGGCGCCTTCGGAATGTGAAAAAAATAACCCTCTAAATTAATTAGGTCACGCTCTAGAGCAGTCCAACGTTGCAAATTTTGCTGCTTTCGAGCAGCTATAAAACCGGAAATAGACGTCAGAAGTCTAATGCCAAATTGTCAACTGATAGCTAAAGTCAGTGACCAATGACCTTGTAAAGGTCAAGGTCACCAAAGGTCAAAGTCACTAGAAATAAGCCCCCAAACTAAAAAAAAAACTGATTTTTTGCAAATGTCGCAAAATTGCAACAAACAGGCATAAACATTTGATTTTTTGGGATAAACTGGCCAAAGTAATGAGATATATGTATGCAAGGTACTTTTTTGAAAAACGTTATTTACTGCAGCCGTAATTCGCTGACCGATATAAATGGTAAATTTGAAGTTCACCCGGATGTGCCACGCCCATCTCGTTTTTTTTAGGGGAATCTAATCATATTCAAAATGTATATTTACAGTAAAAATTTGAAGCTTGTACAGCTAATAGATCACGAGATATACACACATACATTTCAAGCAAGCGAAAATACGGCAAAATGTACTTTTCTTTGCAAAAATCAAAAACTTCAATTTTCGTTTTACAAACTTTTGTTATATATCGTTGGATAGAGGAAAAAAAAACACCTTAAGAATCTGAAAAAAATAATACTCTAAATTAATTAGGTCACGCTCTAGAGCTACCCAAAGTTGCGAATTTTGCTCTTTTCGGGAAGCTATAAAACCGGAAGTAGACTTCGGAGGTCAAAGGTCAAAATATCAAATGATAGCCAAGGTCAATGACCTTTGACCTACTAAAGGTCAAGGTCGTCAAAGGTCAAGGTCACGAGAAATAAGCCCCCAAACTTCGAAAAAATTCAACTGAATGTTGCAAAATTGCAAAAGTGAAATTCAAAAATCGGTTACCATAATTTTTTTCGCAATCAACTAAGCTTTCCAAAAATATAAACATCACGCAAATCGCTCTTACCGTAGAGGCCCCATTTTGAGTTTTATAAAAAAGTGAATTTCAAGATGGCGGCCAAAGTATTACTTCCGGTCTGGATTTTTTTCTTAAATCGGCCAGTTTTTTTAAAAAGATATTGTTCAACACAAGTTTCAATGACCCGTGACAATTAGACCGGAAGTAGACCGAAAATCAGAGATTTCAACTTTGAACCCTTTTTGAGCGTAAACCGGAAGTGACGCAAAATATTTGACAATGTCATTTTGTTCAGATTTATAGTCTCTTTTAGCACCTAAATTTGGAACTTAATCGGACAGAAATTTAAAAAATGGTAAAAAAATTCGAAAATACGGCAAAAGATTGTCTGCTACGAATTTTCGAAATTCGAATTTTTTTAACTGCTATCCTATTGGATATTGTATGTAGATTCTGAAAATGAAAACCCGATGAAAATCGGGTCAAAATTGCGCCTTCTAGGGCCGAAAAACTGTTTTTTACAAATGTTGCACTGTTGCACTTCTGGTTTTGCAAAAATGTTCCAATTTATATTCATTAACTTTTTTGCCACTACAGAAGGTCTAGGAAAGTTAAATGGTTGCTGCAACTACTGTAGTTTAAGAGCAGGAAGGTGTGGAAAAATCGAAAAAAAAAAAAAAAAAAAAAAGAGACATTTCGAAAACAAACTAGAGCCACATGTGGCACAGAGTGGGACTTTGATAACGTTGCAAAATTGCAACAGACAGGCCGAAACATCAGATTTTCTGGGAGCATATGGCCAAAGCAACGAGGTATCTGTGTGCAAAGATTTTTTTGGAAAAACGTTATTTCCTATTGACGTAATTCGCTGACCTATATAAATGCTAAATTGAAAGTTTACCCGGATGTGCCACGCCCATCTCATTTGTTTTTTGCGTATATCTAATAACATTCAAAATATATATTCACGGTACAAATTTGAAGCTTGTACATTTAAAAGATCACGAAATATGCACAAAAACATTTCAAAAAGGCAAAATGTTCTTTAATTTTAAAAGTGCAAAAATTAAATTTTAATTTTAAAAACTTTTGTTATACATTGCTGGAAAGTGCACAAAATGCCCCTTAAGAATCTGAAAATAATAAACCTCTAAATTAATTAGGTCACGCTCTAGAGCAGTTCAAATTTGCGAATTTCGCTGTTTTTGGGCAGCTATAAAACCGGAAGTAGACGTCGGAGGTCAAAGGTCAAAGTATCAACTGATAGCCAAGGTCAATGACCTTTGACCTGCTAAAGGTCATGGTCACCAAAGGTCAAGGTCACGAGAAATAAGCCCCCAAACTTTGAAAAAATTCAACTGGATGTTGCAAAAATGCAAAAGCGAAATTCAAAAATCGACTTCCAATGTTTTTTTGCAACTTTCATGTTCTTTCATTTGACACCAAAATCATCTCAATCGGATAAGCCATAGTGTCTGAATTAAATTCGCGCAATTTCAGAAAAATCAAAATGGCGGCGAAAGTTGCGCATGCGGCCTTGATTTTATTTTCTTCGCTTTTTTGTATGGCTAATGGCTACCCGATGATACAAGTTTGAATCTCATACATTAATAAAACAGGACGTTATTCAACCGGACGTAAAACTCTATTTTTCGCAAAAACCAGAAGTGACGCAAAAATTTTGACCTACTTTTTGGAAATCATTCCATGGGCTACATATACTCAATTTTTTTAAGATTAATCGGTCTTTAAATAACAAAGTTGCAAAAATGTGCAAAATACGGCAAAAAAATGTGTGCTACGAATTTTCGAATTTTGAAATTTTGAAACTGCTATCTTGTTGGAAATTATTTCAAGTTTCCAAAAATGCAAACCCGACGAAAATCGATTAAAAATTGCGACTTCTAGAGCCACTGACCGACTTTTTAGGTATGTTGCAATGCAGCACTTCCGGTTTTGCAAAAATGTTCCAATTTATATTTAATAGAAACGTCGCCACGACAGAAGGTGTAGAGAAGTTGTGAAATTGTTGCAACTATAGCAGCCTAGGCTGTGTGCCCTGTGTAAATTTCGAAAAAAAAAAAAAAAAAAAAAAAAAAGACAAACCGCTACCGCAAAGTCCCACAACTAGAGCCACACGTGGCACAGAGTGGGACTTTGCTAACGTTGCCAAATTGCAACAAACAGGCCGAAACATCTGATTTTCTGGAAGAAACTGGCCAAAGCAACAGGGTATCTGTGTGCAAAGTACCTTTTCGAAAAACGTTATTTCCTACAGACGTAGAGCGCTGACCGATATAAATGAAAAATTGTAAGTTTACCCGGATGTGCCACGCCCATCTCATTTATTTTGGCGTAAATCTAATCACATTTGAAATGTATATTAACGGTACAAATTTGAAGCTTGAACATCTAATAGATCACGAGATATGCACAAATACATTTCAAAAAAGCAAAATGTACTTTAATTTTAAAAGTGCAAAAATTAAATTTTCATTTTAAAAACTTTTGTTATTCATTGCTGGAAATTGGATAAAAAGCGCCTTTAGAATCTGAAAAAATAACCCTCTAAATTAATTAGGTCACGCTCTAGAGCAGTCCAAAGTTGTGAATTTTGCGGTTTTCGGGCAGCTATAAAACCGGAAGTTGACGTCGGAGGTCAAATGTCAAAGTATTAAATGATAGACAAGGTCAATGACCTTTAACCTACTAAAGGTCAAGGTCACCAATGGTCAAGGTCATGAGAAATAAGCTTCCAAAATTAGAAAAAAATCAACCGGTTTGCTATTGTCGAGAAATTGCAACAAACAGTCCGAATCATCTGATTTTCTCGGATGAACTGGCCAAAGCAATGGGGTAGCTGTGTGCAAAGTACTTTTTAAAGAAAACACTTTTTCCTACAGACGTAATTCGCGGACCTATGAAAAGCGTAAATTCGAAATTTACCCGGATGTGCCACGCCCATCCCATTTTTTTTAGCGTGAATCTAATCACATTCAAAATGTATATTCACGGTACAAATTTGAAGTTTGTACATTTAATTGATCACGAGATATACACACATACATTTCAAACAAACGTAAATACAGCAAAATGTACTGTTATGTTCAAAAATCAAAAACTTCAATTTTCATTTTACAAACTTTTGTTATATATCGTTGGAAAGATGACAAAAATCGCATTTAGAATCTGGAAAAAATAACCCTCTAAATTTATTAGGTCACGCTCTAGAGCTACCCAAAGTTGCGAATTTTGCTGTTTTCGCGCAGCTATAAAACCGGAAGTAGATGTCGGAGGTCAAAGGTCAAAGTATCAAATGATAGCCAAGGTCAATGACCTTTGACCTACTAAAGGTCACGGTCACCAAAGGTCAAGGTCACGAGAAATAAGCCCCCAAACTTTGAAAAAATTCAACCGGATGTTGCAAAAATTCAAAAGCGAAATTCAAAATTCGGCTCCCATACTTTTTTTCGCAATCGTTTAGACTTTCTAAAAATACAAATAACACACAAGTCACTCTTACCGTAGAGGCCCCATTTTGAGTTTTACAAAAAAGTGACATTTCAAGATGGCGGCCAAAGTTTCACTTCCGGTTCGGATTTTTTCTTCTTCGTTTTTTTGTATTCTTATTTAATTACGATCGACATTAATTTTGTTGCGATACATCAATTACAGCACAAGTAGGTCAACCGGAAGTTTAAACCCTTTTTACGCTTAAACTGGAAATGAAGCAAAAATTTTGACTCTGCAAATGTATTTATATTCGTGACACTTGAAGGCACCCAAATTTTCAGATCAATCCGTCTTAAAATAGCAAAGTTGCAAAAATGTGCAAAATACGGCAAAAAAATGTGTGCTATGAATTTTCGAATTTCGAAATTTTGTAACTGTTATCTTGTTGGAAATTGTTTCAAGTTTTTAAAAATGCAAACCCGAAGAAAATCGATTGAAAATTGCGACTTCTAGAGCCACTGACCGACTTTTTAGGTATGTTGCAATGCAGCACTTCCGGTTTTGCAAAAATGTTCCAATTTATATTCATTAGAAACGTCGACACTACAGAAGGTCTGGAGATGTTGTGAAATTGCTGCAACTATTGCAGCCTAGGCTGTGTGCCCTGTGTAAATTTCGAAAAAAAAAAAAAAAAAAAAAAAAAAGAATTGACAAACCGAAAACAAACTGGGACTTTGCTGAAAGCAAAGTCCCACAACTAGAACCGTTAGACGGTACCAAGGCAGTGCGCGTCCCTTCTATTGCATGGGTGAAACTTTGCATTTATAATATCCAATTCCATAATAATAACTAGACCTGTTTGTAACAATTGTGCAGCTTCCGAGATATTTAGAATTTGTCATATCTCCTGGCTGTCATTTAAAATAGAACGTAACCACGCCTACTCAGTATAATGACTTGTTTTGATTGGTTGCGATACTTAAACTGGAAATGTCAAAATTTGTCTTGACCAAACATAAGAAATTAACACAATTTGACTTTATGACCTGTTACATTATCTTCTTAACTCTTCTTGTAACATTTATATCTATCTAATTAATGTGTAAAACAAAACGTCGAAAAAACAAATTTGTGGTCTAAGGGACATAACACCTTATTTGAGATTACAAATTGATCTCGGATTAAATTAACTTTGCAGATCGTTGATACTTTTAATTTGTTTATTTATTTATTTATCAATCTTAATTTAGGTGTAGTAGGAACATTAGATCCTGCAATTTGTGGCAAGTTGCCATGGTATTACATAGAGCCATCAAATTAACAGCGCGGCTTTACATCTTTAAGAGAGTATTTTATAGAGTTCCGTCCCTTATACCACTAGTCCTCTCAACTGTACATTATTATTGCTTAAGAGAATATCATTTAAAATTCTAAAGGTTGTCATTTCCTTCCAAATATTCCATATCATACATCGCCCACAACGAGAAATGAACAATCATTCCTTTTATTTAAGATATATAATATCTTTGAATTAATTTTTAATCGTAAAAAATCAAAATCAAAATAACAATTCAAAAATCGGTTTCCATATATATTTCGGCAATAGATTCTATATACATGTACATCAAAATAACACAAATTGAATTATCTTCCGAAACCCTATTTCGATTTAAAGAAAAATACACACAGTTAGTATAGAAGAAATTACAAAATTTGCAAATTTAAAACGTGCAATTTTGATCAAATATCAAGTGTTATACACCATTGGAAAGAATAACTAGACCTGTTTGTAACAGTTCTGCAGCTTTCGAGCTATTTAGAATTTGTTGGTCTCCTGGCTGTCATTTAAGGATAGAATGTAGATTGATTTTGCGATTATTGGGAGAGATGATTTATTCATGATTTAACACGTGACATTTGAGTTTGTTTATAGACTGGCAATCATTAAGGTTTGTGGTGTAAAAATATCTGGGCTTAACCACGCCCACAAAGTCCATTGACTTGTTTTGGAAACTTCAACTGGAAATGTCAAAATTTGTGAATTGACCGTTTTATAGGAAAAATTCGCAATTTTTAAATGCCGATAAACCGAAAGTTTACATTTTGCTATAAAGCTTAATATGTCATTGGATAGAACTATCACATATGTACAGGTATAAAGATCGCCAAAGGTCAACGTCACAATATACACCTTCGAAGTTTTTATAATTTTTAATCGTAATTAAATCAAAATCAAATTAAAAATTCAAAAATCAGTTTCCATATAAATTTCGGCAATCGGTTATAGATTCTATATACATGTCCATCAAAATAACACATATTGACTGATCCTCCGAGACCCTATTTCGATTGAAAGAAAAATACACACAGTGATGTAAAATATCTGGGCTTAACCACGCCCACAAAGTCTAATGACTTGTTTTGATTGGTTGTGATACTTTAACTGGAAATGTCAAAATGTGTGTCTTGACCAAAAGATAAAAATTAACACAGTCAGGCTTTATGACCTGTTTATTTATATCTGTTTAATTAGAGTGTAATTTTATTCTTAAACTTTTCGCAATTTTTATTTATACATATTGATTTATATATTGCTTGAAAGCTGGGAATTTGCACATTATAAATCTGTTCGAATTTTGTTTTTAAGTTAAATAGAACTAAATATAAAAAAAATATGAATGTTAAAATCGTTTATTTTCTACTAGGCGTATTTTCATCAGTTTTCGGTCTATAGCTAAAATAAAGATATTGTTAGAAAGCTGATGAAAATCACATCACAAAAATGTCAATTAGAATGTTGCCAAGAGTCTTTTTCATGAGATATAACCATCTGAAGATACGAGAAATATGCAAATTACTAATTTTTGGATCCCTATTAATCCAAATGTTCTTTACTAAAATAAGAAATCAAGGTATCATATGAACCTTTAGCCAATGCGGAGAATAGGGCTGCTACAGACGTTCTCCATCTCACTCTGTTATGAGCTGTTCTTTTTTCTTCATTCCAGGTCTTGCCAATCCTTCCTAGCTCTTTCAGTCTTATTCTTTTCAAGCTATATAAAGGTCGTCCTTGTCTTCTATGCCCTTGGGGATTCCAGTCCAGTGCCTCTCTGGTGATGTTGTTTTGAGATCAAAAGGATGCATATGGTAGAGTTCAAAAGTAATGAACTTTCAAACGGAAGTCAGTTTTGAAAAACTTTGGCAGGACCTGGTCCAAAGACAAATTTGAAATTGAAAAATATGCCACTAGAGGACCTAGATAATTATCCAAATTATATTTTAAAACAAGTCTGAAAAAGATAGGATTAAAAATGGCGGACGAGTAGTATTTTTCAAATAATTTGCATATTTCAAGATGGCGATCAAACGGTTAGGAATTTGCATATACGGCATACATACAAAATGAAGATATTGATGGTACTAATTTTGTGGAATAATAAAATTGCAAGTTTGTGCAAAAATTTAATCCGAAAATTCCGATTTCTATGATTTTCTACATTTTTTGGTCATTTTCGGACGTTTCCGGCTAATTTCGGAAAATGTTTTATCGGAATCTTTAATGATAATTTTTTGTCTACTCATCTACCAATTTTTGTGAAAAAATAAGACGTAACTTTAAAAAAAACACTGCTTTTTCATAAATCACGCACAATTAATATAGAACTAAGAACAAAATGTTCAAATATTAAAAAGCGCAATTTTGATCAAAATATAAAGTGTTATACACCATTGGAAAGAATAAATTACGCGTAATAAGGACATAAAAGAAATTTTGACGTATGTAAATTAGGTCACGTGACAGAGCTCTTCGAAGTTAAAAAGTGCAATTTTCAAATGGCTGTAAAACCGGAAGTTGACATTGCACAACACAAATGAAGACATCAATGGATAGATCTCGACAAGGGCAACAACTTTTGTGCAGGTCACATGGTCACCAAAGGTCAAGGTCACGATATATGAACGTTGGAAAATTAGGCACTGAGTGAAAAAAAGAACCGGAAATGAAAGGTAAGCTAAATCGAAATTCAAAATTCGGCTTCCTAAGAATTGTTAGCAATCGATTGAAGATTTCATAGACATCAAAATTACAATTGTCCGATTAACCCCTAAGGCCCAATTTTTCACTTTACAAAAGTAAGTGGTTTAATGATGGCGACTGATCTGTTACTTCCGGTTCAATTTTTGTTAATTATAAAATCATTATGGCTTAATAGTAACTAATTGCAAAAAAAAAAATTCAAATATCTTTAGAATTCCGGAAGTGAAAATTCGAAGTTTAGCGACGTATGACGCCGAAACCGGAAGTGATGTCGACATTTTGAAAACAGATTTTTCTTGACAAGAAAAATGTTTATCTAACTGCAAATTTTGATTTCGATCTAATCAAAATTGCAGAAGTTAGAAAAAGTGTTAAATTTTAAAATTCAAAAGTCAGCGACAAAAGTAAAAATTTCAAAATTTTTAAACTGCTATTATGTAAATCTAAGTTATAAGTAGTAAATAAAAAAAGTCCGAACCAGATTGGATAAAAAAACGAGCCGTGAGTTAGTAAACAAAAATAAAATTTGTGACGTTCTACGTCATTTCCGGTAGAACAAAAATGCGTCATTTTACATTTAAACAACAACGAGCACTAAATTACGTTACAATATCACGCCAGATTGTGTAAGACATTTACAGCTATGGCTGGGGAGCGTGACCAGAAAGAGACAAAAAAAAAATAGTCATTTCGAAAACAAAGCAGTGCGTTCGAAGAACGCACTGCAACTAGAGCCACACGTGGCACAGAGTGGGACTTTGCTAACGTTGCAAAATTGCAACAAACAGGCCGAAACATCTGATTTTCTGGGAGAAACTGGCCAAAGCAACGAGGTATCTGTGTGCAAAGTACCTTTTGAAAAACGTTATTTCCTACAGACGTAGAGCGCTGACCGACATAAATGAAAAATTGTAAGTTTACCCGGATGTGCCACGCCCATCTCATTTATTTTGGCGGAAATCTAATCATATTTGAAATGTATATTAACGGTACAAATTTGAAGCTTGAACATCTAATAGATCACGAGATGTGCACAAATACATTTCAAAAAAGCAAAATGTACTTTAATTTTAAAAGTGCAAAAATTAAATTTTCATTTTAAAAACTTTTGTTATTCATTGCTGGAAAGTGGACAAAAAGTGCCTTAAGAATCTGAAAAAAATAACCCTCTAAATTAATTAGGTCACGCTCTAGAGCAGTC
Organism: Nipponacmea schrenckii; assembly: GCA_030562195.1. Classification (NCBI taxonomy): domain Eukaryota; kingdom Metazoa; phylum Mollusca; class Gastropoda; family Lottiidae; genus Nipponacmea; species Nipponacmea schrenckii. The sequence goes on from CM060201.1 coordinate 3,473,640, forward strand.
CAAATTTGTGAATTTTGCTGTTTTCGGGCAGCTATAAAACCGGAAGTAGACGTCGGAAGCCTAATGTCAAATTGTCAACTGATAGCCAAAGTCACTGACCAATGACCTTGTAAAGGTCAAGGTCACCAAAGGTCAAGATCACTCGAAATAAGCCCCCAAACTAAAGAAAATCTTTTTTTTTTGCAAATGTCGCAAAATTGCAACAAACAGACAGAATCATTTGATTTTTTGGGATAAAGTGGCCAAAGTATTGAGATATATGTATGCAAGGTACTTTTTTGAAAAGCGTTATTTCCTGCAGCCGTAATTCGCTGACCGATATAAATGGTAAACTTGAAGTTCACCCGGATGTGCCACGCCCATCTCGTTTTTTTGGAGAGGAATCTAATCATATTCAAAATGTATATTCACGGTACAAATTTGAAGCTTGTACAGCTAATAGATCACGAGATATACACCCATACATTTCAAACAAGTGAATATAAGTCAAAATGTACTCATCTTTGCAAAAATCAAAAACTTCAATTTTCATTTTACAAACTTTTGTTATATATCGTTGGAAAGAGGACAAAAAGCACTTTAAGAATCTGAAAAAATTAACTCTCTAAATTAATTAGTTCACGCTCTAGAGCAGTCCAAAGTTGCGAATTTTGCTGTTTTGGGGCAGCTATAAAACCGGAAGAAGATGTCGGAGGTTAAAGGTCAAAGTATCAACTAATAGCCAAGGTCAATGACCTTTGACCTATTAAAGGTCACGGTCATCAAAGGTCAAGGTCACGAGAAATAAGCCCCCAAACTTCGAAAAAATTCAACCGGATGTTGCAAAAATGCAAAAGCGAAATTCAAAATTCGGCTCTCATACTTTTTTTCGCAATCGTTTATACTTTCTAAAAATACAAATAACACACAAGTCACTCTTACCGTAGAGGCCCCATTTTGAGTTTTACAAAAAAGTGACATTTCAAGATGGCGGCCAAAGTTTCACTTCCGGTTCGGATTTTTTCTTCTTCGTTTTTTTGTATTCTAATTTAATTACGATCGACATTAATTTTGTTGCGATACATCAATTACAGCACAAGTAGGTCAACCGGAAGTTTAAACCCTTTTTACGCTGAAACCGGAAATGAAGCAAAATTTTTGACTCATGTTCAACGATCTCTCTCGGGACTATGTGCATAGTAAGGACCGATCGGTTAGCACGGCCTTATATGCAGATGATAGTTCCTTGTGGACAGTTCACAATAACCTCAACAATTTGAAAAGTCGCATGCAAACTGCTCTGAACCAAGTTGTCAAATGGGCAACGACTGTGGCTTCATTATTTCGGAAGCTAAAACCGTCGGGATGCTCTGCAGCAGGCGCACGGATCACAACGGTATTGACCTAAGATTGAATGGTGTGAAAATTAGGCAAGAGAAAACAGTAAAATTCCTTGGCATGCACTTTGACCATAAGCTTAGTTGGAATAGCCACATCGACTATATTTGTAATCGTACAACAAAAGTCTTAAATGTTATGCGTTATGTTTCAGGTACCACATGGGGAGCAGACAGAGAAGCCTTAATGATGATATACAGGTCACTGATTCGCTCAGTTATAGATTATGGTTGCATCGTCTATGGTACAGCCTATAATACTACACTGAAGAAACTGGACGTTCTACAGATGAAAGCTATACGTATTGCCACCAGGGCAGCAATCGGTACAAAGAATGAGGCACTACTTCAGGAGGTGGGAGAGAAACCCCTTTCTCTTCGGAGGGAGGAACTCTCTCACAAATTGTGGGGGAAACTCCAGTATTTGTCCGAAAGTTGTCCAACGTATTCAAGCATCAGAAGATTCACTCGTGTCGGAAAGAACCAGATAAATCGGAGTATCTCCTATGGTCAAGCAACTACTGATCTCTTGAGGGAGCACCAACTCGATCAAGTTAGAATCAGCCAACGACACCTATCAGATACTCCTTTTTGGAAGGTTACCAACCCGATAGTTAACACCGAGCTGACCCAGTCCACCAAAAAAGCACGTGAACCCAGTGGCAGCAAGAGCGCAAGCTCTTGACCTCATCGACTCCAAGTTCGTTGACCATTTGAAGATCTACACTGATGGCTCCAAGAGTAGCACAGCTACTGGTTACGGTTTGTGTATTCCGGAGAAAGGCATCAGACTTGCCAAACGGATACCCCCACACTGCTCAATGTTCACTGCAGAACTACTAGCCATCAGGGACGCCATAGCATGTCTATCCCTTAACTATACGGAACCTGCCGTAATCCTGTCTGACTCACTAAGTAGCCTTCAGTCTATTTCTAACAATTTTTCTAATTGTAGGTCAGAAGTTTTAACGAACATCCGAAGTATGATTCACAACTACCAAACCAAAAACAACCACCAGATCGAACTATCATGGATCCCGTCGCACGTCTTCATCCCGGGAAACGAACAAGCTGACCGTGTTGCCAAGGACAGTTTGGGTCTGGAGAATATCGAACCTGTAAAATTCTCGTGTGAAGAATTTTGCAGTCTCGTGTCCTCTAAGATCAACCAGAAATGGGACGACATGCTAAGGAACCTCAACACCGATAGATACCAGATTGATCCGAAGATACCAAACCAAAATTAACCATCCATCTGTAGCCATCTGCAAACTGGTAACCAGACTACGCACCAACCATGTCATGCGAGACCATCAGTTCAATGCCATTAAATGCCGATGCGGACACGTTGCCACGCATCTTCTCATTCAATGCACCGAATTGAAACCATCTCGTAAGTCACTGACGGACTACCTGGTAACCAACGGCATACGCCGCATACCTATCACCATACAGAATATTTTGGCTCCACCCACGGACCACTGGTATAAAATCATGGAACTCATCTACCAATTTATCAACACTTCTGTTTTAAACAGAGAGTCTAAGTTTCTTTTTACTCTTATATTATTATATATTACTATATCATTAATCTCCACATAAGTTTCATCGCAGAAACAAAAGAGAACAATTTTTTTTTTTTTTTTTTTTTTTGTGAAAGCTTTTAACCACCTCTTTCTTTTCTCACATCTCCTTTTCTTCTCTCTTTTAGGTCTTCAACTCCTCCAATAAAGAACAGATAATCCAACAAAATCCAAGCAAACCAAACCAAACCAACAACAACCAATAATAAATATTATGATCACAACGAGTTTTGGAAGAATGAGAAGACTGAGTAACTCACGCCACACCATCCAGGACCGAGTTACACCGCCATGTCATTCGACCCTACCAGATCTGAAAATTTATCAACAACCAAACCAAACCAACAGCACAGAACCATCTAATCTGAACCAATCCAACCACCAACTACTACGAATATCAAAAACTACCTAGTTTGCGATATCAGCAATCGCTGGAAGCGAACGTTAACTCGCCATTTACCTACCATATTCTTCAATCTAGTTTGCGATATCAGCAATTGCTGGAAGCGAACGTTAACTAGCCATTTACCTACCTATATTCTTCAATTAACAACTGAAGCAATACAAACTAAATTATCTAAACCCTGTCTTCTATCATTTCAAGGTAAGGTTCATTTTATGAATATATTACATGTAGGTGAGAGCATTGGTAGTCACGGCCTGATATAGAATCTATAAAAGCAATTAATCAAACGTTATTATACTTTGAGCCTTAGATTCCATACTTGCCTATTGACTGCCCCAACTGGTGCAACTCGGATAATCTATAAAAGCAACTATTCAATTATATCAAATTGAGCCTTAGATTATCTGACCAGGCTGCATCAGGACTCAATGCGTGGACTCACAAGTGTACAAGATAATATTGGAGTCATGTCCTTTGAATTATTATTATTATTGTCTTGTATAGAAATTAACAACTGAAGAAATACAAATTATATTATCTAAACCCTGTCTTCTATCATTTCAAGGAACAACAGTAACATAATAACAAGAGTATATAAGAGCTTAGCAAAAGCATATAAGAACTTAGCGGTAAAACAGATAAGAACGACAGAAAGTACAACTGTTATAATAATAATAATAATAATAATAGTTCACTTATATGGCGCAATTTACTTCTCAGTTTCTATTGCGCCCTCGACCAATATATTTCTGTGAATGAATTATCTAAGCACTATTAAACAAAAAAGTTTTTAAGTTTTTCTTGAAAGTGTCGATAGAGTTTGAAAATCGAAGTTCAGATGGTAAATTGTTCCATAAAGCGGGTGCTGAGTACGAGAAAGCTCGCTTGGTGATTTCAAGGTTAACAGATGGTATGCTTAAGAATTTATGGCTTGAAGATCGTAGCGTTCTTGATGGGTTTGAAAATTCAATCAGATTTTGAATATATGTTGGAGATTTGTTGTTGATTGCCTTAAAAGTTTGTAGTAGAATTTTAAATTCAATTCGTTTATTGACTGGTAACCAATGGAGGGATTTCAGAATTGGGGATATGTGTTCATATTTCCTGGTGTTGGTTAAAAGTCGAGCCGCAGAATTTTGGATGTGTTGTAGTTTTTCGATTTGGTTTTCTGGAAGTCGATGGAAGAGGGCATTGTGATAGTCTAATTTGGTTGTGATAAAGGCATGGATTAAATTTTCTTTGACAGTTCGAGTAAGGCACTTTCCTATCTTCGATATTTGCTTCAGAAAAAAAAAAGCAGAAGAACATGTGGCGTTGATATGGTGTTTAAAAGAGAGATGAGAATCAATCACAGCGCCAATATTTTTGGCTTTATCCGATGGTACAATCAGTTCGTTTTCAAATTGGATTTGTGTTGTCCTGAGTTTAGCAAGTTGTTGCTTTGTGCCTAATACCAGTAGCTCTGTTTTATCAGGATTCAATTTAAGAAAGTGGGTCGTCATCCAATTGTGAATTTCGGTAAGGCATGACTCGATCTTTTCGACAGATTCAGATTGTGTTGACGTTTCGAACGTGAGGTATAGTTGAGTGTCGTCAGCGAATAAGTGGGCAGCTAGTCCATGTTGGTGAGCTATATTTGATAATGGTTTGGTGAAAATTATAAATAAAACTGGTCCTAACACGGAACCTTGTGGAACTCCACACGGCATTGTCAATTCTGATGATTTAGTCCCAGAAACATCTACAGTTATCTGGCGGTTTGTCAAGTATGTTTTGAACCAGTTGAAAGCATCTCCTCGCACACCGATTTCTTCCCACAAGGCACTAAGGAGGTCTTCAGTATCAAGAGTATCGAAAGCAGCAGACAAGTCCAAAAGTAATAATAGAACACATTGCTGTTTGTCCATAGCACGGTAGATATCATTGGTGATCTTTATAAGAGCAGTTTCTGTACTGTGATATTGCTTATAGGCCGACTGAAATGGATTGTCCAGATTATTGGTGGATATGTGTGCATTGAGCTGGATCAAGACACATTTCTCTACAAGTTTGGAGATGAAACTTAAATTGCTTACAGGGCGATAATTATTTAGAATATCCGGATCGAGATTGGTTTTCTTGAGTAAAGGTCTGATGACAGCATTTGCAAGGTTCATTGGAAAAATTCCATATGACAGACTTGAATTGACGATGGCGGCAATGATGGGCATAAATAGGTCTAAATGATCTTTCAAAAATCATGTTGGTACTGGATCAAGTTCACATGATTTTGATGTTGATTGCTGAATTATTGTTTTTATTTCGGTAGAGGATAATGTCTGGAACGAATGGAACAAAGCTGTTGAAGTAACCCTGTATGAAGGAGTAGAACCTGTTAATAAGTTCTTCTTGATTAATATGTTCTGTTGGATTTTTAAGATTTTGTCTTGGAAGAAATAGACGAACTTATCGGCTAATGTCTGTGAGGAATCATGATCTGGGAGAATGTAACTAAACTTCTGACGATTAAGGAGGTCATTTACGACATTGTAAATTTTCTTCTGATCTGTCCCACACTGCTCAAGTTTATGATTGTAATAGTTTATCTTTTTATCCTTGATCAGAGACGCAACTTTCTTAGCTTCCGATTTGTATATTTCCTTATGAACTACCAAACCCGAGCGTCGCCACACTCTCTCAGCTCTACGGCGCACTTTACGAGCATTTCTAACTTCCGAATCAAACCAAGGATTGTTGTGATTTACACTGACTTTACGAATACAAGGATGGGCATGTTTATCGATGATGGATGCGACTTCAGAGTTATAGATATTTACTAAATCCGTTGGGTCCGTTAACGCATGGTGAACAAGTTTAGAGGCGTTGATATCATTCACGAAATCAGGAATGTCAATTTTGTTGTATTTACGATAGGTGGTTTCGAATTGAGGAGATATTTCAGTGATTGAATAAGGAATGGAAAAGTGAATGGCCATGTGATCACTCAGACAAGCGTCTTTCACACACAGATTACTCAATTGTAGATCATCTTCTTGTGTTAACACCAGATCAAGGATGTGGCCGCGATTATGTGTGGATTCTTGAACATGTTGTTTTAAGCCGAATGAACTTAAAATGTCTTTGAAACGTTCAGCAGTCGAATCATTGATATTATCCATATGTATATTGAAGTCACCGGCAATGATTAGTTTACCATTTTTCAAAATTAAAGATTCATAGTATTCACTAAAGTCAGAAAAGAACTCTGAAATCGCGTATGACGATTTTCGAGAATTTGGGGGTCTATAAATAATAACAATTCGCACTGTACCACTGTTTGATTTTAGGATGATTTCAATGTTCTCAAAAGTTTTGTATGTACTACTTTCTTCTTTTCAATTTTCAGCTCATTTTTGAACACGATGCCTACTCCCCCGCCTCTACGAGGTCTGGGTGTATGCTCTAATGCCTATCCCAATTTCTTCAATTCACTAACTATTGGTCCACATGTTTTACTGTCTAGCCAAGTTTCAGTCAGAAGACATGTACCACAATTTTGGTCCTGCAAATATTCAGTTAATTTCACATGGTTCTCGTTTAAAGATCTAATATTTATCAGACAAAAATTCAAAGATTTATTTTTCAACTTTCTTCCAGCTCTTTTCCCCCCTCTATGTTTTCAAGGATGAATAAATACCATATGACTTAAGCAAATCCGTTAATCCCTGTTCACATTGATCATTTCTCCAATTGTTAAATGACTTCAAGGTTGTAGAGGTATATTGTTTAAATACTGAACTCATGTCAATTAATGAGTAGTTAATCACTGTTGAATTATAAATGTAAACAAAGAAAATCCAAGAAATACAAATAAAAGCACAGATCTTCTGAAAAATTACACTTTTCTTCATAATTCTGGTTCTGTGTATCTATACAAACGTCCATGCAAAAATATATCCATATCAGAAGTATAATTCATTCACAATTTGGAATTAATCGATAGAGATCTCACATGCAGCCACCAAGCGCAAGGGAGACAATAATACTCTTTGGACGAGTAAACACCATCCAATGTTATTCTCTTCCCAGATGGTGTTCATGGAAACAAAATGTTGAAATATGATAATCTTAATATAAATATGAATTATTCTGTTTGTCATTATACAGTCATAAACTGAACATCTATCTTAGTTTAAAATAATTACTATAATTTTGACATTTTGTGATAAATATGGATTGAAAATGTATGTTTTCATGGAAACACAATGTTGAAATATGATAATCTTAATCTAGTTATGAATAGTTCTGTTTGTCATTATACAGTCATACACTGAACATCTATCTTAGTTTAAAATAATTACTATAATTTTTAACATTTTGTGATAAATATAGATTGAATATGTATGTTTTCATGGAAACACAATGTTGTAATATGATAATCTTAATCTAGTTATGAATAGTTCTGTTTGTCATTATACAGTTAAAACTGAACATCTATCTTAGTTTAAAATAATTACTATAATTTTAACATTTTGTTATAAATATAGATTGAATATCTATGTTTTCACGGAAACACAGAGTTAAAATATGATAATCTTAATCTAGTTATGAATAGTTCTGTTTGTCATTATACAGTTATACACTGAACATCTATCTTAGTTTAAAATAATTACGATATTTTTAACATTTTGTGATAAATATAGATTGAATAAATGTGTCTTCATGGAAACACAATGTTGAAATATGATAATCTTAATCTAGTTATGAATAGTTCTGTTTGTCATTATACAGTCATAAACTGAACATCTATCTTAGTTTAAAATAATTACTATAATTTTTAACATTTTGTGATAAATATAGATTGAATAAATGTGTTTTCATGGAAACACAATGTTGAAATATGATAATCTTAATCTAGTTATGAATAGTTCTGTTTGTCATTATACAGTCATAAAATGAACATCTATCTTAGTTTAAAATAATTACTATAATTTTTAACATTTTGTGATAAATATAGATTGAATATGTATGTTTTCATGGAAACACAATGTTGAAATATGATAATCTTAATCTAGTTATGAATAGTTCTGTTTGTCATTATACAGTTATACACTGAACATCTTTCTTTGTTTGAAATAATAACTACAATTTTAACATTTTGTGATAAATATAGATTGAATATCTATGTTTTCACGGAAACACAGGGTTAAATTATGATAATCTTAATCTAGTTATGAATAGTTCTGTTTGTCATTCTACAGTCATACACTGAACATCTATCTTAGTTTAAAATAATTACTATAATTTTAACATTTTGTGAAAAATATAGATTGATTATCTATGTTTTCATGGAAACACAATGTTGAAATATGATACTCTTAATCTAGTTCTGTTTGTCATTATACAGTCATACATTGAACATCTATCTGAGCTTAAAATAATTACTATAATTTTAACATTTTGTGATAAATATAGATTGATTATCTATGTTTTCATGGAAACACAATGTTGAAATATGATAATCTTAATCTAGTTATGAATAGTTCTGTTTGTCATTATACAGTCATTAAATGAACATCTATCTTAGTTTAAAATAATTACTATAATTTTAACATTTTGTGATAAAAATAGATTGATTATCTATGTTTTCATGGAAACACAATGTTGAAATATGATAATCTTAATCTCGTTATGAATAGTTCTGTTTGTCATTATACAGTTATACACTGAACATCTATCTTAGTTTAAAATAATTACTATACTTTTAACCTTTTGAGACATAAATATAGATTGAATATCTATGTTTTCACGGAAACAAGTAGTAATAGAGCTTACAGATATCCGGCACCCCTCCGCTTCGCTCCGCTCCGCTCCGAGCTACCGGATATCTGTAAGCTCTATTACTACTATTTGGCCACCCGCCCTCCCTTTTAAATAACCAAAAAATGGCTTTAATAAACATTCACTCCCCTACAACTTATTTCGGATCAGGAGACATTCAAAAATCTCTAACTAAACTTCCCGGTTTTCCATGGGCTAAATAAAAAGGTGAGAAACACCTTCCAGGTCATAAGGGTTAATACAGTTTGAAAATAATATTCATTCAAAGGGACAACATAGCTTAAATAATGACTTCTTTTGTCCTGTCTTTCTTTGTTAGCAGTAGTTTGAATTTCCACCTGTTGCCTCATTGAATTCATTTTGAAGTGAGACGAGTTAATGTACAGTTTAGTTTCTAGTATTAGATCTACTCTCCTTTTAATATTCTTTGGACAAGAGATAAACAAAATTATATTTGACTATAATCCAATCCAGGTATGTAATATCTATATTTAATTTTAACAGTATTATTATTGCCTAAATCGATAACTTTATACAAAAATTGCTTTAATTGCTATTATAGATTTTATAGCTATATGTCCAACACTTGTTAAATATGTCGGTTAGTTTACAATACCATGAGGTGACTCGGTTTCTAACTACCTCCTAGTTTCCACGGTTATCCAAAACAGTTCAAGATTCTGTTTAGAAAGGTGAGTGTGTAAAATATTTAATAATAAATTCTCCATTTTACATTTCAGGTTACGTGACAAATATTCACAGATGTCACAATCAATAATACAGTATAATGGTACACGTGTTTGATCGATCAATAGAAGTTAATTACCTGTGAAACTTCCTACCTGCGCATTTATACCTAACAACATAACAACAGTTAGTAACTAAGGACCCGTACTATAGTACGCTTTTCGATCATGCGCAGTTGACTAGTAACTGAATAACAACATCCGTAACTAAGGACCCGTACTATAGTACGCTTTTCGATCATGCGCAGTTGAGAAAACAATTAATAATAATTTATGATAATGTTGTATTGATTATGAACCTTTGAATTTATTTATACATGTAATAAAATTCTTTTGTTTGTATTTCTTTTATCAAATCTACTATATTAAAAATATGGGATTGATTTTAAAGCATGAAAAGGAAAAGTTCAATTACACTGGTAATGGTTTCTTCTCTGGATTGATGTCTCTTATACCAAAGGTTACATCCTTTGTAACTAAAAACAAAGACCTTATATCCTCAGGGGCAAAAGCGATTTCATCAGTCGGGCAGGCAGCGAGTTCAATTAGCAAATCTGTCCAACAAAAAAATGAATTAGATATTTGATAAAGAATAATATTTCGAAAACCGGTTCGTGTCATTTATGTAAGTTTTTGTTTTGCTTTTCTACATTATTGTTAGTGTTATTTAATTAATATATATTTTTGCATTTTTCACTTATATTTTCATCTTTCTTTATTTCCAACACCCAATCCGTCTTCTTTTGCATACCTGATTCCTACATTTTACGCTAACAAATTAAAATTTCACAATTATTTAAATACAACTGAACATTCCCCTTCTAACCTAGACTTATTTTCATTATGCTCCACAACTTTGACAACCACTGGCAAGAAGCCAGACATCGCAACACTTATCGCCATCCAAACCAACATCACGAACCCTATAACGGCCCAGTATTCCATCGACCTCTACCATCTACCAATCGCCGACCACCAACCAATCAAGCCATTTATATCCCACCACACCAACGACCTACCCACAACACTGCCTATTCATCCAGAGATAACCATCGACCTACCAACAACACAGCCTACCCATCCAAAAATAACCACCGGCCTCCCAATATCAGAAACGCACACCAACCCACAGACGCCAACCAGTTCCCACTCATAAGGATGAAGAACCCTTTGTTAAGATATTCTTCCAGGTTTTGCAATGTCTTCACCATTTGGCAATCCTTACCCTCCAACAGCAAGGTCAACCTGCGTTCACCTTCAAGCGCAAAGTCTCTGAATTGGATTGTTTTATTCGTCCAGCTATGAAAACGTCAGCTGTTGACGCCAATATTAGATCCCTCAACCGGACATGGCTCTCTAAGGTAACGCAGACCCTGATCGACCATTACCAAGCAACCCTGCAGGAGAAACTCACCTTCATCAGAACCAAGTCTTTATCACAACCAGCCATCGACCGCATTATTTCCCATGCCCTCTCATGGGCCCGTCGATCCTATGGGAAACGTCTAACTCAACCTGTGATTGCCAAATTCTACCAAACGATCAACGAAACCAAGACCAGAGTAACCATATCCTTACCAACTGAAATGGAGATTGATCCACTAACACCCCGCACCAACAAGAGTCACCACCATGTCGAACCAGACACCTAAACGAGCCCGCAGTTCACCATCCCCTAGTCCAGCAGACTTTGGTAAACGTTCTCGTAGAGAAGGTACCCCCCTTCTCTTTTCTCTTTCAGTTTCCCCTCGCCTGCACCATCTGAATCTTCACCACGTGACCCAAGTTCGGTCGACCTTTCTTCCTTCTGTAAGTTTTTGGATCAACAAACCACCCCGAATTCTCCAACCAGGTCAAGTGTACCCAGACCATCTCCACCACGAAGCAGATCTCAGTCCGTACCCAATGCCACATTTGTAACAACTACCAATCCAGTACCTATCACCCCGTCGAAAACCCCATTATATCCGCTACCAAACCCTTTTATCACCAAACCAAGGACAAGTCATCATGGAATCTACCTGCTCTACAGAAATCTACTTTAATTATTGGGTCCTCAAACCTCAACCGAATTACCAAAACAGCTCCAGACACCGAAATACACTCGTATCCTGGTGCCCAAATCCACCACATCCAGTCCATCCTTGAATCTTACGACCATGATCATAAACCGGCTACGATCATTCTGCATGTAGGCCTCAACAATCGTGACCAGTTAGCCAAAACCTCATTTAACCAAGCCCAGAAATTAATTTCCACAGCCAACCAAACCTTTCCTAGCTCCAAAATCATCTTTTCTTGTATACCTATCTCTAATAAAATCTCTAAGAAAGCCCAGCAGAATCTTAAGACATTCAACGATATGATGATGAACTCCGACACTGAGAACGCAACAATCCTGTCACCCTACGAAGAAGAATTCGAACCAGTTGATAATCTTCATTGGTCTCCGGAAACAGCCAACAATATATACTTGTTTTGGATAAAACCAGCTTCAAGCACCGGGTAAGTCTTTAAACTAATTACTGGGGATAAAAATATTGAGAGGCCGCCGCTAGGCCAAACCGTCGTTAACTTAAGCCGAAAACTTCTCACACCCCTCCAGCATTCAATCTTAGACCGTGGACTTAAATTTATTCCGACTCCTAAATTACCTAACCTTGATTATCTTCAACCGTCTATTCAACGATTTCAACGGAATCTCAGCTGCACATATTTTTTTTCGAAACCACCCTCCACGCGGTGCTAGAACAATGTTTATTCCTAAATCCACGTGGAAACCACCTAAAACCGCTATCCATCCAGAAATATTAAACGTATTTACAAGTATGAATAACCAAATATCAAATCTTTCCATAACACACGAGAAGCCTAATCTAACGCGAGTAGAACGTGAAGCATTAAATGTATTTAAAAAAAAGACGATAGCATTGTAATTAAAAAGAGTGACAAAGGTTCATGTTGCGTTATATTAAATAGGGAAGATCATATTGCAGAAGCAGAGCATCAATTGAATAATCCTAAACACTATGCAATTTTACCGGAGCCGATTTTTAAAGAAACTGCTAATATGATAAACAATATTCTTGCCGACTTAGTTAAAACAAGTCATTTAAAACAGAAACAATATGACTATCTTTCTGCCAAACCTGATTGCCGCGAGAGACACTTATACACTTTGCCGAAAATTCATAAGAATCCTACCAAGGATTGGTTCATGCCTAATAGAATCCCTAAAGGCCGCCCGATTATCTCTGACTGTGGTAGTGAGTCTTATGCAGTGTCAGAATACATCGATCATTTCTTACTACCACTAGCATGTCAACATCGAGCCTACCTTAAGGACACAACTGACTTTGTCAATAAAATAAAAAAAACCCCAAAGTCCCTTCAAATGCTATTCTAATTTCAATAGACGTAACTTCTATGTACACCAATATCGACAACACTACTGGCCTAATGGCAGTTCGCAAAGCTTTTGATAGAAACCCAGATCCAGACAGACCCGACGATGCAATTCTACAGCTTTTAGAGATTTGTCTTAGTCGCAACGATTTCACATTTAATGGTAAAACATATCTACAAACCTCAGGTACAGCTATGGGCAAACGATTCGCCCCTTCATACGCAAACCTTTTCATGGCAGAGTGGGAACGTGAGGTTTTACCCCTTTGTCCATTTGACCCACTTTTCTATGGACGCTTCTTAGATGACATTTTCATGGTTTGGACTTACTCCATAGAACAATTTTGGCAATTTTTTGAAATCCTCAACAAACCCCCACCCGTCCATCAAACTAACAGCCAGTGTCAGTCACAAAAGCATAGATTTTCTCGATACTACTGTTTTTAAAGGTGATTCCATAGCGGAGACTAATAAATTAGATATTAAAGTATATTTCAAAGAAACCGACACTCATCAACTTTTGCATAAGAGCTCATTTCATCCAAAACATACATTTTCTGGAATTATTAAGTCACAAGTTTTACGATTTCACCGAATTTGCACAAGGCCCCTTTTGATTTCAACCAAGCCTGTACGATTGTTTTCTCAAAACTGAAAGAGCGTGGGGTACTCTAAACGATTTTTACGAAACATAAAAAATTCCACATTAGCACAGTTAGCAGCTAAAATAGACTTTATGCCGAAGGGCCTCCAGGTTTAAGGAGTGCCCCATGTATGTCAACCAGATGCAAAACATGTCCCTTTATATCAGAAACGCATTATTTTCAAAGTAACTCTACGAATAAAAGATACCCGATCCAAGAGCACCTAACATGTGAAAACTCGAATGTAATATACTTAATTTCATGTAAAAAATGTCCCAAACAATATATCGGGGAAACAAAGAACAAATTACGCACTCGTTTTAATGCTCACAGATCAGATATTAAATTAAAAAAAAGACAAGCCTGTTTCTAACCATTTCAATCTTGACGACCATTCACTTGACGATCTCACCCTAACCCCAATTGAGCGCATAGAAATCGACTTGCCCGAAGATGAAACTACCAAATTCCGTCAATCTAGAGAAGCCCATTGGATTGAGACATTGAATACAGCAAGACCCATAGGACTTAATATTCACCACAGTGTAGGCATAGCACCCTTTGTAGTTCCATTTAATACAACCAGTAATAAAGCAAGTAAGATAGTTCAAACCCATTATAAGAGTCCCTTTAAGAGAAATTTCCTCATGTCTATAAACAGAAAATGATAGTGGCATATTCAAAAAATCAGAACTTAAATGACAACCTTGTTCATAGCAAACTAAAAATAATCTGTACTTAACAGGTACTATACTACTCGCCCATCGGGCGAGTTATTTTATTTTTTCTAATTTCAGATCAGAAGAGAAGAAAATCATCCAACAGATCCAGATCCCAATTTCTCAATAAGATATTTGTTCCACCCTAGGCCTGTACATTTGGGAGATTCAATCCCTCCCTTCCCCGAAAGCTAAATTAGAAATAACCGATATCCAATTATACGTGCCAGTAATAACCCCAACAATCGAAGTAGAAACAAGACTTCTTAGTAGTTTGAAAAAAGATATTGAAATAGCATTTTTAAGAAGAAATACGATTGGATCCATAACAATCACAGGGGAGAATTTCACATGGCAAGTGACAAATACCACAAAACCAGCGAGATATTTAATACTTGGTTTCAAAAATCTTCCAGATTCACAAACGAACAACAACAACCTTTTTAAAGTAACTGGTGACAACTTTGGAGATCCTAAAATAAAAAGGGATCAATTAAGATTAAACAATGAAAATTATCCAAATCAACCCTTAAAAATTAATCCTGATACCAAGGACTTTAATGAGTTGTATAGAAACTATAAGCTCATGAGCGAATTATTTGGCAATGTACCACAGTTTAATTATTTCGATTTTATTTTAAATTATCCTATATTTTGTTTTGATCTCTCTGCTCACAAAGAAGATTTGTTCAAAACAGGCGTACAGTTGTCTGTATACATTGAAAAACAGCTGGAGATATGGTAGGGTATTGTCTCTTGTTAGAGGAATCTCGTCATATCATAAATATAATGGATGGAAAGATGAATAGAATTGAATAAATTTCTAACTTTAAAAATGAAACCAGAAGTTTTAGTCGCTAAAATATTAGAATCAATCGAAAAAGGGAAACCGAAAACAATTACTTATAATGGTATAAAGATACATATTTCACAATCGGTGATTAACAAAACTAAAAAATCATAAAGTACTGGACAATATTAATTATAATGAAATAGACAAGCAAGCTAAAGAAGGTGGGTTTTATCATTTTCTGAAAGCCTTAGAATATTTACAAAAAGAAGACATACAGCAAATATTTCGAATTTATGAACAGGGTGAAAAACTCCTGAAGAATTTATAAATTATTGTATTAAAGAAAACAACCCATCATTAACAACTACTGATATTCAAGTTGTACTAACCAAGAACGTGAACGATTTAGATTTGTCGAATATCAAACCAAACAGTTCAACAAGAATTCTTTACTAAAGGAAGACATCACAATTGTCATTGTATATACCAATCTCAATCATTTTATGGAATGGACGGAATGTTTATTAGAAAGAACGCTAATTGTTTTATTTTGTTTGAATTAAACGATAAAGATCTATCTCAAATACTCCAATCAATAATTCATGGTATGGAGAAAGATGAATTTAAAAAACTTTGTAGAAGACAATGGAGCAATCCTGACGACCATGGATATATCTTTGTTAATACAAGAAAACCAGCTGGACAAAAAGTTATGACAAATATTTGTAATTAAAAAATGACTGATTGGAATAAAATATTAAAGAGAAATAAAGATTACATTAAAGCTAAAGATAAAATAAAATCTAAAATTGAAGATAGAAGATTATCACAAATGGGAATGGAGGAGAGTTTATCAACTTTATTTAAGCCTCTATTAAAACAACAAGAAAATGTTCCTGCTATAGAAAATGCCCCACCTCCTGCTATAGAAAATGTTCCAGAAAATGAATTTATAATAAAATCACTTGATGATATAAAACGATATTTTTCAAATCCTGACCCAACTTTACCAAAGTCTATTAAACCAGTTGTGGATGATTACGGGTTATTATTCAATGGTTATCGAATATTGTTCGATCATCGTTACCCTCAATTCAAGATAGATACAAAACACTTTATATATAAATTAACACACAGAATAATAGATTTGATGAACGGAGGGGACATTGCCATTGCCAATTACACTGATTTAATCGAATATTATAAAATCCTAATTGATACTAAAAAGACAGGAGCCATAACAAACAGAATGAAAGAAGTTGAGCTACATATCAAAGCCATGAATGAAGTTGATGAATCGGATGAATATGGTGAAAATAATCCAATCATAGAAGAAATAGACGAATTCAATAATTTGATATCTGGAGAAGGAATAACTTTTTTATCAGATGATCCCCAACAATTACTTAACAGACTTAATGTAATTATTGAAGCAATAAAACATGGACATCAATCTGATTCAAATGAAATCCACGTCATTTTAAAAAGATTATTAGAAAAGGGAATTATAAATAAAGACGATTATATTAATGTTTTAAAAAATGGATGAGGAGTTTTTCATAATAACATCTAAGTCCTCGAAAATAAGATTACCCCTAGATTATGAATGTGAACTAGATCCAAATAAAAACTATAAGTTAGGACTAAAATATTTTATTTTTTAGTTTACAATTCAATAAGAAATGTTAGTGAACAGAATAACCAATTGAAAATTTCTAAAGACAATGGGAGATCATTTAAATTATTAACATTATTACCAGGAAGTTATGAATATGTTTCTATCAACGAATATATATCTCAATTTGTTGGAAGTCATAAGGACAAACCAAATATTGAATTCGAAGGTAATTTAAATCTGAACAAAATAAAACTAAATCTAAAAGACAAACATCAAGTAGATTTCAATGTAGAAAACTCAATAAATGAATTATTAGGTTTT
>CM060201.1:3491570-3550060 GCA_030562195.1 Nipponacmea schrenckii
GTTTGTGTTATTTTGTATTTTACAGCTTTTTACAATAATGATCGTCTACTTTGAATAAAGTTCTGATTTTAAGAAGTTGCGGTCTTGTTATCTATCTGTTAAGCCATACCCTTTGGTGAGGACAGAATACTTGGAAATATATATTTAAAAATGCGGATACAAATTAATGCGATCGCGGATAGGTCGCATTTAACGCATTAATTTCTATCTCGCAATAATTTGTAGCCTTACAGTATATATTAAGGATATCTCGGTCAAGTTCAAAAATGGAAATTTTCGCATGAACGGTTTTTGAGTTATTGCCTTTGACTTAGTAAAAACACGTCAAATTTGGATTGTATCCACAATAGAAGCTAAAGTTTTTATCCGATCTTAATGAAACTTGGTATGCATGTATGGAAATTATCGAATGCACGGATTTTTATACTCCCACATGAATATATGTGGACGTATATTGTCGTCGCCCCTTTCCGTTGGTCTGTTGGTCTGTAAACATTTTTTGTAGACACTATACAAGCTACAATTTTCTATGGATTTAAATGAAACTTGGTATGAGCATTGGTTTTGATAAGACGGCAGTCAAGTTCGATTTGGAGGATTTTTTGATAAACGTTTTTTTAGTTATTGCCCCTGCCTCTATATTTGTTGTAGAATCAATAGAAGCTACAATTTTTATACGCCCACATGAAATGGGGGGCGTATATTGTCGTCACCCACATCCGTCTGTCCATCTGTCCACAATTGCTTGTAAACACTCTACAAGGTGTAATTCTTGACAGATTTAGATGAAACTTGATATGAGTGTTTATGATCACGCAAGGATGAACCCTATTGAAAATCAGTGAAATTGGAAAAAAATTAGTATGAGTTCTTGCCCTTGTTCTTGAATGGCTCATAAACACTCTACAATGTGCAATTCTTGACTGATTTTGATGAAACTTGGTGTGAGAGTATGTTATAACTAAAGGATAAACCTTATTGAAAATCAGCGAAATCGAAAAACATTTAGTATGAGTTATTGCCCTTGTTCTTGAAAACGCGTTCAATTTTAGCTTGTAAACACTCTTGAGAAAACAATTCTTAATGGATTTTGATAAAACTTGGCTTGAGTATTTGTTTTTACCCAAGGATGAACCTTATTGAAAATCACATAAATCGAAATATATTTAGTGTCAAGTTATTGCCCTTGTGTTTGAAAACGCATTTGACTTTTTGGCTAATAAACACTCTATAAGGCACAATCCATGACCAATGTTGACAAAACTCACTGAAATTGTTTGATATCGCAAGGGATGAGCCCTATTGAAAATTAAAAATATCAAATTATATCTAATTGAATTATTGCCCTTGTTCATTTAAACGCGTTCGATTTTTGTCTCCTAAACACTCTACATGGCACAATTCTTGACCGATTTTGATGAAACTTGGTGTGTGAGTCTGTCATAACTCAAGGATGAACCCTATTTAAAAACAGCAAATCGAAAAATATTGAGTTACTGCTCTTGTTCTTGAAAATTTGTTCAATTTTAGCTTGAAAACACTCTTGCAAGAACAATTCTTAATGGATTTTGATTAAACTTGGCTTGATTATTTGTTTTTACCCATGGATGAACCCTATTATAATATAAATCAAATAAATCATTTATTGCCCTTGTTCTTGAAACTCATTCAATTTTAGCTTGTAAACACTCTAGAAAGAACAATTTTTAATGGATTTTGATGAAACTTGGCTTGAGTATTTGTCTTCTCCCATGACTGAAAATCAGATAAATCAAAAATATTTTAGTGTCAGTTATTGCCCTTGTTTTTGAAAACTCATTCAATTTTGGCTTGTAGAAACTCTAGAAAGAACAATTTTTAATGGAACTTGGCTTGAGTATTTGTCTTCTCCCAAGATTGAAAATCAGATAAATCAAAAATATTTAGTGTCAGTTATTGCCCTTTTTTTAAAAACGCTTTCAACTTTGGCTTGTAAACACTCTAAACATTCATTTTTGACAAAACTCGCTGAAATTGTTTAATATCATCCAAGGATGAGCCCTATTAATAATTAAAGATATCAAAATATTAATAATGGTGAACCCTATTGCAAATCGTGCAAATACCGAAAAATATTTAATGAATTGTTATTAATATTAGGTACAATTCTTGACAGAGTTTAATGAAACTAGACACCCTAGAAAAAAGTATGTGGCGGAAGGTTGAAAATTTCATTCTGCTAATTGTTACTGTAGACACTATAGAAGCTACAATTATCTATGGATTTTAAAGAAACTTGGTATGAGCATTACAATAAAATCAACTTTTATCAAACCCACTTTTTTGTGAAATTGAGTAATTAAACGCCTTAAAGCTAACAAAACTAAAACCTTTCAGAATATAAACTTTAGCAAAAAATAAAGAAATATTTTACAGTTTGCAATTTTTACTAAGGTTGGCTGAAAGAACACCAGGCTTTAGAAAGGTTCTAAAGTAATACAATGAGTTATTGCCCTTGATTTACTGAAACTTGGCATGTGTAATCATCTTTATAACATCTCGGACAAGTTCAAAAATGGTGCGATTCCAGATGTTGGTTTATGAGTTATTGCCCTTGATTAAATGAAAAAAAGTTAAAATTTACTTGTGTACACAATAGAAGCTATAGTTTTCATCCGATTTGGATGAAACTTGGTGTGAGCATTGGAATTGATTAGACCTCAGTCAAGTTTGAATTTGACAGTTGTTAAATGAACGGTCTTGAGTTATTGCCCTCCCTTGACTTAGTGAAATTGCGTCAAAATTCTATTGTGGTTGCAATAAGAAGCTTTGATTTTCAAAGGATTTTGATGGAACTTGGTGTAAGCTTCAGAATTGATAGAACATTAGTCAAGTTTGAATTTCTGACTTTTTTTTCACGAATGGTTTTTGAGTTATTGACCTTGACTTGACAAAAAATTTTGTGGGTGCAAAATAAGCTTCAATTTTGTAATAGATTTGATGAAACTTGGTATGAGTATTGAAATAGATAAGATGGTGGTCAAGTTTGAATTGACGATTTTCCATGAACAGTTTTTGAGATTTTGCCCTTGACTTCAATATTCATTCAGTGAATGTTTTTTGAGTTATTGCTTAATTTATTATTCAAGTTCAATGCTGGGAGTATGTTACCTTTCCTGGCAAGATATCTTTTTAATTCTTTGTGGTCACGATAGAGACCTGGTTTCTCGATGGATTTTGACGAAACTTGGCGTGAGTCTTTGTAATCACCCAAGGATGAAGCCTATTTAAAATCAGACCAATCGAAAAATATTTTCTATGAGCTATTGCCCTTGTCCTTGAATTGTTTGTGGACACGTTAGAGAGCTGGATTCTTGATGGATTTTGCCGAAACTTGGTGTGAGTGTTTGTTATAACCCAAGTATGAAACCTATTGAAAATCAGATTAATCGATAAATATTTAATATGAGTTATTACCCTTGTTCTTAAAAACGCGTCTGCCTTTGTACTTGAATTCTTTGTGGACACGATAGAGAGCTGGTTTCCTGATGGATTTTAATGAACTTTGATGTGAGTGTTTGTAATCACTCAAGGATGAGTTATTGCCCTTGATCTTTAATTCTTTGTTGACATGATAGGGAGCTGGTTTTCTTGATGGATTTGGATGAAATTTATTTTGAGTGTTCCTAATCACCCAAGGATGAACTTTAATTAAAACTCATAAAAAATATTTCATTATCTGCCATTATAAATGTGGGCGTATTACGATGGCCATTGCCATTTTTTTAGTTATTGCCAAATTTATTATTCAAATTCAATGTTGCCTTCAAGCTATCTTTCAAAAATGTTAAATTCCTGAAGTTAAAATTTCAACTTAAAAAGCGAATGACATCAAAACTGGAAGTGATATTGAAATTTTGTTCACAATCACAATGTATTTGTTAGTTCTCAATGTGATCAAAATAAAATTGTAGAAGTTAAAAAGTAGTGTTCAAAAAGTCTGCTACAAAATTCAAAATTTTGAAGTTTTCAAGTCCTACATTTTAGCCCTTAGTTTAAAGTAATGGACTAAACAAAAAGTGCAATGAAAAGGAATACAGAATGCGATTGGCAATTGGAAAGACATTTTGAACATTAACATCCTATTTTACTTCCGGTTGGACGAAAATGCCTCATTTTACACTAACGACACGCAAAATATGATAGACAATGATTCCAGCTTATGTGTGACATGTACAGTTTTGGCTGTGCGTTCTGACCAAAAAAGAAGAAAAAAAAATAGTCATTATGAAAACATGCAATAGCTAGTTGCATTACAAACCAAGGGAATGGATTCTCATGCAAAGCATAAACACAACTATCGATATATATAGTCTCCCTAATATCATAATTACGTTTTTCGACGATTCAGTCTAAAATGTATTGTTATTATTCGGATTATTTTTTTTTTCGCGATTCTCGGACGAGCTTGCAGATGAACTGGTAATAGGTACAGACATTTTGACTTCATAGGAGAACTTAGAATAATTACTATTATCAAATAAAACAAAACCGGAAGTTCTGTCTCCGACTGGTAGGGAGAACTGGAAATTGAGGTTTCTTTGCTTTTGCATCTTTATTGTCAGTTCGATTTTGATCAGATTTTTATATTTGAAAACTTCAAAGTATTTGTCAACTAACAATTATAGATTATAATGCAATTGGATTACATCCTCTACCCACGATTTGCAATTTAAAATTGAAGGGTTATCGGAAAAAAAATTCAAACCCTGAATTTTTGGTTTATATTAATGGTGAAATTTTAAAACTTCACCAGTTGAAAGGCGACATGATTTCAATTTTTACCAAATTAGGGAAACAAATTTCAACTTCCGGTTAAGCCTCGAGTGACGTAATACGTTACTTCCTGTCTATAACAGCTAGCTGAAAATTGCAAACTGTTTTATGAATAATTTGTAAATATTAATCGATATGACCTAAAAAATTAGCTCCAGCTGCCATATTGGCCGCCATTTTGAATTTTGGTTACAATTTTTCAAGTCCTAATTCAGGCACTGTTGATAGACTGATTTCGATGAAATTTGATAGGCCACATTTCTGAGAAGAGCGATTTTTGAATTTCGAATTTTTTTCGAAATATTCAAATTTGAAATTTTTTCAAATTAGGTCACTTTAACGTTAATCGAAGAGTTGACCCACTTAATCTATGACCTTGATGATTTGTTCAAATAATGTTCATTATATTGTCTACATATAGGTATGAGATATTTGAATTAAACATAGCAAAAATTGATAGTTTTCATATTTGTTGCATCTTTAACAGGAACGAGTGACCTAATTAGTTTATCTCTTTGAAAACTAGGTCATATAAGATTCAATTTATTGCCTTGATGTTGGCAATTGCAAATTTGAGCTCCATAATATCCTAAGGTTGTCGAAATATATTTATAATTGTCAGCAATTCTAAATGTGATATATTTTCTTTTCTAGAAGATAAAACATTATCCCCTGCTGACTCCACTACAATTATAAAAAATTCATCCAAAGATATTCCCCAAATACTTGAACATTTACAAGGACAAACAGTTAAGGATGGAGAGACTTTAACCTTACAGTGTTCCATATCAGGTAAGATTTTTATACGCCCACATGAATTTGTGGACATATATTGTCGTCAACCCTGTCTGTCGGGCTGTCGGTCCATCAACATTTGTTGTAGACACTATAGAAACTACAATTTTCTATGGATTTTAATGAAACTTGGTATGAGCATTGGAATTGATAAGACGGCGGTCAAGTTTTAATTTGAAGATTTTTCGATGAACGTTTTTTTGAGTTATTGCCCTTGACCTATTTACATCACATAAAAATTTATTGTTGATGAGATAGAAGCTACAATTTTCAATGCATTTGAATGAAACTTGGTATGAGCATTGGAATTGTTAAGGCGGTGGTCAGGTTTGAATTTGACGATCTTTCGATGAATAGTTTATGAGTAATTGCCCTTGACTAAGTAAAATTGTGTAAAAATTCATTTTCTGTAGACACTATAGAAGCTACAATTTTCTATGGATTTTAATGAAACTTGGTATAAGCATCGGAATTTCCGACTTTTTTTAACGAATGTTTTTTTAGTTATTGCCCTTGACTTAGTAAAATTGCGTCAAAAATATTTGTGGGTGCAAATTAAGCTACAATTTTTTTATACGCCCAAAATGTATTTTGGTCGTATATTGTGATCACCCCTGTCTGTCTGTCTGTGTGTGTGTGTGTGTGTGTGTGTCTGTGTGTCTGTTAACATTTTTCTTGTACTCACTCTACAGTCTACAATTCTCAATGGATCTTTTTTATTTTTGTTATATGGGTTAATAACATTACAAAGAGGATCCCTATTGATTTTGGTGCTGATCGGACAATTTTTGGCCGAGATATAGCATAAAACTTCAGGGTTACAGTTTTGTACTTATTTTCCAGCCGACAATATTGACAATTCGACAGACCTCCCCTTTTTCGACGTCACAACCAATCCGAACGCGTGAATTCAATAAACCCGCGAATTGTAGTCTCTGTCACCCAGACTAATTACTATTACATAGATATCAGAAGGACTGGATTGTCGAGTCTAAGATTTAATAAATTATGTCGATCTTGTCACTTCTACAGCTCAAATTTCTTTCTTTTTATATTTCACGAAATGTTTGTGTTTGTGTTATTATTTTATCAAAGTATGCAGTGCATTCGTCAAACAATGTTATTATGACATGTAAAATAGTGAGTTGAGTCAATATCTTGACGACAGTTTTCTCGACTGACTTTCCAAATAAAATCTCAGATTAAGTAGGTCAAATTCTGAAATGGATTTCCTACCCTACATTATGTTGGAAGGCCATATCCTCATATCGACAAAATATTTATATACCGGTAGGCCTAATAAAGCTTTTATCTTACTTAAATTTATTTGATTCGTCCCGATATCAATAGCTTAAATCAGATATCGCTTGTAAACGTTGGCTTTTTTAGACCTAAGTTTTATTTAGTTTTAACTTCAGAACACTCGACATCTGCCGACGACCGGCTTGAAATTGTGAATGTATCTTTTATAATAGAAGCAAACCTTTTGTGAAAGTCGCGCATCAATCAATAATTCCTGCGATAAATTTCCCGGTAAACTAGCATGACTTACTGCTAATCGCCATCATGTTATTTCTGTAACGTTTGTTAGATATGGTGTCATTAAAATATTTGGCATGTGGGTTATTGGGGACTTAAAGTTGATCTGATCTGATTTTTGTGTTTAGGATACTTTTAACATAGATATATCGTTAAACGTAGAAAAATCTTTAACATATGTATCTGTAGTATGGCTGCCATTTGGGCGTATTTCAATGCATCGCATTGCTATCTTAATAGATTTGAGTATAGGTAGGTATTGAAATAGATAAGATGGTGGTCAAGTTTTAATTTGATGATTTTCCATGAACAGTTTTTTAGTTTTTGCCCTTGACTTCAATATTCATTCAGTGAATGTTTTTTATACGCCCACGTGAAATAAGGGGCGTATATTGTCGTCACCCACATCCGTCCGTCCGTCCGTCCACAATTGCTCGTAAACACTCTACACGATGTAATTCTTGACGGATTTAGATGAAACTTAATATGAGTGTTTATGATCACGCAAGGATGAACCCTATTGAAAATCAGCAAAATCGGAAAAAAATTAGTATGAGTTTGTGCCCTTGTTCTTGAATGGCTCGTAAACACTCTACAACATGCAATTCTTGACCGATTTTGATGAAACTTGGTGTGAGAGTATGTTATAACTCAAGGATAAACCCTATCGAAAATCAGCGAAATCGAAAAACATTTAGTATGAGTTATTGCCCTTGTTCTTGAAAACGCGTTCAATTTTACCTTGTAAACACTCTTGAGAGAACAATTTTTAATGGATTTTAATGAAACTTGGCCTGAGTATTTGTTATCACCCAAGGATGAAGCCTATTGAAAACCAGTCAAATCGAAAAAAAAATAATATCAGTTATTGCCCTTGTTTTTGAAAACACGTTCAATTTTTAGCTTGTAAACAGTCTACAAAGCACAGTTATTGACCGATTTTGACGAAACTTGCTGAAATTGTTTAATATCACCAAAGAATGAACCCTTTTGAAAATAGCACATATCGAAATATATTTAATAGGAATTATTGCCCTTGTTCTATAAAATGTGTTGGATTTTTGCCTTGTAAACACTCTACAAGTCACAATTCTTGAGCAATTTTGACATAACTTGGCATGAGTATTTTTAATCACCTAAGGATGAACCCTATTGAAATTCATTTAAATCGAAAAATATTTAGTATCAGTTATTGCCCTTGTGTTTGAAAACGCGTTCAATTTTAGCTTGTAAGCACTCTAGAAAGAACAATTCTTAATGGATTTTGATAAAACTTGGCTTGAGTATTTGTTTTTACCCAAGGATGAACCTTATTGAAAATCAAATAAATCGAAATATATTTAGTGTCAGTTATTGCCCTTGTGTTTGAAAACGGGTTTAACTTTTTGGCTAATAAACACTCTAGAAGGTACAATTCATGACCTATGTTGACAAAACTCACTGAAATTGTTGGATATCGCAAGGGATGAGCCTAATTGACAATTAAAAATATCAAAATATATCTAATATGAATTATTGCCCTTGTTCTTTTAAACGCATTCGATTTTTGTCTCGTAAACACTCTACATGGCACAATTCTTGATGGATTTCGATGAAACTTGGTGTGAGAGTGTGTTATAACTCAAGGATGAACCCTATTGAAAATCAGCTAAATTGAAAATTTTTTTAGTATGAGTTACTGCCCTTGTTCTTGAAAACGCATTCAATTTTAGCTTGTAAACACTCTAGAAAGAACTATTCTTAATGGATTTTGATTAACTTTGGCTTGAGTATTTGTTTTTACCCAAGGATGAACCCTATTATAAATCAAACTAGAACTGTGAACAGCTCCGAGCGTGGCAACTATGCGTTATCCCATGGATTTCGAACATTTTGAAACTTCTAACCTGCTAGCTTTGAATTCCGGTACTTTTCAGCCTACAATTGTAAGCATAAACCTTTCGCTATAGAGGCAATTTTTTTTTCTATAAGTTTCTACTATCAGTTCCTTATTAGATTTTTGTACATGTTTAAGATTTCGGTAGGATATTTACATAAATTCCAAACCAAAATTTAAGTAGGTAGTAAGATGACAATTTGTCATGAAATTTAAACTCTCTATATTCAAATTTAAACATTATTTTGTAACTTTGGTTGTAATTAACATAGAGAGAAAATTCAAGCTATGTGATAATTTGCTTATTCACAGCTTTATAAAGAGATATTTTTTGAATTTGTATGCAAAAATTTTACAAAAAAATAAATTTTATTAGGGTTATCAGATTATATCATTAGATTAATTTACTCTTTGGCCACCTGTGTGCGTTGAACCGTGACTAAAGTGGTCAATAGTTCATCTGTGTTTTATAAGACTTATATGTCTGCTACTCTTCACATGACTGTATTTGACATTTTTTTTATAAAATCATTTCTATTTAAGATACGAACAAAATTCGAACTGATCAATGACAAGCGAATTTACTTCTTTAACTTGATGTATGTTTTGAATTTGAATGGAAATATTTTAAGAAATTACATAATCAGATTAATTTGTTCCCCAGCTCAGTGATTTGACAAGTAGGTGTGAAAATTTAAACCACCAGTTTTACTGACATGTTATATAACAGCCTTTAACACCCTGACTGATCAATTTGAAACAGATTTTATGAAATAAAAAACCCAAAATTGGTATTTATTTTGTTAATTTATCTAAAATTAATGCTTAAATTTTCATGGTAAAACGACCATGTCGCATATCATTTAAGAGACAATTTAATTTGGAGTCCAATGATGTATACCACATTGATGTGGGATGAATATATTTTATGTTAGTACTGGAGTTTTTAAAATATGCTTCTGCACTTTTGGCATATATCCTTTATTGAAGAGTTTTGAGGCTATTATAAAACAGAAAATCTCAAGTCAATGTGTTCGTAAGGAAATGTAATATTGCCGTTCAAAGTTTCAAAAATGTCAGAATTCGGTTGGCTATAAAACCCAGAAGTTGATATTTTTCATTCAATATTGTCATATCTATAGACAGCTGAGGTCAAGGCCATTCTATATGGAAAATTTCAAGGTCATTGAAGGTGAAGGTCACAAGATATAGAATTTCAAATTTTCAAAAAATTCAAACGGGCATGAAATAAATTCATGTTCGAAAATCAAAATTCTGTTTCAAACATCCTTTAGATAAGGGAGCAAGGTTTTGATAGATACCAAAATCATACAAATCGGATAATAAATGACGGCCTAATTAAATTTTAAAGAAAATTTGCCATTCTCGGAAAAATGGCGCATGCGCAACTAGCAATTTGAATTTTTTTCTTCTCGAGGGATGCAAATTATTTTGTATAGCTAATATATACTGTTTTTGCTTACATTCTTGAATTACACGGGATGTAGGGTCGCCTGAAATGAGATAAAGAAAAACCGGAAGTCCCCACGCCCAAACCGAAAGTGATCAAAAAATTTTGATGATATATTTTTAATTGTGTTGCGTATCTATCTATATCCTGTAAATTTCAGATCGATCCGAACATTAGAGCCCGAAAGTGTAACATAACCGTCCAAAATTGCAAAATAGTCAGATTTCGGTGGGCTATAAAACCGGAAGTTAATATTTGTCATGCAATATCAGCACATCTATAGACAGCTGAGGTCAAGGACATTCTACATCTCAAATGTCAAGGTCATTGAAGGTCAAGGTCACGAGATATAGAGTTTTAAATTTTCGAAAAATTCGAACGGGCATAAAAAGAATTCAAATTCGAAAATCAAAATTCTGTTCCCAACATTTTTTAGATAAAGTATCAAGGTTTCGATAGACACCAAAATCATAAAAATCGGTTAATAATTGGCGGACTTATTAAATTTTTAAGAAAATTTGCCATTTTTGAAAACTGCGCATGCGCAACATTCAATTTAATTTTTCTGCATCTCAGGGGATTAAAATCATTTAGTATAGCTAAAATATACTGTTTTTGTTTAGAATCTTGAATTACATGGGAAGCAGGGTCGCCCGACATGAGACGAAAAAACCGGAAGTCCCCACGCCCAAACCGGAAGTGATCAAAAAATTTTGATGATGTAGTTTTAATTGCGCTGCCTATCTTTCTATATCCTGTAAATTTCAGACCGATGCGACTATTAGGGCCCGAGCTAGCTTGAAATCTTATTTGCATATTATGCAATAAGCCACTTTCGGGTTAGCGAAAATTTCATGTTAGACATTCAATTTTGATTCCAGCCCATATAAAAACCATTGGTGAAAACAGAAATAGTCTATCTCTTTCCGTTTGGGCTAGCGAGCTTCCCAAAAAAAAAAAAAAAAAAAAAAAAAAAAAAAATAATCCGAACGAAAACAAAGCGTGACAAATTTCATTTGCCACGCAATAAATAGAAATATATTTAGTGTAAGTTATAGCCCTTGTTCTTGAAAACGCGTTCAATTTTAGCTTGTAAACACTCTAGAAAGAACAATTTTTAATGGATTTTGATGTAACTTGGCTGGAGTATTTGTTGTCTCTCAAGGATGAACCCTATTGAAAATCGAAAAATATTTAGTACAAGTTATTGACCTTGTTTTTGAAAACGCGTTCAATTTAACTCGTAAACACTCTAGAAAGAACAATTTTGAATGGATTTTGATCAAACTTGGCTTTAGTATTTGTTTTCTCACAAGGATAAACCCTATTGAAAATCAGATAAATCGAAAAATATTTAGTGTCAAAAACGCTTTCAACTTTTGGCTTGTGAACACTCTAAACATTCCTTTTTGACAAAACTCGCTGAAATTGTTTAATATCAACCAAGGATGAGCCTTATTAAGAATTAAAAATATCAAAATATTATTAAGGGTGAACCCTATTGCAAATCATAAAAATACCGAAAAATATTTAATGAGTTGTTATTATGTACAATTCTTGACAGTTTTTAATGAAACTAGAGACCCTAGAATAAAATCGGTTGGTAGGTTGAATAATTCATTCCACTTATTGTAACCTTACTGAAAAGTTTTTATTTGAAATAAATGCTGCCAGTGGGCGTATATTACCTTGCCTGGCAAGCTATCTTGAGTTATTGCACTTGACTTAGTAAAAACGCGTCAAATTTGGTTTGTATCCACAATAGAGGCTACAGTTTTTATCCGATCTTAATGAAACTTGGTATACATGTATATATTGATGATATCTCGGTCAAGTTCGAAAATAGAAATAATCGCATGAGCGGTTTTTGAGTTATTGCCCTTGACTTAGTAAAAACGCGTCAAATTTGGGTTGTATCCACAATAGAGGCTACAGTTTTTATCCGATCTTAATGAAACTTGGTATACATGTATATATTGATGATATCTCGGTCAAGTTCGAAAATGGAAATTATCGCATTAACGGTTTTTGAGTTATTGCCCTTGACTTAGAAAAATCTTGTCAAAATTTTAGTTTCGATACAATAAATCCTCCAATTTTCAGAGGATGTTGATGAAACTTGGTTGTGAGCATTGGAATTGATTAGTCCTCAGTCAAGTTTGAATTTGACAGTTTTTCAATGAATTGTTTTAAGTTATTGCCCTTGACTTAGTAAAATTGAGTCAAAATTCTATTGTGGTTGCAATAAGAAGATTTAATTTTCAAAGGATTTTTATACGCCCACATGAAATGGGGGGCGTATATTGTCGTCACCCACATCCGTCGGTCCGTCCGTCCACAATTGCTCGTAAACACTCTACACGGTGTAATTCTTGACGGATTTAGATGAAACTTAATATGAGTGTTTATGATCACGCAAGGATGAACCCTATTGAAAATCAGCGAAATCGGAAAAAAATTAATACTAGAGCCACACGTGGCACAGAGTGGGACTTTGCTAACGTTCCAAAATTGCAACAAACAGCCCGAAGCATTTGATTTTCTGAGAGAAACTGGCCAAAGCAACGATGTATCTGTGTGCAAAGTACCTTTTGAAAAACGTTATTTCCTACAGACGTAGAGCGCTGACCGACATAAATGAAAAATTGTAAGTTTACCCGGATGTGCCACGTCCATCTCATTTATTTTGGCGTAAATCTAATCATATTTGAAATGTATATTAACGGTACAAATTTGAAGCTTGAACATCTAATAGATCACGAGATATGTACAAATACATTTCAAAAAAGCAAAATGTACTTTAATTTTAAAAGTGCAAAAATTAAATTTTCATTTTAAAAACTTTTGTTATTCATTGCTGGAAAGAGGACAAAAAGCGCATTAAGAATCTGGAGAAAATAACGCTCTAAATTTATTAGGTCACACTCTAGAGCTACACAAAGTTGCGAATTTTGCTGTTTTCGGGCAGCTATGAAACCGGAAGTAGACGTTGGAGGTCAAAGGTCAAAGTATCAACTGATAGCCAAGGTCAATGACCTTTGACCTACTAAAGGTCAAGGTCACGAGAAATAAGCCCCCAAACTTCGAAAAAATTCAACCGGATGTTGCAAAAATGCAAAAGCAAAATTCAAAAATCGGCTCGCAATGTTTTTTTCGCAATCGACTGAGGATTCCAGAAATGTAATTATTGCAGAAATTAGACATAACCCTGAGGCCCCATTTTTACTTTTACAAAAAAGTAACATTTCAAGATGGCGGCCAAAGTTTCACTTCCGGTTCGGATTTTTTCTTCTTCGTTTTTTTGTCTTCTAATTTAATTAAGATTGACATAAATTTTGTTGCGATACATCAATTACAGCACAAGTAGGTCAACCGGAAGTTTAAACCCTTTTTACGTTGAAACCGGAAATGAAGCCTAAATTTTGACTCTGCCAATGTTTTTATATTCGTGAAACTTGAAGGCACCCAAATTTTCAGATCAATCGGTCTTAAAATAGCAAAGTTGCAAAAATGTGCAAAATACGGCAAAAAAATGTGTGCTACGAATTTTCGAATTATGAAATTTTTCAACTGCTATCTTGTTGGAAATTATTTCACGTTTCCAAAAATGCAAACCCGAAGAAAATCGATTGAAAATTGCGACTTCTAGAGCCACTGACTGACTTTTTAGGTATGTTGCAATGCAGCACTTCCGGTTTTGCAAAAATGTTCAAATGTTCATTCATTAGAAACGTCGCCACTACAGAAGGTCTGGAGATGTTGTGAAATTGCAGCAACTATTGCAGTCTAGGCTGCGTGAGGTGTGTAAATTACGAAAAAAAAAAAAAAACTAGAGCCACACGTGGCACAGAGTGGGACTTTGCTAACGTTGCCAAATTGCAACAAACAGGCCGAAACATCTGATTTTCAGGAAGAAACTGGCCAAAGCAACAGGGTATCTGTGTGCAAAGAATTTTTTGGAAAAACGTTATTTTCTACAGACGTAGAGCACTGACCGATATAAATGAAAAATTGTAAGTTTACCCGGATGTGCCACGCCCATCTCATTTATTTTGGCGTAAATCTAATCACATTTGAAATGTATATTAACGGTACAAATTTGAAGCTTGAACGTCTTATAGATCACGAGATATGCACAAATACATTTCAAAAAAGCAAAATGTACTTTAATTTTAAAAGTGCAAAAATTAAATTTTCATTTTAAAAACTTTTGTTATTCATTGCTGGAAATTGGACAAAAAGCGCCTTAAGAATCTGGAAAAAATAACCCTCTAAATTAATTAGGTCACGCTCTAGAGCAGTCCAGAGTTGTGAATTTTGCTGTTTTCGGGCAGCTATAAAACCGGAAGTTGACGTCGGAGGTCAAATGTCAAAGTATTAAATGATAGCCAAGGTCAATGACCTTTGACCTACTAAAGGTCACGGTCACCAATGGTCAAGGTCACGAGAAATAAGCCCCCAAACTTCGAAAAAATTCAACCGGATGTTGCAAAAATGCAAAAGCGAAATTCAAAATTCGGCTCCCATACTTTTTTTCGCAATCGTTTAGACTTTCTAAAAATACAAATAACACACAAGTCACTCTTACCGTAGAGGCCCCATTTTGAGTTTTACAAAAAAGTGACATTTCAAGATGGCGGCCAAAGTTTCACTTCTGGTTCGGATTTTTTCTTCTTCGTTTTTTTGTATATTTGCGATACATCAATTACAGCACAAGTAGGTCAACCGGAAGTTTAAACCCTTTTTACGCTTAAACCGGAAATGAAGCAAAAATTTTGACTCTGCAAATGTATTTATATTCGTGACACTTGAAGGCACCCAAATTTTCAGATCAATCCGTCTTAAAATAGCAAAGTTGCAAAAATGTGCAAAATACGGCAAAAAAATGTGTGCTATGAATTTTCGAATTTCGAAATTTTGTAACTGCTATCTTGTTGGAAATCGTTTCAAGTTTTCAAAAATGCAAACCCGAAGAAAATCGATTCAAAATTGCGACTTCTAGAGCCACTGGCCGACTTTTTAGGTATGTTGCAATGCAGCACTTCCGGTTTTGCAAAAATGTTCCAATTTATATTCATTAGAAACGTCGACACTACAGAAGGTCTGGAGATGTTGTGAAATTGCTGCAACTATTGCAGCCTAGGCTGTGTGCCCTGTGTAAATTTCGAAAAAAAAAAAAAAAAAAAAGAATTGACAAACCGAAAACAAACTGGGACTTTGCTGAAAGCAAAGTCCCACAACTAGAGCCACTTGTGGCACAGAGTGGGACTTTGCAAACGTCGCAAAATTGCAACAGACGGGCCGAAACATCTGATTTTCTGGGAGCATATGGCCAAAGCAACGAGGTATCTGTGTGCATCGAATTTTTTGGAAAAACGTCATTTCCTACTTACATAATTCGCTGACCTATATAAATGCTAAATTGAAAGTTTACCAGGATGTGCCACGCCCATCTCATTTTTTTTTTGCGTAAATCCAATAACATTCAAAATATATATTCACGGTACCAATTTGAAGCTTGTACATCTAATAGATCACGAGATATGCACAAATACATTTCAAAAAAGCAAAATGTACTTTAATTTTAAAAGTGCAAAAATTAAATTTTAATTTTAAAAACTTTTCTTATACATTGCTGGAAAGTGGACAAAAAGCGCCCTAAGAATCTGAAAATAAAAAAAACTCTAAATTAATTAGGTCACGCTCTAAAGCAGTCCAAAGTTGTGAATTTTGCTGTTTTCAGGCAGCTATAAAACCGGAAGTGGACGTCGGAGGTCAAATATCAAAATATTAAATGATAGACACGGTCAATGACCTTTGACCTACTAAAGGTCAAGGCCACCAAGGGTCAAGGTCACGAGAAATAAGCTTCCAAAATTAGAAAAAAATCAACCGGTTTGCTATTGTCGAAAACTTGCAACAAACAGGCGGAATTATCTGATTTTCTATAATGAATTGGCCAAAGCAATGAGGTGTCTGTGTGCAAAGTACTTTTTTTAAAAAACGCTATTTCCTACAGACGTAATTCGCTGACCCATGAATAGGGTAAATTCGAAATTTAGCCGGATGTGCCACGCCCATCTCATTTTTTTTTAGCGTGAATCTAATCACATTCAAAATGAATCTTCACGGTACAAATTTGAAGTTTGTACATCAAATAGATCACGAGATATACATACATACATTTCAAGCAAACGTAAATACGGCAAAATATACTTAAATTTTCAAAAATCAAAACTTCAATTTTCATTTTACAAACTTTTGTTATATATCGTTGGAAAGAGGACAAAAAGCACTTTAAGAATCTGAAAATATCAACTCTCTAAATTAATTAGGTCACGCTCTAGAGCAGTCCAAAGTTGCGAATTTTGCTGTTTTTGGGCAGTTATAAAACCGGAAGTACTCGTCGGAGGTCAAAGGTCAAAGTAGCAACTGATAGCCAAGGTCAAAGACCTTTGACCTACTAAAGGTCACGGTCATCAAAGGTCAAGGTCACGAGAAATAAGCCCCCAAACTTCGAAAAAATTCAACCGGATGTTGCAAAAATGCAAAAGCAAAATTCAAAAATCGGCTTCCCATAAGTTTTTCGCAATCGAATGAACTTTCCAAAAATGCAAATATCACGCAAATCGCTTTTACCGTAGAGGCCCCATTTTGAGTTTTACAAAATTGTAAATATACGAATTGTATATTGACATATTATGTATTTTCGATTTTATTTTCTTTTTTTTTTTTTTTTTTTTTTTTTTTTTTTCTTTTTTTTTTTTCCAATGTATTGCCCCATGGGCTGAATGTGAGACAGGACCATGTCCTTGTGTATTGGGCCTAATTCTGACCCATGTAAAATAAAGAGTTTATTATTATTATTATTATTAAGTGACATTTCAAGATGGTGGCCAAAGTTTTACTTCCGGTCCGAATTTTTTCTTCTTCGTTTTTTTGTCTTCTAATTCAATTAAGATTGACATAAATTTTGTTGCGATACATCAGTTACAGCACAAGTAGGTCAACCGGAAGTTTAAACCCTTTTTCCGCTGAAACCGGAAATGAAGCAAAAATTTTGACTCTGCCAATGTTTTCATATTCATGACACTTGAAGGCACCCAAATTTTCAGATCAATCGGTCTTAAAATAGCAAAGTTGCAAAAATGTGCAAAATACGGCAAAAAAAAGTGTGCTATGAATTTTCGAAATTCGAAACTTTTTAACTGCTATCTTGTTGGAAATTGTTTCAAGTTTTTAAAAATGCAAACCCGAAGAAAATCGATCAAAAATTGCGACATCTAGAGCCACTGACCGACTTTTTACACATGTTGCAATGCAGCACTTCCGGTTTTGCAAAAATGTACCAATTTATATTCATTAGAAACGTAGCCACTACAGAAGGTCTCGAGAAGTTGTGAAAATGCTGCAACTATTGCAGCCAGGGCTGTGTGAGGTGTGTAAATTTCGAAAAAAAAAAACTAGATATAACTGTTTTAACTTTTCCCTTCTGTTTTTCTAAGTAAAAAAATTCAACCGGAAATTGCGAAAAAGCAAAAGCGATATTCAAAATTCGGCTCCCACAGTTTTTTTCGCAATCGAATGAAATTCACATTTTCATCAAATTTATGCAAATTCATATTCACCCCGAGGCCCCATTTTTGATTTTACAAAAGTGTGAAATTTCAATATGGCGGCCAAAGTTTCACTTCCGGTCTAAATCTTATTTAAAAATCGGCTGTAGAATTTTACTTTATATCGATGACCAAAATTTCGTTGACCTACATTACTTACAGCGGAATTTGTCCCTGTTTTTCGAACCGGAAGTTCAAGTACATTTCATGTGAAAACCGGAAGTGACGCAAAAATTTTGATTGTTTCAATTTGTTTACTTTACTGACTTTTATGTGCAAAATGAATTTCATATTGATCGGACAATTAAAAAAAAAGTTGATTTTTTTTGTCAAAAATTTTAAATTTCGATTGCAAAAAGTGTGCAAAAAAGTTTCAATTTTCGACATTTTTAAACTGCTATCTTGTGGGATTTATACAGCAGATTCTAAAACTGAAAACCAGAGGAAAATCGGACCAAAAATGCGACCTCTAGAGCCATTGACCTGTTTTTTACTATTTTCGGCTGTAGCACTTCCGGTTGTGCAAAAATGTTCCAATTTATATTCATTAGGAAGGGTCCCAAAATCTAAGGTCCAGGAATGTTAAATGGTTGCTGCAACTATAGCAGTCTAGGCACAGGAAGGTGTGTAAAAATCGAAAAAAAAAGAAAAAAAAAAAGAATAGACATTTCGAAAACAAACTGGGACTTTGCGGAAGCAAAGTCCCACAACTAGAGCCACACATGGCACAAAGTGGGACTTTGCTAACGTTGCCAAATTGCAACAAACAGCCCGAAACATTTGATTTTCTGGGAGAAACTGGCCAAAGCAAAGAGGTATCTGTGTGCAAAGTACCTTTTGAAAAACGTTATTTCCTACAGACGTAGAGCGCTGACCGACATAAATGAAAAATTGTAAGTTTACCCGGATGTGCCACGCCCATCTCATTTATTTTGGCGTAAATCTAATCATATTTGAAATGTATTTTAACGGCACAAATTTGAAACTTGAACATCGAATAGATCACGAGATATGCACAAATACATTTCAAAAAAGCAAAATGTACTTTAATTTTAAAAGTGCAAAAATTAAATTTTCATTTTAAAAACTTTTGTTATTCATTGCTGGAAAGTGGACAAAAAGTGCCTTAAGAATCTGAAAAAAATAACCTTCTAAATTAATTAGGTCACGCTCTAGAGCAGTCCAAATTTGTGAATTTTGCTGTTTTCGGGCAGCTATAAAACCGGAAGTTGACGTCGGAGGTCAAATGTCAAAGTATTAAATGATAGATAAGGTCAATGACCTTTGACCTACAAAGGTCAATGTCATCAATGGTCAAGGTCATGAGAAATAAGCTTCCAAAATTAGAAAAAATTAACCGGTTTGCTATTGTCGAGAAATTGCAACAAACAGGCCGAAACATCTGAATTTCTGGGATGAACTGGCCAAAGCAATGAGGTATCTGTGTGCAAAGTACTTTTTAAAAAAACCGCTTTTTCCTACAGACGTAATTCGCTGACCCATGAAAAGGGTAAATTCGAAATTTACCCGGATGTGCCACGCCCATCTCATTTTTTTTTAGCGTGAATCTAATCACATTCAAAATGTTTATTCACGGTACAAATTTGAAGTTTGTACATTTAATAGATCACGAGATATACACACATACATTTCAAACAAACGTAAATACAGCAAATTGTACTGTTATGTTCAAAAAACAAAAAGTTCAATTTTCATTTTTATACGCCCACATGAAATGGGGGGCGTATATTGTCGTCACCCACATCCGTCCGTCCGTCCGTCCGTCCGTCCGTCCGTCGGTCCGTCGGTCCGTCGGTCCGTCCGTCCACAATTGCTCGTAAACACTTTACACGGTGTAATTCATGACGGATTTAGATGAAACTTAATATGAGTGTTTATGATCACGCAAGGATGAACCCTATTGAAAATCAGCGAAATCGGAAAAAAATTAGTATGAGTTTGTGCCCTTTTTCTTGAATGGCTCGTAAACACTCTACAAAGTGCAATTCTTGACCGATTTTGATGAAACTTGGTGTGAGAGTATGTTATAACTCAAGGATAAACCCTATCGAAAATCAGCGAAATCGAAAAACATTTAGTATGAGTTATTGCCCTTGTTCTTGAAAACGCGTTCAATTTTAGCTTGTAAACACTCTTGAGAGAACAATTCTTAATGGATTTTGATGAAACTTGGCTTGAGTATTTGTTATCACCCAAGGATGAAACCTATTGAAAACCAGTAAAATCGAAAAAAATTTAATATCAGTTATTGCCCTTGTTTTTGAAAACGCGTTCAATTTTTAGCTTGTAAACACTCTACAAAGCACAGTTATTGACCGATTTTGACGAAACTTGCTGAAATTGTTTAATATCACCCAAGAATGAACCCTTTTGAAAATAGCACATATCGAAATATATTTAATAGGAATTATTGCCCTTGTTCTATAAAATGTGTTGGATTTTTGCCTTGTAAACACTCTACAAGTCACAATTCTTGAGCGATTTTGACATAACTTTGCATGAGTATTTCTAATCACTTAAGGATGAACCCTATTGAAATTCATTTAAATCGAAAAATATTTAGTATCAGTTATTGCCCTTGTGTTTGAAAACGCGTTCAATTTTAGCTTTTAAGCACTCTAGAAAGAACAATTCTTAATGGATTTTGATAAAACTTGGCTTGAGTATTTGTTTTTACCCAAGGATGAACCTTATTGAAAATCAAATAAATCGAAATATATTTAGTGTCAGTTATTGCCCTTGTGTTTGAAAACGGGTTTAACTTTTTGGCTAATAAACACTCTAGAAGGTACAATTCATGACCAATGTTGACAAAACTCACTGAAATTGTTGGATATTGCAAGGGATGAGCCTAATTGAAAATTAAAAATATCAAAATATATCTAATATGAATTATTGCCCTTGTTCTTTTAAACGCGTTCGATTTTTGTCTCGTAAACACTCTACATGGCACAATTCTTGATGGATTTCGATGAAACTTGGTGTGAGAGTGTGTTATAATTCAAGGATGAACCCTATTGAAAATCAGCAAAATCGAAAAAAATTTTAGTATGAGTTACTGCCCTTGTTCTTGAAAACGCATTCAATTTTAGCTTGTAAACACTCTAGAAAGAACTATTCTTAATGGATTTTGATTAACTTTGGCTTGAGTATTTGTTTTTACCCAAGGATGAACCCTATTATAAATCAAATAAATAGAAATATATTTAGTGTCAGTTATAGCCCTTGCTCTTGAAAACGCGTTTAATTTTAGCTTGTAAACACTCTTGAAAGAACAATTTTTAATGGATTTTGATGTAACTTGGCTGTAGTATTTGTTGTCTCCCAAGGATGAACCCTATTGAAAATCGAAAAATATTTAGTACAAGTTATTGACCTTGTTTTTGAAAACGCGTTCAATTTAACTCGTAAACACTCTAGAAAGAACAATTTTGAATGGATTTTGATGAAACTTGGCTTTAGTATTTGTTTTCTCACAAGGATAAACCCTATTGAAAATCAGATAAATCGAAAAATATTTAGTGTCAGTTATTGCGCCTGTTTTCAAAAACGCTTTCAACTTTTGGCTTGTGAACACTCTAAACATTCCTTTTTGACAAACTCGCTGAAATTGTTTAATATCAACCAAGGATGAGCCTTATTAAGAATTAAAAATATCAAAATATTATTAAGGGTGAACCCTATTGCAAATCATAAAAATACCGAAAAATATTTAATGAGTTGTTATTAGGTACAATTCTTGACAGTTTTTAATGAAACTAGAGACCATAGAAAAAAATAGGTTGGTAGGTTGAATAATTCATTCCACTTATTGTAACCTTACTGAAAAGTTTTTATTTGAAATAAATGCTGCCAGTGGGCGTATATTACCTTGCCTGGCAAGCTATCTTACAAACTTTTGTTATATATCGTTGGAAAGAGGACAAAAAGCGCATTAAGAATCTGGAGAAAATAACGCTCTAAATTTATTAGGTCACGCTCTAGAGCTACCCAAAGTTGCGAATTTTGCTGTTTTCGGGCAGCTATAAAACCGGAAGTAGATGTTGGAGGTCAAAGGTCAAAGTATCAACTGATAGCCAAGGTCAATGACCTTTGACCTACTAAAGGTCACGGTCACCAAAGGTCAAGGTCACGAGAAATAAGCCCCCAAACTTCGAAAAAATTCAACCGGATGTTGCAAAAATGCAAAAGCAAAATTCAAAAATCGGCTCGCAATGTTTTTTTCGCAATCGACTGAGGATTCCAGAAATGTAATTATCTCAGAAATTAGACATAACCCTGAGGCCCCATTTTTACTTTTACAAAAAAGTAACATTTCAAGATGGCGGCCAAAGTTTCACTTCCGGTTCGGATTTTTTCTTCTTCATATTTTTGTCTTCTAATTTAATTAAGATTGACATAAATTTTGTTGCGATACATCAATTACAGCACAAGTAGGTCAACCGGAAGTTTAAACCCTTTTTACGTTGAAACCGGAAATGAAGCCGAAATTTTGACTCTGCCAATGTTTTTATATTCGTGAAACTTGAAGGCACCCAAATTTTCAGATCAATCGGTCTTAAAATAGCAAAGTTGCAAAAATGTGCAAAATACGGCACAAAAATGTGTGCTACGAATTTTCGAATTATGAAATTTTTCAACTGCTATCTTGTTGGAAATTATTTGACGTTTCCAAAAATGCAAACCCGAAGAAAATCGATTGAAAATTGCGACTTCTAGAGCAGAAAACGAACTGGGACTTTGCGGTAGCAAAGTCCCACAAAAAAAAATAAAAAAAAAGACAAACCGAACGGTATTGATGCAGTGCGTGTCCCTTTTTAACCGCTGTTAATGTTCATCGACATCAGATAGGTTATTCTTGATTATAGATTTACAACAATGCCTGTTCTATAGTAGAACAGATTGATAGTTTGTATCTTTCAAGTTATATCAACCTGTACAACAATCGTTAGACTACTTTATTTTTGATAAAAATAAACGACTGGTCACTGAATAAATTACACATAAATTACAAAAAGACAAACGAATCAATTTAGAATATCAAACAAGGGCATTTTGTTAACATTGACAAAATTATACAATTAATAAAATATTTCAGAGTTTGATAAATTAGCTTAATTAAATAATTTTCCTAATTACTTCATAAGTTTTAATATTAAGTTATCTCCCTTGTCGACTTTTGAAGTATGAAAATAAACTAGCAGGGCTTATTTGAAATACGAATTGAGACACATTGATTCGTCAATATAAATCAGACATTACAAGATTGCACTTACGACGAAGTATTTAACTAGATTTTATTTTATCAAAAATAATAGGTACTACCTATCGAAAACAAAACAAGGTACCGGTATTCATGAGGTATGGGCTATAGAAGATTTTGACATTTCTGAAATTATTTAACCGGAAACAAAACACGAATCCTGATCGAAATTCAAAAACTCAATCTTAGAATTTTGTTAGCAATCGACTAAAGAATCCATAGACATCAAAATAATGCAAATCGGATGATGACTTGGTGAAATATATTTATTTAAAGAAAAGGTGCTGTAACCAAGATGAATGTTTAAGTGTTACTTCCGGATCCGTTTTAATCACTTTTTTTCCCTGTTTGTCATGTTCTATCATATCTTTAAAAGAATTTGTCGACTTTCATAAAAATATGTAATTAAAAAAACACGTGCTTTTTCCCGCCAAAAATCACGCACAGTTACTATTGAACAAAGAACAAAATTTTCCAATTCTAAAAAGCGCAATTTTTATTAAAATATCAAGTGTTATACATCATTGGAAAGAAAAGATTATGTGTAATAAGAACATGAAAGAAATTTCGACGTGTGTAAATTAGGTCGCGTGACAGAGCTCTTCAAAGTTTGAAATTGCGATTTTCAAATGGCTGTAAAACCGGAAGTTGACATTGCACAACAAAAATGAAGACATCAACAGATAGGTCTTGATAAGGGCAATAACTTTTGTGGAGGTCATAAGGTCACCAAAGGTCAAGATCACGAGATATTGACCTTTGAAATTTAGGCACGTATTAAAAATATAGAACCGGAAATAAAGGAAAAGCTAAATCTAAATTCAAAGTTCGGCTGACTAAGATTGTTAGCAGTCGATTAAAGATGACATAAACATCATAATTACAGTTGTCCGATTAATCCCTAAGGCCCCATTTTTCGTTTTACAAAAGTTAGTCATTTCATGATAGCGGTTTAAGTGTTACTTCCGGTTCAAATTTTTTCACTTTATTATCTTTCTTTATTATGTTCTATCATATCTATTGACGAATTTGACGACTTTCGTAAAAATACGTAATTTAAAAAAACACGTGCTCTTTTATAAATCACGCACAATTACTATAGAACTTAGAACAAAATTTTCAAATTCTCAAAAGCGCAATTTTGATCAAAATATCAAGTGTTATACATCATTGGAAAGAATAGATTACGTGTAATAAGGGCATGAAAAAAACATTGACGTATGTAAATTAGGTCACGTGACAGAGCTCTTCAAAGTTAAAAATTGCGATTTTCAAATGGCTGTAAAACCGGAAGTTGACATTGCACATAAAAAATGAAGACATCAATAGAAAGGTCTTGACAAGGGCAAGAACTTTTGTGCAGGTCACGAGGTCACCAAAGGTCAAGGTCACGAGATATTAACCTTCGAAAATTAGGCACTTGGTGAAAAAATATAACCGGAAATAAAGGAAAAGCAAAATCGAAATTCAAAATTCGGCTTCCTGAGAATTGTTAGCAATCAATTGAAGATTACATAGACATCAAAATTACAATTGTCCGATTAACCCCTAAGGCCCCATTTTTCGTTTTACAAAAGTAAGTAGTTTAATGATGGCGGCTGACCTGTTACTTCCGGGTCAATTTTTGTTAATTATTGAATCATTATGAGTTAATAGTAAATAATTGCAAAAAAAAAATTTCAAATATCTAAATAATTCCGGAAGTTGGTTTTTCAAGTTTAGAGTCGAATGACGTCAAAACCGGAAGTGATGTCGAAATTTTGAAAACGGAAATATGTTTACAAACAAAATGTCTATCTATTTTTATTTTGATCAATTCAAAATTGTAGAAGTTTAAAAAGGTGTTAAATTTAAATTACAAAAAGTCAAAATTTCCATATTGTGAAACTGCTATAATGTAGCGATTATCCCTAAAACATAGAATAAAAAAAACGCGGTCAAAATCGGTTCAGAATTAGATCGGTAGAGGCAAAAAAACGAAAATGGGTATTTTAAGGTACGTCACTTCCGGTTGGGCACAAATGCGTCATTTTACATTCATCCACTAATGACACACATTTCATGTAAGATTATCATGTCAGATTATGTGTGTCATTTGCAGTTATGGCTGTGGACTCGGACTAGAATCGGAAAAAAAAATAGAACCGTGAACGGTATTGATGCAGTGCGTGTCCCTTTTTAACCGCTGTTAATGTTCATTGACGTCAGATAGGTTATTCTTGATTATAGATTTACAACAATGCCTGTTCTATAGTAGAACAGATAGATAGTTTGTATCTTTCAAGTTATATCAACCTGTACAACAATCGTTAGACTACCTTAATTTTGATAAAAATAAACGACTGGTCACTTAATAAATTACACATAAATTACAAAAAGACAAACGAATCAATTTAGAATATCAAACAAGGGCATTTTGTTAACATTGACAAAATTATACAATTAATAAAATATTTCAGAGTTTGATAAATTAGCTTAATTAAATAATTTTCCTAATTACTTCATAAGTTTTAATATTAAGTTATCTCCCTTGTCGACTTTTAAAGTATGAAAATAAACTAGCAGGGCTTATTTGCAATACGAATTGAGACACATTCATTCGTCAATATAAATCAGACATTACAAGATTTGCACTTACGACGAA
This sequence comes from Nipponacmea schrenckii, assembly GCA_030562195.1. Taxonomy (NCBI): domain Eukaryota; kingdom Metazoa; phylum Mollusca; class Gastropoda; family Lottiidae; genus Nipponacmea; species Nipponacmea schrenckii. Next base: position 3,517,611 of record CM060201.1, read on the forward strand.
ATATTTAACTAGATTTTATTTTATCAAAAATAATAGGTACTACCGATCGAAAACAAAACAAGGTACCGGTATTGATGAGGTTTGGGCTATAGAAGATTTTGACATTTCTGAAATTATTTAACCGGAAACAAAAAACGAATCCTGATCGAAATTCAAAAACTCAATCTTAGAATTTTGTTAGCAATCGACTAAAGATTCCATAGACATCAAAATAATGCAAATCGGATGATGACTTTGTGAAATATATTTATTTGAAGAAAGGTTGCTGTACCCAAGATGACTGTTTAAGTGTTACTTCCGGATCCGTTATAATCACTTTTTTTTCTCTGTTTGTCATGTTCTATCATATCCTTAAAAGAATTTGTCGACTATCATATAAATATGTAATTAATAAAACACGTGCTTTTTCCCGCCAAAAATCACGCACAGTTACTATTGAACAAAGAACAAAATTTTCAAATTCTAAAAAGCGCAATTTTTATTGAAATATCAAGTGTTATACATCATTGGAAAGTAAAGATTATGTGTAATAAGAACATGAAAGAAATTTCGACGTATGTAAATAAGGCCAGGTGACAGAGCTCTTCAAAGTTTAATTGCGATTTTCGAATGGCTGTAAAACCGGAAGTTGACATTGCACAACAAAAATGAAGACATCAATAGATAGGTCTTGACAAGGGCAACAATTTTTGTTCGGGTCATAAGGTCACCAAAGGTCAAGGTCACGAGATATTGACCTTCGAAATTTAGGCACGTATTAAAAATATAGAACCGGAAATAAAGGAAAAGCTAAATCGAAATTCAAAATTCGGCTGCCTGAGATTTGTTAGCAGTCGATTGAAAATAACATAGACATCAAAATTACAGTTGTCCGATTAACCCCTAAGGCCCCATTTTTCGTTTTACAAAAGTTAGTCATTTCATGATAGCGGTTTAAGTGTTACTTCCGGTTCAATTTTTTTCACTTTATTATCTTTCTTTATCATGTTCTATCATATCTATTGGCGAATTTGACGACTTTCGTAAAAATGCGTAATTTAAAAAAACACGTGCTCTTTTATAAATCACGCACAATTACTATAGAACTTAGAACAAAATTTTCAAATTCTCAAAAGCGCAATTTTGATCAAAATATCAAGTGTTATACATCATTGGAAAGAATAGATTACGTGTAATAAGGGCATGAAAGAAACATTGACGTATGTAAATTGGGTCACGTGACAGAGCTCTTCAAAGTTAAAAATTGCGATTTTCAAATGGCTGTAAAACCGGAAGTTGACATTGCACATCAAAAATGAAGACATCAATAGAAAGGTCTTGACAAGGGCAAGAACTTTTGTGCTGGTCACAAGGTCACCAAAGGTCAAGGTCACGAGATATTAACCTTCGAAAATTAGGCACTTGGTGAAAAAATATAACCGGAAATAAAGGAAAAGCAAAATCGAAATTCAAAATTCGGCTTCCTGAGAATTGTTAGCAATCAATTGAAAATTACATAGACATCAAAATTACAATTGTCCGATTAACCCCTTAGGCCCCATTTTTCGTTTTACAAAAGTAAGTGATGGCGTCTGACCTGTTACTTCCGGGTCAATTTTTGTTAATTATTGAATCATTATGAGTTAATAGTAACTAATTGCAAAAAAAAAATTTCAAATATCTTAATAATTCCGGAAGTTGGTTTTTCAAGTTTAGAGTCGAATGACGTCAAAACCGGAAGTGATGTCAAAATTTTGAAAACGGAAATATGTTGACAAACAAAATGTCTATCTACCTGCAAAATTTTATTTTGATCAATTCAAAATTGTAGAAGTTTAAAAAAGTGTTAAATTTAAATTACAAAAAGTCAGCGACAAAAGTCAAAATTTCCATATTGTGAAACTGCTATAATGTAGCGATTATCCCTAAAACATGGAATAAAAAAAAACGCGGTCAAAATCGGTTTAGAATTAGATCGGTAGAGGCAAAAAAACGAAAATGGGTATTTTAAGGTACGTCACTTCCGGTTGGGCACAAATGCGTCATTTTACATTCATCCACTAATGACACACATTTCATGTAAGATTATCGTGTCAGATTATGTGTGTCATTTGCAGCTATGGCTGTGGACTCGGACTAGAATCGGAAAAAAAAAAAAAACTAGAACCGTTAGACGGTACCAAGGCAGTGCGCGTCCCTTCTATTGCATGGGTGAAACGTTGCATTTATAATATCCAATTCCATAATAATAACTAGACCTGTTTGTAACAATTGTGCAGCTTCCGAGATATTAGAATGTGTTATATATCCTGGCTGTCATTTAAAATAGAACGTAATCACGCCTACTCAGTATAATGACTTGTTTTGATTGGTTGCGATACTTAAACTGGAAATGTCAAAATTTGTCTTGACCAAACGATAAGAAATTAACACAATTTGACTTTTTGACCCTGTTGCATTATCTTCTTAACTCTTCTTGTAACATTTATATCTGTTTAATTAGTGTGTAAAACAAAACGTCGAAAAAACAAATTTGTGGTCATAAAGGGACATAACACCTTATTTGAGAATACAAATTGATCTCGGATTAAATTAACTTTCCAGATCGTTGATACTTTTAATTTGTTTATTTATTTATTTATCAATCTTAATTTAGGTGTAGTAGGAACATTAGATCCTGCAATTTGTGGCAAGTTGCTATGGTATAACATAGAGCCATCAAATTAACAGCGCGGCTTTACATCTTTAAGAGAGTATTTTATAGAGTTGCGTCCCTTATACCACTAGTCCTCTCAACTGTACATTATTTTTGCTTAAGAGAATATCATTTAAAATTATAAAGGTTGTCATTTCCTTCCACATATTCCATATCATACATCGCCCACAACGAGAAATGAACAATCATTCCTTTTATTTAAGATATATAATATCTTTGAATCATTTTAACTGGATTAATTTTTAATCGTAAAAAAATCAAAATCAAAATAACAATTCAAAAATCGGTTTCCATATATATTTCGGCAATAGATTCTATATACATGTACATCAAAATAACACAAATTGAATTATCTTCCGAGACCCTATTTCGATTTAAAGAGTTAGTATAGAAGAAATTACAAAATTTGCAAATTTAAAACGTGCAATTTTGATCAAAAATCAAGTGTTATACACCATTGGAAAGAATAACTAGACCTGTTTGTAACAGTTCTGCAGCTTTCGGGCTATTTAGAATTTGTTGGTCTCCTGGCTGTCATTTAAGGATGTAGATTGATTTTGCGATTATTGGGAGAGATGATTTATTCATAATTTAACACGTGACATTTGAGCTTGTTAATAGACTGGCAATCATTAAGGTTTGTGATGTAAAAATATCTGGGCTTAACCACGCCCACAAAGTCCATTGACTTGTTTGGAAACTTCAACTGGAAATGTCAAAATTTGTGAATTGACCGTTTTATAGGAAAAATTCGCAATTTTTAAATGCCGATAAACCGAAAGTTTACATTTTGCTATAAAGCTTAATATGTCATTGGATAGAACGTATCACATATGTACAGGTATAAAGATCGCCAAAGGTCAACGTCACAATATACACCTTCGAAGTTTTTATAATTTTTAATCGTAATTAAATCAAAATCAAATTAAAAATTCAAAAATCAGTTTCCATATAAATTTCGGCAATCGGTTATAGATTCTATATACATGTCCATCAAAATAACACATATTGACTGATCCTCCGAGACCCTATTTCGATTGAAAGAAAAATACACACAGTGATGTAAAATATCTGGGTTTAACCACGCCCACAAAGTCTAATGACTTGTTTTGATTGGTTGGGGATACTTTAACTGGAAATGTCAAAATTTGTGTCTTGACCAAAAGATAAGAAATTAACACAATCAGATTTTATGACCTGTTGCATTTATATCTGTTTAATTAGAGTGTAATTTTATTCTTAAACTTTTCGCAATTTTTATTTATACATAATGATTTATATATTGCTTGAAAGCTGGGAATTTGCACATTATAAATCTGTTCGAATTTTGTTTTTAAGTTAAATAGAACTAAATATAAAAAAATATGAATGTTAAAATCGCTTATTTTCTACTAGGCGTATTTTCATCAGTTTTCGGTCTATAGCTAAAATAAAGATATTGTTAGAAAGCTGATAAAAATCACACCCAATAATGTCAATTAGAATGTTGCCAAGAGTCTTGTTCATGAGATATAACCATCTGAAGATACGAGAAATATGCAAATTACCAATTTTTGGATCCCTATTAATCCATATGTTCTGTACTAAAATTAGAAATCAAGGTATCATATGAACATTTAGCCAATGAAGATGATTGTGAAGAAAAATAAAGGATGCATATTAGTAAGTTAGTCCTCTTCGTTCCTTGCGGAGAATAGGGCTGCTACAGACGTTCTCCATCTCACTCTATTATGAGCTGTTCTTTTTGCTTCATTCCAGGTCTTGCCAATCCTTCCTAGCTCTTTCAGTCTTATTCTTTTCAAGCTATGTAAAGGTCGTCCTTGTCTTCTATGCCCTTGGGGATTCCAGTCCAGTGCCTCTCTGATGACGTTGTTTTGAGATCAAAAGGATGCATATGGTAGAGTTCAAAAGTTATTAACTTTCAGACGGAAGTCAGTTTTGAAAAACTTTGGCAGGATCTGGTCCAAAGACAAATTTGAAATCGAAAAATATGCCACTAGAGGACCTAGATAATTATCCAAATTATATTTTAAAACAAGTCTGAAAAAATAGGATTAAAAATGGCGGACGAGTAGTATTTTTCCAATAATTTGCATATTTCAAGATGGCGATCAAACGGTTAGGAATTTGCATATATGGCATACATACAAAATGAAGATATTGATGGTACTAATTCTGTGGAATAAAAAAATTGCAAGTTTGTGCAAAAATTTAATCCGAAAATTCCGATTTCTGTGATTTTCTTCATTTTTTGGTCACTTTCGGACGTTTCCGGCTAATTTCGGAAAATGTTTTATCGGAATCTTTAATGATAATTTTTTGTCTACTCATCTACCAATTTTTGTGAAAAAATAAGACGTAAATTTAAAAAAAAAACACGTGCTTTTTCATAAATCACGCACAATTAATATAGAACTAAGAACAAAATTTTCTAATATTTAAAAGCGCAATTTTGATCAAAATATAAAGTGTTATACACCATTGGAAAGAATAAATTACGCGTAATAAGGACATAAAAGAAATTTTGACGTATGTAAATTAGGTCACGTGACAGAGCTCTTCGAAGTTAAAAAGTGCAATTTTCAAATGGCTGTAAAACCGGAAGTTGACATTTCACAACACAAATGAAGACATCAATGGATAGATCTCGACAAGGGCAACAACTTTTGTGCAGGTCACATGGTCACCAAAGGTCAAGGTCACGATATATGAACGTTGGAAAATTAGGCACTAAGTGAAAAAAAAGAACCGGAAATGAAAGGTAAGCTAAATCGAAATTCAAAATTCGGCTTCCTAAGAATTGTTAGCAATCGATTGAAGATTACATAGACATCAAAATTACAATTGTCCGATTAACCCCTAAGGCCCAATTTTTCACTTTACAAAAGTAAGTGGTTTAATGATGGCGACTGATCTGTTACTTCCGGTTCAATTTTTGTTAATTATAAAATCATTATGGGTTAATAGTAACTAATTGCAAAAAAAAAAATTCAAATATCTTTAGAATTCCGGAAGTGAAAATTCGAAGTTTAGCGACGTATGACGCCGAAACCGGAAGTGATGTCGACATTTTGAAAACAGATTTTTCTTGACAAGAAAAATGTTTATCTAACTGCAAATTTTGATTTCGATCTAATCAAAATTGCAAAAGTTAGAAAAAGTGTTAAATTTTAAAATTCAAAAGTCAGCAACAAAAGTAAAAATTTCCTAATTTTTAAACTGCTATTATGTAAATCTAAGTTATAAGTAGTAAATAAAAAAAGTCCGAACCAGATTGGATAAAATAACGAGCCGTGAGTTAGTAAACAAAAATAAAATTTGTGACGTTCTACGTCATTTCCGGTAGAAAAAAAATGCGTCATTTTACATTTAAACAACAACGAGCACAAGATTACGTTACAATATCACGCTAGATTGTGTAAGACATTTGCAGTTATGGCTGGGGAGCGTGACCAGAAAGAGACAAAAAAAAAAAAATAGTCATTTCGAAAACAAAGCAGTGCGTTCGAAGAACGCACTGCAAAAATAGTCAATTCGAAAACAAAGCAGTGCGTTCGAAGAACGCACTGCATCTAGAGCCGTACGCCTAACGGCACTGAAGCAGTGCGTTCCATCCAGGGATTCGTTCGTTAAGCAAAAGACAAAAAGGGTTTATTAAAATAAAAAAAATGTGCATCAGAAATGGATTTTGATTTCATAACAAACGCTCCCATACCCCCTTTTCCCCCTTTCCGCTCTTTGCCCCTCCATCCTTAGCCCTCATCATCAATTAAGATAGATAATAAGTTAAAATCACAATAAAAATGGATAGAGGGTCGTTTAATCTAAAAAAGATATCCGGATCGCCGAAACTCATATTTGTAAATCGCCCAAACGTAGAGAATAATACCCATTACAATGTAGATGGTTCAAGTTGTCTTAGTCGCCAGGGTATAACATTGAGACACCACATAAAAAGCGCGGCCTAACATTTTAAAATTTATATTGAATAGAGTTTCGTCCCTTAGACCATTATTCCAGTCAACTGTATATTATTGTTGCATATAAGAGATAAAATTTAATCTTCTAAAGGTTGTAATTTCGTTCCAAATATTCAATATTTACATCACCCACAACAGGAAAAACATATATAACAACTTTGAATCATTTTAACTGGATGTAGAACGATTAAACTAAAAAATAATTTCAGATCGCTGAAACTTATATCTTGTAGATCGCCCAAATGCAACACATTAAACAGATTGTTTTATAGGAAAAATTCGCAATTTTCAAATGGCGATAAAAGCGGAAGTATACATCTTACAATAAAGCTTTATATATCATTGGATAGAACTTCTTGAGAGCTATCACATTTGTACAGGTCAAAAATTCGTCAAAGGTCAACGTCAGAATATACGACCCTTCAAAGTTTTAAAAAATTTTGATCGTAAAAAAATCAAAATCAAAATTCAAAAATCTGTTTCCATATATATTTCGGCAATCGGTTATAGATACTATATACATCAAAATAACACAAATCGAATTATCCCCCGAGACCCTATTTCGAATTAAAGAAAACACGCACAGTTAGTATAGAAGAAATTACAAAATTTTGAAATTTTTAAACGCGCAATTTTGATTAAAATACCAAGTGTGATATATTAATAGAAAGATGAGATTAAGCGTAAAAGGAATATGTAAGAAATTCTGTCCTATGTAAATTGGATCACGTGATAGAGCTCTTGAAAGTTAAAATTCGTGATTTTCAATTGGCTGCAAAACCGGAAGTAAACATCGGACAACAAAAGTGGGGATACCATTGGGCAGATATAATGAAGGGCAATAACTTTTGTTCGGGTCAAAAGGTCATCAAAGGTCAAGGTCAAGAAATATGACCGGTTAAAGTTTTGACAATTACTGAAAAAATTCAACCGGAAATAAAAGAAAAGCAAAATCGAAATTCAAAAATTCCTTCCCATACTTTTTTGCGCAATCAATTGATGTTTCTAGAAAATCTAAAATTATGCAAATTAGACTTATCCCTGAGAACTTATTTCAGTTTTACAAAATTTAGTCGTATCAAGATGGCGGAAAATCCGTTACCTCCGGTTCGAATTTTCTTAATTTAACATCATTCAATAGACAATTATAGCTAATTGCAAAAGAAATTATTCAAATATCTTCATTATTCCGGAAGTGCAAAGTTCAACTTTAAAATCAAATAACATCAAAACCGGAAGTGATATCGAAATTTTGAAAATTAATTATACTTCGAAATCCAAAGGTCTATATATCTATAAGTTTTCAGATCGATCGAAATAAAACTGTAGAAGTTAGAAAATGCAAAAAATTTCAAATTCAAAATGTCAGCGAGAAAGTTGGGAAATGTATAATTCTTAAATTGCTATCTTTTAAAACTAAATTCAATGTAGTTACCTAAAAAAACGATCAAAATCGGATCAAAAATAAAGCCGCAAATTGAAAAACAAAGAAAAACTGTAGACGGCGCTACGTCATTTCCTGTAGGTCAAAATGGCGTCAAAATACATTCATCAGATTTAGTCTCGCGGCATTTTCGGGAGAAATGTTAACAGAATGTGCGTGGCATGTGCAGTTTTGGCTGGGCGCTCTGACCAGAATTCGAAAAAAAAAAAAAAAAAAAAAAAAAAAAAAAAATTTCGAAAACAAAGCAGTGCGTTCGATAGAACGCACTGCAAAAAAAAATAGTCATTTCGAAAACAAAGCAGTGCGTTCGAAGAACGCACTGCAACTAGATCCCCAGGCTTCGCGAGGTTCTGACGCAGTGCGTAGCAGTTTTGACATACGCTTTAAAACTACCCCACAAAGTATCTATAGAACACTAACATTATTTTACAGAGTACAAGTCGTTTTTTCAAAGCATAATTGGTTCGCTGAAACTCGTGTCATGTAGATCGCCCAAACGCATAATTCAACAAACAGTTTTTAACAATGAAATTCGCAATTTTCAAATGGTGATAAAACGGAAAGTATACATCGTACATCAAAATATAATATATCAATGGATAGATCTTTTCGAGAGCTACCACATTTGTGCAGCTTACAAGGTCACCCAAAAGGGCAAGGTTACAATATACGACCATTCGAAGTTTTTATATATTACTTTCGGTAAAAATATCAAAATCAAAATCAAAATTCAAAAATCAGTTTCCAAATATAATTCAGGAATCGATATAACATTCTATAGACATTAAAATTACACGAATCGAAGCATCTCCAGAGGCCCAATTTCGATTTAAAGAAAATTACTCACAGTTAGTAGAGAAGAAAATATAAAATTTCCAAATATTAAAAAGCGCATTTTCGGTGGAAATATTTGGTTTAATATATCATTACAAAGAGCAGATAAACCCTAATAAGATTCAATTTTAATATTTGTTATTTATAAATTAGTTCACGTGACAGAGCTCGTTAAAAATAAAAATTGCAAATTTCAATCGGCTATAAAACCGGAAGTTATCATCGGACAACACAAATGAACATATCAGTGGATAGATATCATCAAGGAGATTAAATCGTGTTCAGGTCACACGGTCACCAAAGGTCAAGGTCACGAAATATGGGCCTTTAAAGTTTTTGACTTTACCAAAAATTTTAAAAATGGAAATAAAAGAAAATCCAAGTCCAAATTCAAAAATCGACACCCAACTAAAGTTGCGCAATCGACTTTAGTCATTAGATACGTAAAAATAACGAAAATCGCTTTATCCCCTGAATTTGAATTTTAAAATTTACAAAAGTTTGACATTTCAATATGGCGGCTTATCATTTGCTTCCGGTCCGGATTTTTTCATCTTCGGTTTTTTGCATGACTATTTCTAGCATATTGCAAAAAGAATTTTTGAAATATCTTCAAAATTCCGGAAGTTGAATTGTTAAAGTTAAAAAGCGAATAACGTCAAAACCGGAAGTCATTTCGAAAATTTGAATAATGATTTTTGATCGCATTACAAGTGTCTATCTACCATTAAATTTTCGGGTGCATCGAAATAAAATTGTAGAAGTTGATAAAAACGCAAAAAATAAAATTTAAAAAGTCAGCTACAAAAATGCACTTATGTAGCTAGCAGTTAAAAGAAGCTAGCAAAAGTAGTTCTGTCAAAATCAGTTGAAAAATAGGTAATAAAAGGTAATAAATGGCAAAAACCAAAACGCAGCCAATGCCCACAGCTCGTTTCCGGTCACTCTGAATGACGTCATTTTACATTTAACAAATAGTAGTTTCGCAGTTTGAATGGCAGACAGCAACAGGTAGTTTGCAGCAAGTTGCCTTCTTAGAAAATAATCGAGGGTAAAATTCGAAAAAAAAAAAGACATTTCGAACGCACTGCAAAAAAAAAGAATTGACAAACCGAAAACAAGCAAAGTCCCACAATGAGTTCGTGCCCTTGTTCTTGAATGGCTCGTAAACACTCTACAACGTGCAATTCTTGACCGATTTTGATGAAACTTGGGGTGAGAGTATGTTATAACTCAAGGATAACCCCTATCGAAAATCAGCGAAATCGAAAAACATTTAGTATGAGTTATTGCCCTTGTTCTTGAAAACGCGTTCAATTTTACCTTGTAAACATTCTTGAGAGAACAATTTTTAATGGATTTTAATGAAACTTGGCCTGAGTATTTGTTATCACCCAAGGATGATCCCTATTTAAAACCAAAAATTTACGTAAGTTGATGATATGAATACCATCAGGTTTTCTTTTGAAAACATATTGTTTCATTTGATCGAAAAAAAATTAATATCAGTTATTGCCCTTGTTTTTGAAAACTCGTTCAATTTTTAGCTTGTAAACACTTTACAAAGCACAGTTATTGACCGATTTTGACGAAACTTGCTGAAATTGTTTAATATCACACAAGAATGAACCCTTTTGAAAATAGCACATATAGAAATATATTTAATAGGAATTATTGCACTTGTTCTGTAAAATGTGTTGGATTTTTGCCTTGTAAATACTCTACAAGTCACAATTCTTGAGCGATTTTGACATAACTTGGAATGAGCATTTGTAATCACCTAAGGATGAACCCTATTGAAATTCAGTCAAATCGAAAAATATTTAGTATCAGTTATTGGCCTTGTGTTTGAAAACGCGTTCAATTTTAGCTTGTAAGCACTCTAGAAAGAACAATTCTTAATGGATTTTGATAAAACTTGGCTTGAGGATTTGTTTTTACCCAAGGATGAACCTTATTGAAAATCAAATAAATCGAAATATATTTAGTGTCAGTTATTGCCCTTGTGTTTGAAAACGGGTTAACTTTTTGGCTAATAAACACTCTAGAAGGTACAATTCATGACCAATGTTGACAAAACTCACTGAAATTGTTGGATATCGCAAGGGATGAGCCTTATTGAAAATTAAAAATATCAAAATATATCTAATATGAATTATTGCCCTTGTTCTTTTAAACGCGTTCGATTTTTGTCTCGTAAACACTCTACATGGCACAATTTTTGATGGATTTCGATGAAACTTGGTGTAGGAGTGTATTATAACTCAAGGATGAACCCTATTGAAAATCAGCGAAATCGAAAGAAATTTTAGTACGAGTTACTGCCCTTGTTCTTGAAAGCGCATTCAATTTTAGCTTGTAAACACTCTAGAAAGAACTATTCTCAATGGATTTTGATTAACTTTGGCTTGAGTATTTGTTTTTACCCAAGGATGAACCCTATTATAAATCAAATAAATAGAAATATATTTAGTGTCAGTTATAGCCCTTGTTCTTGAAAACGCGTTCAATTTTAGCTTGTAAACACTCTAGAAAGAACAATTTTTAATGGATTTTGATGTAACTTGGCTGGAGTATTTGTTGTCTCCCAAGGATGAACCTTATTGAAAATCGTAAAATATTTAGTACAAGTTATTGACCTTGTTTTTGAAAACGCGTTCAATTTAACTCGAAAACACTCTAGAAAGAACAATTTTGAATGGATTTTGATGAAACTTGGCTTTAGTATTTGTTTTCTCACAAGGATAAACCCTATTGAAAATCAGAGAAATCGAAAAATATTTAGTGTCAGTTATTGCGCCTGTTTTCAAAAAAGCTTTCAACTTTTGGGTTGTGAACACTCTAAACTTTCCTTTTTTGACAAAACTCGCTGAAATTGTTTAATATCAACCAAGGATGAGCCTTATTAAGAATTAAAAATATCAAAATATTATTAAGGGTGAACCCTATTGCAAATCATAAAAATACCGAAAAATATTTAATGAGTTGTTATTAGGTACAATTCTTGACAGTTTTTAATGAAACTAGAGACCCTTGAAAAAAATATATGGCAGAAGGTTGAATATTTCATTCCACTTATTGTAACCTTACTGAAAAGTTTTTATTTGAAATAAATGCTGCCAGTGGGCGTATATTACCTTGCCTGGCAAGCTACCTTTTGAGTTATTGCTCAATTTATTTTCAAATTCAATGCTGCAAGTGGGTGCATGTTACCTTGCCTAGCAAGCTATCTTTTTTTTTCTTGTAAAAACAATTTAATTGGCTTAAAAGGACTTGAACTTTTATTATTCCAAACGGGGTCAATATCATTGTTACTTTAGTTGGTTTATTTAAAATGTACCAGTTGTATGCAAATTTTCTTCATCAAGATCATATACCATTTGCCTATACGATTTGTCTCTATCATATTTCAAACCAAATGTATCGAGGGCAATAAGGCCAGTTTATACTCCGATAAGCGAAAGAAAAAAGTGAAGATAATGAATTGCAAAGGTACAGCAAAGATGAAACTGGGCTTTATAGTTGAGAGATGAAGCTTGCTACGTCCAAGCAAAGGAAAACCTGTGTTTCGTTTAGCAGAATATAAATTGGCTTTTATTGTGTCAACAAGCCAGAGTTGAAGTTTAAAAAAAGAAATTGATATGAGTTATTGCACTTGTTCTTAAAAACGCCTTTGTTCTTGAATTCTTTGTGAACATGATAGAGAACTGGTTTCTAGATGGATATTAATGAAATTTGGTGTGAGTGTTTTTAATCACTCAAGGATGAATCCTATTAAAAAACAGACCAATCAAAAAATATTTTCTATGAGTTATTGCTCTTGTTCTTGAATTCTTTGTGGACCCGATCGAGAGCTTTTTTTCGTGATGGATTTGGATGAAATTTATTGTGAGAATATTTAAAATTCAAGAAAAATCTTCGTTTACCGATAATTCTTGTCAACCTCCTTGACAAATTGGCTGCCATTATAAATGTGGGCGTAATACGATGGCCATCGCTATTTTAGAATTATTGCCCTTGACTGAGTAAATGAGGTCAAAATTTGATTGTGGGTGCAATAAAAGCTACAATTTTTAATAGATTTTGAAGAAACTCGGTGTGAGCATTTGAATTGATAAGATTGCGATCAAGTTTGAATTTGACCATTTTTTGATGAACGGTTTGCGAGTTATTGCCCTTGACTGAGTAAATCGCGTCAATTTTTTATTGTGGGTGCAATAGGAGCTACAATTTTCAATGTATTTTGCTGAAACTGGGTGTGAGCATTTGAACTGATAAGACAGCAGTCAAGTTCGAATGTGACCATTTTTTCGATGAACGATTTTTTAGTTATATTTTTGTGGGTGCAATAGTAGTTACAATTTCAATGGATTCTAATGAAACTCAGTGTGAGCATTGGAATCAGTTAAGTTCGAATTTAACAAATGTTCGATGAATGGTTTGCCAGTTATTTGATTTAGTAAATCAGGTCAAAATTTGATTGTGGGTGCAATAGAAGCTTCAATTTTCAATTGATTGTAATGAAACTTGGTGTGAATATTGGAATTGATATTGGTGGCGGTTAAGTTTGAATTTGACAATTTTGATGAAGAGTTTTATTGCCCTTGACTTAGTAAAACCTCCTCAAAATTTTATTGTGGATGTCAAACAGACTACCAAACTTCATTTGACATTTTGTTGAAATTCAGACAACATGCAATTGGCATTACTGCAGACATTGAAAAAGGATTAAGGATATGTTATGAATTTTGTAGTTCAAGAATATAGATAACAAATCATTGGAAAGAGTTCAATATGAATTTTGTAGATTAGTTTTCGGTGAAGGGAGGGGTTGAATCTTCCAGATGTACAGGCCTAGGGAGGAACAAATATTTTATTTAGAAATGGGGATCTGGATCTGTTGGATGGTTTTCTTCTGTTCTGGTCTGAAATAAGAAAAAAATAACTCGCCCAATGTGCGAGATGTATAGTACCTGTTTAGTACAGATTGTTTTTAGTTTGCTATGATCAAGGTTGTCATTTAAGTTCTGATTTTTGGAATATACCACTATCATTTTCTGCTTATAGAGATGGGAAAATTTCTCTTGAAGACTCTAATTATGGGCATGAACTATCTCTTTGCTTTATTACTGGTTGTATTGAAGGATGACAAAGGGTGCTATGCCTACACTGTGGTGAATATTAAGTCCTATGGGTCTTGCTGTATTTAATGTCCCAATCCAATGTGCTTCTCTAGATTGACGGAATTTGGTAGTTTCATCTTCGGGCAAGTCGATTTCTATGCTCTTACTTGGGATCGTCAAGTAAATGGTCGTCAAGATAATTTTTTCCAGAAATATCATGTCTGATTAAAAATAATAATCATTGATATTAATGATTAAAATTAATATAGGTAAACCAGATGTAAAATGGTTGAGAAATGGTGTAGAAATAAAGAACTCAGAAGATTTTAGATATGAAAATGCTGGTGATGTTTATAAACTTGTTATTGCTGAAGTTTTCCCTGAGGATAGTGGCACATACAAGGTATTTGCTTCCACAACTGCTGGTGAAGCAATAAGTGCATGTACAGTTCAAGTGACAGGTAAATGCAATAATACAAAAATAATCACCCATTTGCTTTCTGAAATTGTTGTATGAGGGTGCAAATTGTGGCAGACTGACATAACTGTTGAGGTTGAGATCCAAATGTGTTAGCTCTGTGGTAGCATAGGCACATTGAGCATCTGAGAAGATCCTCTCCCAAGAAAAAAGTAGGGGTAAAATTGAAGGTACAAATCTTTTTTTTTCTCCCACTTTGTTTTTCTTGGTCAACTTGACAACAAGGATTATTCATTTTCTATTGTCTTTGGAAAAATTATATTTTCTTAGTTCCAGATGAAGATTCAAAAAACCCAATAATTACAAGTTTTCCAAAATCTGCAAATGTAGAAGAAGGCAATGCAATCAAGTTACTGTGTTCAATAACCTCTCAAGATCAAGTTAAAGGTATGTGATAAGAATTCCAAAACTAGACCTGTCTGCTATTCAGCTTAAGGGGGTTGACAACCTTATCGTTCGAAGTGTATTTCAATCAAGAAACGTATTAAGTTTATATCCATTCTATTTGGCATTAAAAGAAACACATCTAGTAAAAATTTTAGCTCAATCGCTTCAGTAGTTCGTCTGATATCCGTCCGTGAAGATAATCTATTTATAGAACAAAACGGGGTATTCCTCTATGTAGACGTACAACGTACGTTGTCAGTTGACATTTGTGATTACAACGTCATCGGCTAAATAAACATTCTCTACGTTTGCCGGTCAATTATTGTTAATATCGGCACGCGAAGTAAGAGTTTGTGTATCGGGGGAATCCAGAAGTCACGTGATGTCCCATAAATCTTTACGTCACATGTAAACAAGGAAAATTTTATGATTGGTGGGTAGGGGTGTTTTGACATGTGCTAATCCATTGTTTTAGCACTCCAATTGTGTGGATATCGGTGCATATCGATGCCTAAAAGGTGCTTAAAGATTTCTACAGCATGAAAGACAATCTTTTAACAACATGGTCGTTAATTTAGTAAGGTTTACATGTGTTTGCAAAATGTTGAAAAAAAATGCCATTTTCCCAAAAGCATATCTCGCTTACAATTTATCCGATTTTTACAAACTTTGGCTTCAGCTAAAGCTTACGATGTCCTCTATAACTTTACGTTGGCTTTTTTTAATAAAATGAATAGTTTTTTAAAAATTCAATTTTTCGTAAATGCACTCGCAAAATTTTGATTTCTATCAATATCTTCAAAACAAAACAAAATTTTCCAAAAAGCCAACGTAATTTTGTAGAGATACATGTAGACTTTTTTTCGTTCATCTTTCATACCGTATTTCTTAAAGTTGAAATGTCATAAAGAAATAAATTTTATATTTTTGGATAGCTGAAAGTCCCCTCTTTCCATTGATATTTAAATATTTCAGATAGGTGGAAAAGAAGTGGTTGAAATCGTCTATTTATTGTACATAGGTTTAGGGTTGTCAACCCCCTTAAATACATATTGATTACTGAATGAATTTGGTATTCCAGTTATTAGTGTATGAAAAATCATTAATATAGCTGATTTTGGGTACGATTTCAGAGGTAATCACGGCTGATTTGAAGTGCTAATTTGATTTTGATCTGAACTTAAAATTTTGTTTGCAAGTTTTAGAAAAGTTACTAAGTTTCAGATTGACACATAACTCATACTAAACTGTTAAAGTAAAAGGCAAATGTAGAATATGATATGGGTAAATAATGTATAAGCTTAAAAATATTGGATGTATAGATAGTATAAAAGGAGACCATAAAATTATTTTTTCTCAAGCAATCATATCATCATATGAGGGCCATTCTAAAAACTTAAGTACAAGAGTATGGTAAGTTGACTGAGGACATCATTGAAATATTTTAAGGTAATGGCTCGATATCAAATTCATGCATCAATAACTTTCATTGTACATTGTATGAAACCCCTCTAAACCGACAGGCTGTCGGACCAGTGAAAAAAGCCGGTTTGGAGGGGTTGCCGGTGTACCCGAAGCAGTGGTAATACATAAAAGCCTTATTAATTGGATTAATGATTAATTAGCACGTTTCATATTCATCTTTCAGACTCTGAAAAAATTAACTTAAAAATGTACTTAAGCATGTTTGAAAACTTGCGAAACTACCTTGAAAAACGCAATTGTTAATGGAAGTTAAAACAGTCTAGATAGTGGACTCCAAGCTTGTTTTGCAGACTTTCAAAATGGTACTGGAGCATCATCTATAAACGGAGCCGTGGTGGCTCAGTGGGTTAGACGCTTGCTCGCTAACCTGAAGGTCCAGGGTTCAATCCCGGCAAAGGTCGAGATGAACTTTCGGATTTTTCAGCCCAGTTTCCCCTTGTCAGTGATGCAGGTCAGAGGGACTGACATGGAAAATGCGTCTTGTCGTTCGGATGGGACAGTAAACCGAGGCCCTGTGTGCTACAGGCTGTGCACGTTAAAGATCCCTCGACAGTTGGAAAATTGCAAAAGAGTAGGCTAATGTCGTTGTCCTGGCAAAATTTCTCTCATTGCACACTGCATGGCGTTGCCCGTCTTCATTAGCCCATAAGGTGCAGAAAAGTAGGACGTAAAACTCCATTCATTTCATTTCATTTTTTATCATCTATAAACAAAATTCTGGATTCAATCTCAGGTTCATAATCTCTGTTTGAATGTTGTATGTTGTATGTTGTACAACTTGTATCTGTGATTTGTATGGCATATAGATTTACTGTTCCAATATTTAAGAACAATGTTAATTTAATATAAATTATGAAGGTTAAGAGAAAGGATAAAATATGCCACATAGTTCTAAATGAATAATGGTTTAAGATCAAATAATGTTAAAACTGCTAATATTTACTCCAATAAACCACTGTTGATATTTTTGATATAAAATATAAAATACTTGTGAATTGATAAATATATAAGACATTTTATGTGTACTCAAGACTAAAAAAATACTTAAAAAGTTTTAAAGACATATGGAAATATTTGACTAATTTTGCAAACGTTAATAATGGATAGTAATAATATACTAGAATTGTGAACGTATTTCGACAGCCTTAAAATATTATGTAGGCTAAATTTGCAATGACCTACATCTAGACAATATATTGAATATCATTTGACCTAGTTTTCAAAGTCATAAAATAATTAGGTCACACCTTCCGTAACGGTTAAAGATGACGAAAATATGAAAATTTTCAATTTTTGCTGTATTCAAGTACACTTATCTCTATGAATTTTTTTAATTAAGCCAAATTTAAAAATACCTACTCGTAGACAATATATTGAATATCATTTGACCTAATTTTCAAGGTCATAGATTAAGTGGGTCACACCTGTTATGATCTATGAGGCCACTAACAACTACTGGTGCACATTATAGTTTATTGTAATACACGTAACATGAAGATAGAGTAGTGATGACTAGCCAGCTTCGATGAAGGACAGGAGACAAGTGACGTGTCTAGAGCAATGAGTATTAATCAGCAGAAGATAACTTCCTGTGGGTTGCACTTGCTTTGATGTAATGCTACATCCCCTTTTCTTACAAATTGAAAATAGTGCGATGCATAGGCCTGTTTTTGAGTTTGCAGTTAGGGAGCTTGACTGTCATCATACAATTAGATGGAAAATCAAAAATTCATAATACAACACAATCCACCCCCCTTTTTCATACAAAACAAAATACTATTCACAATTTACAAATTAAGTTTCTGTGGTGGTTTTATCGCTCAACCACTTCTAGTTTAAGTCACTGGCACACTGGAACTATGTTTGACGGGATTGGTAGTCTGTTCACCTGTATTTTCGGTAGTTGGTTTCAGAATAGGATTCGGCTTCGTGATGACGTTTTGATATCTCGGAGTTTCTGACTTTGTACGTCCTGAGAATGCTACTCGCTTCGTGGGTAATGGATTGCTATTTCCTTGGCGTTGAAGTGACATCTGATATCTGAGAGTTTCGACTTCCGCGGGATCTACGGCTTTCAGAAACTTCCTATTTCGCCTAACTATTGTACCATTAGGGAGTAGTATTTCGTAGGATCGCGGTTCTTTGAGTTTTCGTATGACTTGGGCAAGTTTCCAAATCATATCTTCATTTTGAGTTCTGACGTATTGTCCGACACATAATTCGGGTAAATCCTTTCCAGCACATTTGTCGAAATAATCCTTTTGGCTACTTTGTCGTTGTAAGAGCTCATTATGTATGTCATCATTTGGTGGCGGTGTTGTTCTACTTGGTAGTTTTCCTCTGAATTTCCTTCCGCACAAGAGCTCGGCTGGACTTGGTAAGCGTGAACTTGTGGGTGTCACACGGAACATATAAAGTGCGTGATCAAGGGAAGTGTTCGAGTCTATTGCTTTTGCCGATATGCGTTTGATGGTTTGGACACACCTCTCAATGTAGCCATTGGACTGGGGGTAACGTGGACTGCTAGTAATGTGCCTTTTATTCCATGTTGAACAAAATGTCTTGAATGAGTGACTGTTAAATTGAGGACCGTTGTCAGACATTATTTCACTAGGAAAACCATGCTCATAAAATATCTGTAATAAACTTTCCTGAACTGTTGAAGATGATGTGTCCGTCTTCAATTGCTTCACAAAAGGGTATTTGCTGTATGGATCACTGACAAGAAGATACACATCACATTTGTACTAAAACAATTCACTGCCATGGTCTGGTTGGTACGTCCATCGGCAATAACGGTTCTTTGATGTTGGATCTGGAGTGTTCTTGACAGATGGTGCACCTGCTAATAAAATTATCAATGTCTTTATTAATCCCTAACCAAAAAACATGTACCATCAGATAGTACCATTTCCGAACCAGGTTTGTACTAAAGTTCCACTTTGTATCCTTGAATAAGGAGTAACAAGCGTTGCATACGTGGGGGTGCCTTGGCTATGTTCTTTTGCGTGATCATTAATAGCGGTTTGTGGTCAGTTTCCACAGTGAATTTCTTTCCATAAATGAACGTGTGAAATAGTTCAATGTCAAAAAGTAATGTTAGCATTTCGCGCTCTATGTTAGCATAACGTTGCTCAATTTTTGTAAGAGATTTAGAAGCGAAAAAAAAATTGGTTTGCCTGATTGCAATAAAACTGCGTCAAGGCCCTTTAACGATGCATCAACTTGTATCACACTGGGTAAATCGGGATCAAAATACTTGAGAGTAGTAGATTCATATATTAAGGTTTTCACGGTCTCGAAACATTTTTCGTAGGTTTGATTCCATTGAAAAACTGCATGCTCGCGTAAAAGTTCTCTTAAAATACTTGTCTGTGCACTCAAGTTTGTTACAAAGGAACCCATATAGTTAGCTATTCCAAGGAATTCTCTCAATTCGCCTTTATTGACTGGAGCTGCGAGTTTCATTATTGCACTTATCCTCTTGGGGTCGGGCTTTACTCCATTTATGCCGTACCTCATTCCAGAGAAAGGAATTTCTGTTCTGCCAATATGCCATTTCGTTGAGTTGAAAACTAAACCATACTCACTCGCAACTTGGAATAGGTTATGTAAGCGTTCGTTGTGTTCATTAACGTTCTTACCAAACACACATATTGTCTGCAATACCAATACATCCGGAACATGTTTTTAGGATCTCGTCCATTCTTGCCTGAAAAATATCCTGGGAAGCATTTAAACCAAACGGTAGTTTCAGGAATCTATAGCGACCAAATGGGGTATTAAATGCTGTGAGGCACGAAGAGGGCTCATCTATTCAACGCTCCAATATCCTGCTTTGGCGTCCAATTTAGAAAAAACTGTAGAGCCTTTAAAAAGATGAGTAATTTCTTCAAGTGTAGGAAGATACTACGCTTTATGGCTCTGTTCAAGTCCTTTGGATCCAGGCACACACGTAGGCTCCCATCACTTTTCTCGCTGAAAGTAAGGCTCGATATCCACTCAGTAATGGTTCCACCGTCAATCTTAGAAATTATACCATTTTCTGTCATTGAGTCCAATTCCTTCCGGATTTTATCTTGCAGATGGATGGCATATTTCCGTGGTGCGTGTATCACTGGAGGTACTGTTGGATCTGTCACGATGTGGTAGGCACCAGGAAAGAGACCAATCTTATCGAAACTATTTAGGTATCGTTGTTTCAAGTCTTCCAAGGTTGGCATTCCGTCGACTCCAAATCATCCGTAGGCGTCTCGGTGACTGTCGTGATATTCTTATCGCAGAGGACAGTTATCAGATTAAGTTTCATACTGGTTGATAGACCAAGGATGGCTGGTCCCGATGTGTCTGCGATAAAGAATGTTTTTGTTCTGAACTCGTCGTCTTCTTTGTATTTGACAGGAAGGTTGATGGTACCGTACTGTTTTATTGTCGTACCATTGTAGGCTGATAATGTGGTATTGCTTGCAGGTTTCACTGTGCCTGGTTTGGGGTATCCATGCTCGTCGATTCTCTGATGGTACATCTTACTGTAGGTCTGTAGAGGTATAATGTTAGGATCGGACCCTGTATCAACTTTGGTATAGAGCGTAGCTTTAGTATTTGGACAATGTTCCAATTTGATAATCAAGTTGGCGTGTATACTTTCAATTACAGAACCAACTTTCTCTGTCGTAGTAATACCAAATACTAGCCTCTGGAAGTCATCTTCCAAGCTCTCGGCCTCTGAGATTTCATCTACCGATTGTTTGTTCGCTCTTCTGGTTGAGTTTCTGTTACGATATTGACTAGGAAATCGGCGTCGTGACGGCGTTCTACTCTGTCTGCGCATGTTTCTACTACCATTATCATCAGAAGCGCCTTCTCTGCCTCTACGATTTCCACACATACGTGCGAAATGACCAACACGTTTACAGTTGTGACAAAGGGCTTCTTTTGCAGGACAACGTCTATCATCGTGTCTCAGACCACATTTAGAACATTCAAACTTCTTGTTGATAGCGTCGACCTTCTGGTATTCTCCGCTTAAGGTTGACATTTTCTTGAGGTACCCTATATTTGCTTCGTGAACTCTGACCTTATTCACGGCTTCTTCAAATGTAAGCAATTCTTTCTTGGCTTCTACCATTTTGTTCCAAGTATCACCTGCTCAATGAGTCTTTCTTCTATTTCGGATGCTTGAAATCTGCATTTAGCTGGTTGATGCTGGCATCTCATGGCAAAGTCATCAATATTTTCAGATTCTGTCTGTCTCATATGCTGTAACTCGTATCTTTCTAATCGCCAATTTCTTCCAGCGTTGAAGACTTTCTGAAATTCGTCCAGTACTATTGTCGAGTCTCTCCTCTGCTCGTCGGTGAGTCTCCATTTATCAAAAATATTTATACCTTCGTCCCCCATTGACAAAAGGATGGTTGGAACTTTTAACAAATAGTAGTCTCGCAGTTTGAATGGCAGGCAGCAACAGGTAGTTTGTAGCATGTTGCCTCCGAAGAGAAAAATCGAATGTGAAATTCGAAAAAAAAAAAACAACATTTCGAAAAAAAAGCAGTGCGTTCGATGAACGCAATGCAAAAAAAACATTTCGAAAACAAAGCAGTGCGTTCGATGAACGCACTGCAACTAGATCCCAAGGCTTCGCGAGGTTCTGACGCAGTGTGTAGCAGTTTTGATATACGCTTAAAACTGCCCCACAAAGTATCCGTAGAACAGTAACGTTATTTTACAGAGTATAAGTCGTTTTATTTCAAAGCATAATCGGTTCGCTGAAACTTGTGTCATGTAGATCGCCCAAACGCTTAATTCAACAAACAGCTTTTAACGATGAAATTCGCAATTTTCAAATGCTGATAAAACGGAAAGCATGCATCGTACAACAAAGTATAATATATCAATGGATAGATCTTATCGAGAGCTATCACATTTGTGCAGCTCACAAGGTGACCAAAGGTCAAGATTACAATGTACGACCATTCGAAGTTTTTATATATTACTATCAGATAAAATATCAAAATCAAAATCAAAATTCAAAAATCGGTTTACAAATATAATTCAGCAATCGATATTATATTTTATAGACATCAAAATTACACGAATCGGAGGATTCCAGGGGTCCAATTTCGATTTAAATAAAATTACGCACAGTTACTAGAGAAGAAAATACAAAATTTCCAAATATTAGAAAGCGCGTTTTTGGTGGAATTATGTGGTTTTATATATCATTACAAAGAGCAGATAAACCCTAATAAGATTTAATATGAATTTTTGTTATTTATGAATTAGTTCACATGACAGAGCTCTTTAAAAATAAAATTCACAAATTTCATCTGGGAATAAAACCGGAAGTAATCATCGGACATCACAAATGAATATATCAGTGGATAGATATCATCATGGGGAATAAATCGTGTTCAGGTCACAAGTTCACAAAATATGGGCCTTTAAAGTTTTGGTCATTACCAAAAAAATTAAAATGGAAATTAAGGAAAATCAAAATCAAAATTCAAAAATCGGCTCCCAAATATGATTGCGCAATCGACTCTAGTGATTAGATAAGAAAAAATGAAGAAAATTGCTTTATCCCCTGAATTTGAATTTCAAATTTTATAAAAGTTTGACATTTCAATATGGCGGCTTATCGTTTGCTTCCGGTCTGGATTTTTTCATTTTCGTTTTTTTGTATGACTATTTCGAGCATATTGCAAAAAGAATTTTTGAAATATCTAAAGAATTCCGGAAGTTAGTTTTTTTAAATTTACAAGCGAATAACATAAAGTTGAAAAAAAACGCAAAAATTGAAAATAAAAAAGTCCGCTACAAAAGTAATGAAATTAGCAGTTTATAACTGCAGTTAAGTAGCTAGCAGCTTAAAGAAGCTAACAAAAGAAGTTCTGTCAAAATCGGTTGAAAAATAGAGGAAATAAACAGCTTTTATATATTACTATCAGTTAAAATATTAAAATCAAAATCAAAATTCAAAAATCGGTTTCCAAATATAATTCAGGCATCGATATTACATTCTATAGACACCAAAATTACACGAATCGGAGCACATCCAGAGGCCCCATTTCGATTTAAAGCAAATTATGCACAGTTAGTAGTGAAAATAATAATAATAACTAGAGCCACTTGTGGCACAGAGTGGGACTTTGCTAACGTCGCAAATTGCAACAGACAGAAACATCTGATTTTCTGGGATAAACTGGCCAAAGCAATAAGGTATCTGTGTGCAAGGTAATTTTTAAAAAAAACTTATTTCCTACAAACGTAATACGCTGACCCATATATATGGAAAACTGAAAATTCACCCGGATGTGCCACGCCCATCTAATTCTTTTCAGCGTGAATCTAATCAAATTCAAAATGTATATTCACAGTACAAATTTGAAGTTTGTACATCCAATAGATCACAAGATATACACACATACATTTCAAAAAAACGTAAATACGGCAAAATGTACTTTTATTTTCAAAAAATCAAAAATTTCAATTTTCATTTTAAAAACTTTTGTTATAGATCGTTGGAAAGAGGACAAAAAGCACCTTAAGAATCTAAAAAAATTAACACTCTAAATTAATTAGGTCACGCTCTAGAGCAGTCCAAAGTTGCGAATTTTGCTGTTTTCGGGCAACTACAAAACCGGAAGTTGATGTCGGAGGTCAAAGGTTTAAGTATCAACTGATATCCAAGGTCAATGACCTTTGACCTACCAAAGGTCAAAGTCACCAAAGGTCAAGGTCACGAGAAATAAGCCTCCAAACTTTGAAAAAATTCAACCGGATGTTGCAAAAATGCAAAAGCAAAATTCAAAAATCGGCTCCCACAGATTTTTTTTTAATCGACTGAAGCTACAAGAAATGTAAACATCACGGAAATTAGACATAACCCTGAGGCCCCATTTTGAGTTTTACAAAAAAGTAACATTTCAAGATGGCGGCCAAAGTTTCACTTCCGGTTCGGATTTTTTCTTCTTCGTTTTTTTGTTTTCTAATTTAATTAAGATTGGCATAAATTTTGTTGCGATACATCAATTACAGCACAAGTAGGTCAACCGGAAGTTTAAACCCTTTTTACGTTGAAACCGGAAATGAAGCAAAAATTTTGACTCTGCCAATGTTTTTAAATTCATGACACTTGAAGGCACCCAAATTTTCAGATCAATCAGTCCTTAAATAGCAAAGTTGCAAAAATGTGCAAAATACGGCAAAAAAATTTGTGCTACGAATTTTCGAATTTCGAAATTTTTCAACTGCTATCTTGTTGGAAATTATATCAAGTTTCCAAAAATGCATACCCGAAGAAAATCGATTAAAAATTGCGACTTCTAGAGCTACTGACCGACTTTTTAAACATGTTGCAACGCAGCACTTCCGGTTTTGCAAAAATGTTCCAATTTATATTCATTTACAACGTTGCCACTACAGAAGGTCTAGGAAAGTTGAATAGTTGCTGCAACTACTGTAGTTTAAGAGCAGGAAGGTGTGGAAAAAACGAAAAAAAAAAACTAGATCCCCAGGCTTCGCGAGGTTCTGACGCAGTGCGTAGCAGTTTTGATATACGCTTTAAAACTACCCCACAAAGTATCTGTAGAACACTAACATTATTTTACAGAGTATAAGTCGTTTTATTTTAAAGCATAATTGGTTCGCTGAAACTAGTGTCATGTAGATCGCCCAAACGCATAATTCAACAAACAGTTTTTAACGATGAAATTTGCAATTTTCAAATGGTGATAAAACGGAAAGTATACATCGTACATCAAAAAATAATATATCAATGGATAGATCTTTTCGAGAGCTATCACATTTGTGCAGCTTACAAGGACACCAAAGGTCAAGGTTACAATATACGACCATTCGAAGTGTTTATATATTACTTTCGGTAAAAATATCAAAATCAAAATCAAAATTTAAAAATCAGTTTCCAAATATAATTCAGGAATCGATATAACATTCTATAGACATTAAAATTACACGAATCGTAGCATCTCCAGAGGCCCAATTTCGATTTAAAGAAAATTACGCACAGTTAGTAGAGAAGAAAATATAAAATTTCCAAATATTAAAAAGCGCATTTTTGGTGGAAATATTTGGTTTAATATATCATTACAAAGAGCAGATAAACCCTAATAAGATTCAATTTAAATATTTGTTATTTATAAATTAGTTCACGTGACAGAGCTCGTTAAAAATAAAAATTGCAAATTTCAATCGGCTATAAAACCGGAAGTTATCATCGGACAACACAAATGAACATATCAGTGGATACATATCATCAAGGAGAATAAATCATGTTCAGGTCACACGGTCACCAAAGGTCAAGGTCACAAAATATGGGCCTTTAAAGTTTTTGACATTATCAAAAATATTAAAATGGAATTAAAAGAAAATCCAAATCCAAATTCAAAAATCGGCTCCCAAATAAAGTTGCGCAATCGACTTTAGTCATTAGATACGTAAAAATAACGAAAATCGCTTTATCCCCTGAATTTGAATTTTAAAATTTACAAAAGTTTGACATTTCAATATGGCGGCTTATCGTTTGCTTCCGGTCCGGATTTTTTCATCTTCGTTTTTTTGTATGACTATTTCTAGCATATTGCAAAAAGAATTTTTGAAATATCTTGAAAATTCCGGAAATCGATTTTTAAATTTTAAAAGCGAATAACTTCAAAACCGGAAGTGATTTCGAAAATTTAAAAAATAGATTTTAATTGCATTTATAGTGTCTATATACCTGTAAGTTTTCGGATGCATCGGAATAAAATTGTAGAAGTTGAAAAAAACGCAAAAATTGAAATAAAAAAAGGCAGCTACAAAAGTAATGAAATTAGCAGTTTGAAACTGCAGTTATGTAGCTAGAAGTTAAAAGAAGCTAGCAAAAGAAGTTCTGTCAAAATCAGATGATAAATAGAGGTAATAAACAGCAATAATCAAAAAGCCGCCATTGCCCACAGCTCGTTTCCGGTTGCTCTTAATGACGTCATTTTGCATTTATAAAATACAAGTCACGCAGTTTGAATAGGCAATAGCAACAGGTAGTTTGTGGCAAGTTGCCTTCTACGAAAACAATCGAGGGTAAAATTCGAAAAAAAAAAAAAAAGACATTTCGAAAACAAAGCAGTGCGTTCGATGAACGCACTGCAAAAAAAAAAGAATTGACAAACCGAAAACAAACTGGGACTTTGCTAAAAGCAAAGTCCCACAATAATATTGCTGATGTGTGTTTAAAAGAACGAGCACGAAACGTTTTAAGATTATACGTAGGAACTTGAAGAAGACATTGGTTCTTTGATCTGAAACATTTCGTTGGTACGTAGGTTGATATAAGGTCTTGTAAATAAGAAGGTGCTAATTTATTGGCGGCTTTGTAGGTGAGCAATAGATCTTTAAACTCGATTCTCTCCTTTATTCTCAGCCAATGTAATGAACGAAGAACAGGAGATATGTGACTGTTTAATTTGGTTCTCGAAGTAATCCGAGCCGCTCGGTTCTGTACTTTTTGAAGTTTGAGTAGATTTTCTTGAGATATTCCAACAAGTAAACTATTTCCGTAGTCCAATCGCGAGTGCACAAGACAGCGTACTAAAGTTACAGCGGCCTCCCGAGTAATCATGTGCCGGACAGCGCCTATATTACGGAGATGGAAATGGGAGGATTTACAGATGAAGTTTATATGGGTTTCCATAGAAAGTTGGGAATCCAGAAACACACCAGATTCTTTAATGAAGTAGAAAAGTAAATTGAGGACTGATCGATCTGCAAATCAAAAATACAAAATTTTCAAATACTAAAAAGCGCAATTTCGGTGAAAATATGTGGTTTTATATATCATTACAAAGAGCAGATAAACTGGCATAAGATTCAATAGGAATTTTTGTTATTTATAAATTAGTTCACGTGACAGAGCTCTTTAAAAATAAAAATCACAAATTTCAATTGGCTATAAAACCGGAAGTAATTCATTTGTGTTAAATGAATATATCTGTGGATAGATATCACCAAGGGCAATAAATCATGTTCAGTTCACCAAAGGTCAAGTTCACGAAATATAGGCCTTTAAAATTTTGGACATTACCAAAAATATTAAAATGGCAATAAAAGAAAATCAAAATAAAAATTCAAAAATCGGCTCCCAAATATGATTGCGCAATCGACTCTATTTATTAGATATGAAAAAATAACGAAAATCGCTTTATCCCCTGAGGCCCCATTTTGAATTTTACAAAAGTTTGTTTGTATGACTATTTCTAGCATATTGCAAACAAAAATTTTTAAATATCTTGAGAATTCCAGAAATCAATTTTTAAAAGCGAATATCTACGAAACCGGAAGTAATGTCGAAAATTTGAAATCTTGTTGATCGTATTAACAATTTTTATCTACCTGAAAGGTGGATGGGAATAAAATTGTAGAAGTTGAAAAAAAACGCAAAAATTGAAATTAAAAAAGTCAGCTACAAAAGTAATGAAGCTAGCCGTTTTAAACTGCAGTTAAGTAGCTAGCAGTTTAAAGAAGTTAACAAAAGAAGTTTCGTAAAAATCAGTTGGAATATAAGTAAACGACGAACGCACTGCAATAATCCTAATTATGATATAAGTCGAATGATTAATAGTTTGATTCATTACTTATGTTAAACATAGTGAAACAGCAGATTTAATAGAATAATAATCCTAATCTATAATAAAATATGTAAAAGGAAGTGTCTGTGTATGTGTGTGTGTGTATGGTCGCCATAGCTCAAAGACGGAGTCAGGCAGGAAGGAAATGCTGTGCATGCACAATCCTGTATATGCAAGGATGTGCACATGAGTTTTTGTTTTGGCATTCGTTGTTTACTTTGTCCAAAATGTTGAAATCACAATTATGTAAACACAGTAAACAAGCCTTCCAGAAATGTGAAGAACATCCTAGAGCCAATATAAGGGAGTTACCATAACTGAGAGATGGCGAGACTGTGGATGCATATTCCTGGAAATGCAAAGATGTGCACCTCTGTCTTTGTTTACGCATTCGTTGTTTACTTTGTCAAAAAGCACATTGAAGACTGTCGAGTGAAACGGCATTAATTTTCTTTTATTTACTTTGGCTATTAATAGATTTACCAACGGTTATCAAGTACGTGAAGGCCGATGACAAATTGTCTTTGGATACAATTTAAACCAATAGAATGCCTCTCAAATATTCGGCGCCAAATTTTTAACTTTTATGTACTAAATGTTTTTTCACTACCAACTACTCATGCATTGAATTAAAAAAAAATCATGCCCACGATATTTCTTTTAATCAATTACCATTGATGGGTTATTTACGTGAAGGCTGATGACAAATTGTTTTTGGATAACCAATATCAATCGGCCTTCCAAACTATTGACCTTTTTGTGTGTCTATGTGTGTGGTTTGTGTTGGTGGGTGTGAAAGTCAAGACATTCAAGTAACTGGTAAATAACCCCTGGCGAAGCCGGGAATAAGCGCTAGAATGATATGATTAAATGTTTGATTCATTACTCGTATTACGTATTAAACATTGCGAAATAGTAGATTTAATATAATAATAATCCTAATACTAGAATTGCTTACAATTATGAACGTATTTCGAGAGCCTTAAAATATTATGTAGGCTAAATTTGCAATTACCTACATCTAGACAATATATTGAATATCATTTGACCTAGTTTTCAAAGTCATAAAATAATTAGGTCACACCTTCCGTAACGGTTAATGATGGCGAAAATATGAAAATTATCAATTTTTGCTGTATTTAAGTACACTTATCTCTATGAATTTTTTAAGTAAGCCAAATTAAAAAATATCTGCTCGTAGACAATATATTGAATATTATTTGACCTAATTTTCAAGGTCATAGATTAAGTGGGTCACACCTTCCGTACCCGTTAAAGTGACCTAATTTTGAAAAAATCGAAATTTAAATAATTCGAAAGAAAATACGAAATTTGAAAATCGGTCTCCAAGAAAAGGTAGATAATGATCCATTGTATCTATGTGCTAAATTTCATCAAAATCGGTCTATCAGTAGTGTCTGAATTTCGGATTTAAGAATTGTAACGAAAATTCAAAATGGCGGCCGATATGGCAGCTTGACCTAATTATTTAGGTCAAATCAATTACTATTGACAAGTTATTTATAAAACAGTTTTCACTTTTCACCTAGCAGTTATAGACCGGAAGTTACGTAATTACGTCATTTGAGGCTAAACCGGAAGTGGAATTTTTTTTTCACATTTTTTCAAAAATTATAAACATATCGCCTATCAACTGGTAAAGTTTCAAAATTTTACCATTTATATTAAAGGAGAAATCACGGTCTGAAATTTTTGCCGATGACCCTTGAATATTGAATTGCAAATCGTGGGTAAATTATTTAACCTAATTGCATAAAACCTGTAATTGTTAGTTGACAAATACATTGAAGTTTTCAAATCTGAAAATCCGGTCAAAATCGAACTGAAAATAAACTTGCTAAAGCAAAAAAACCTGAACTTCCGGTTCTCACTTCCTGTCAGAGATAGAACTTCCGGTTTTGTTTTATTTGATAATAGAAATCATTCTAAGATCAACTGTAGATTTAGAATTTCTGCACCTTTTACCAGTTTGTCTGCAAACTCATCCAAGAATTACAAAAAAAAAAAAAAAAACTAGAACCGTTAGACGGTACCAAGGCAGTGCGCGTCCCTTCTATTGCATGGGTGAAACGTTGCATTTATAATATCCAATTCCATAATAATAACTAGACCTGTTTGTAACAATTGTGCAGCTTCCGAGATATTTAGAATGTGTTATATCTCCTGGCTGTCATTTAAAATAGAACGTAATCACGCCTACTCAGTATAATGACTTGTTTTGATTGGTTGCGATACTTAAACTGGAAATGTCAAAATTTGTCTTGACCAAACGATAAGAAATTAACACAATTTGACTTTTTGCCCTGTTGCATTATCTTCTTAACTCTTCTTGTAACATTTATATCTGTTTAATTAGTGTGTAAAACAAAACGTCGAAAAAACAAATTTGTGGTCATAAAGGGACATAACACCTTATTTGAGAATACAAATTGATCTCGGATTAAATTAACTTTCCAGATCGTTGATACTTTTAATTTGTTTATTTATTTATCAATCTTAATTTAGGTGTAGTAGGAACATTAGATCCTGCAATTTGTGGCAAGTTGCCATGGTATAACATAGAGCCATCAAATTAACAGCGCGGCTTTACATCTTTAAGAGAGTATTTTATAGAGTTGCGTCCCTTATACCACTAGTCCTCTCAACTGTACATTATTTTTGCTTAAGAGAATATCATTTAAAATTCTAAAGGTTGTCATTTCCTTCCAAATATTCCATATCATACATCGCCCACAACGAGAAATGAACAATCATTCCTTTTATTTAAGATATATAATATCTTTGAATCATTTTAACTGGATTAATTTTTAATCGAAAAAAATCAAAATCAAAATAACAATTCAAAAATCGGTTTCCATATATATTTCGGCAATAGATTCTATATACATGTACATCAAAATAACACAAATTGAATTATCTTCCGAGACCCTATTTCGATTTAAAGAGTTAGTATAGAAGAAATTACAAAATTTGCAAATTTAAAACGTGCAATTTTGATCAAAAATCAAGTGTTATACACCATTGGAAAGAATAACTAGACCTGTTTGTAACAGTTCTGCAGCTTTCGGGCTATTTAGAATTTGTTGGTCTCCTGGCTGTCATTTAAGGATGTAGATTGATTTTGCGATTATTGGGAGAGATGATTTATTCATGATTTAACACGTGACATTTGAGCTTGTTAATAGACTGGCAATCATTAAGGTTTGTGATGTAAAAATATCTGGGCTTAACCACGCCCACAAAGTCCATTGACTTGTTTTGGAAATGTCAAAATTTGTGAATTGACCGTTTTATAGGAAAAATTCGCAATTTTTAAATGCCGATAAACCGAAAGTTTACATTTTGCTATAAAGCTTAATATGTCATTGGATAGAACGTATCACATATGTACAGGTATAAAGATCGCCAAAGGTCAACGTCACAATATACACCTTCGAAGTTTTTATAATTTTTAATCGTAATTAAATCAAAATCAAATTAAAAATTCAAAAATCAGTTTCCATATAAATTTCGGCAATCGGTTATAGATTCTATATACATGTCCATCAAAATAACACATATTGACTGATCCTCCGAGACCCTATTTCGATTGAAAGAAAAATACACACAGTGATGTAAAATATCTGGGTTTAACCACGCCCACAAAGTCTAATGACTAGTTTTGATTGGTTGGGGATACTTTAACTGGAAATGTCAAAATTTGTGTCTTGACCAAAAGATAAGAAATTAACACAATCAGATTTTATGACCTGTTGCATTTATATCTGTTTAATTAGAGTGTAATTTTATTCTTAAACTTTTCGCAATTTTTATTTATACATAATGATTTATATATTGCTTGAAAGCTGGGAATTTGCACATTATAAATCTGTTCGAATTTTGTTTTTAAGTTAAATAGAACTAAATATAAAAAAAATATGAATGTTAAAATCGCTTATTTTCTACTAGGCGTATTTTCATCAGTTTTCGGTCTATAGCTAAAATAAAGATATTGTTAGAAAGCTGATAAAAATCAAGGTATCATATGAACCTTTAGCCAATGAAGATGATTGTGCAGAAAAATAAAGGATGCATATTAGTAAGTTAGTCCTCTTCGTTCCTTGCGGAGAATAGGGCTGCTACAGACGTTCTCCATCTCACTCTATTATGAGCTGTTCTTTTTGCTTCATTCCAGGTCTTGCCAATCCTTCCTAGCTTTTTCAGTCTTATTATTTTCAAGCTATGTAAAGGTCGTCCTTGTTTTCTATGCCCTTGGGGATTCCAGTCCAGTGCCTCTCTGATGATGTTGTTTTGAGATCAAAAGGATGCATATGGTATAGTTCAAAATTTATGAACTTTCAGACGGAAGTCAGTTTTGAAAAACTTTGGCAGGACCTGGTCCA